>OZ024858.1:53727626-53735126 GCA_964017155.1 Oasisia sp. SBJ-2009
GAGTGGAGTGGAGTGGAGTGATGTGATGCGATGCGATGCGATGCGATGCGATGCGATGCGACGCGACGCGACGCGACGCGACGCGACGCGACGCGACGCGACGCGACGCGACGCGACGCGACGCGACGCGACGCGACGCGACGCGACGCGACGCGACGCGACGCGACGCGACGCGACGCGACGCGACGCGATGTGATGTGCATTTTTCACAAATGCTACACAAACACACACACGCCTGCTTCTTAATTGTAATTATTACTATGAACACTAACCGCCACATTACTGGCCAGCCAACCGTGACGACGGCCTCAAGGCGTCAGTGCACCCACAGTGCAGGATATGTACTCGGCCATTGTTTAGTTATTTTTAGGACATCGCAATATCACAGCGTCATATCGTACAACCAACGTTTTGCAAAACTGTGGGATTACGCAACTATTTGCGGGCAGAACACTGTGTGCTGCTTAGTCATTTGTAAGTAGTGACACAAGACAACTCTTGCGCGGTGTAACTACGGAATGAGCAGTTATCAGAGAACTCAGTAGGTATTTGGCGATGACAGATCCGTGTCTGCCTGCGTGTGTGTGTGCGTGCGTGCGTGTGTGTGTGTGTGTGTGTGTGTGTGTGTGTGTGTGTGTGCACTTGCGCGTGCGCGTCAACTCAGGTGGTTCTCTTAACTATGGTATGGACATTCAGTATCGTGACAGTCCATTAACTAAGTACAAGAATTGTTTAAGGCGCCGTGTTTCGGGTTAAAACCCTGGTCAAAGGCACTGACAATCAAAAACAAGTCAATATTGTAGGCTGAATAAATAATGTAAATAAATAAGTTAAATAGAAACGTTATATAACGAGTTAAATTAATAAGTTAATGAAACAAATAAATAGCATATAATAACAAATTGACTTGGTAAATTGGATTTACATTAACATTAAGAAGACAAAGCCTAATATAAAACAGTTTAAATTTATTAACCTAGCTTAAAAGGCGTAACCAACCACTTCAGTTAGCAAGGTAGTGTCCTGACCGGTAGACGGAGGTGACGTGTCTTTAGTTAGCAGTAGACAGAGTGTTACACAATGTCAGACCTGTCACCAAGAGAGACCGCCGAACGTACCGCTCAAGGCGGCTCCGTCAACACTCATCGACTGGCGGATCTCAACAGCTTAGGTCGGCTATGTAGTGTCAGCAAGGTGTCATCGTGACCTCAGAGTCTCAGGACCGAGGGGGCGGACAGCGACAGACGACCAGGAGAATCTTGACAGCAACTAATGAAAGGCGGTGGGCGGCGTAGTGTCAACGAGTGAACGAACAGTGTAGTGTCAACGAGTGAACGAACAGTGTAGTGTCAACGAGTGAACGAACAGTGTAGTGTCAACGAGTGAACGAACAGTGTAGTGTCAACGAGTGAACGAACAGTGTAGTGTCAACGAGTGAACGAACAGTCAAGTGTCAACGAGTGAATGAACAGTGTAGTGTCAACGAGTGAATGAACAGTGTAGTGTCAACGACTGAATGAACAGTGTAGTGTCAACGAGTCAACGAACAGTGTAGTGTCAACGAGTGAACGAACAGTGTAGTGTCAACGAGTGAATGAACAGTGTAGTGTCAACGAGTGAATGAACAGTGTAGTGTCAACGAATGAATGAACAGTGTAGTGTCAACGAGTGAACGAACAGTGTAGTGTCAACTAGTGAACGAACAGTGTAGTGTCAACGAGTGAACGAACAGTGAAGTGTCAACGAGTGAATGAACAGTGTAGTGACAACGAGTGAATGAACAGTGTAGTGTCAACGAGTGAATGAACAGTGTAGTGTCAACGAGTGAATGAACAGTGTAATGTCAACGAGTGAACGAACAGTGTAGTGTCAACGAGTGAACGAACAGTGTAGTGTCAACGAGTGGACGAACAATGAAGTGTCAACGAGTGAATGAACAGTGTAGTGACAACGAGTGAATGAACACTGTAGTGTCAACGAGTGAATGAACAGTGTAGTGTCAACGAGTGAATGAACAGTGTAGTGTCAACGAGTGAATGAACAGTGTAGTGTCATCGAGTGAACGAACAGTGTAGTGTCAACAAGTGAATGAACAGTGTAGTGTCAACGAGTGAATGAACAGTGTAGTGTCAACGAGTGAACGAACAGTGTAGTGACAACGAGTGAATGAACAGTGTAGTGTCAACGAGTGAACGAACAGTGAAGTGACAACGAGTGAACGAACAGTGTAGTGTCAACGAGTGAACGAACAGTGAAGTGACAACGAGTGAATGAACAGTGTAGTGTCAACGAGTGAACGAAAAATGTAGTGTCAACGAGTGAACGAACAGTGAAGTGACAACGAGTGAACGAAAAGTGTAGTGTCAACGAGTGAACGATCAGTGTAGTGTCAACGAAAACCAACTGAAGACACGTGTTGAAAGCGAGCGACACAGTAACAAGTGAGCGACTAAATAGTATTTTATTACGTACACTTATATTATATACAAATTACAACGAAGCCATTGTGGAGCTGGAGAAAGTCACCTTAACACGTCAGAAACTACCAACCGTATCACACCCACAGTTTAACTCATTTTAGCTTGAAATAATTCATCCGTACGCTAACCACCAAAGTGTCAGAAACATTTTGTTTCATTTTTTGTTGGTCTCATTTGTTGTGTCTCATACAGCGTCGAGGTGATTGGGTAGGTTTATGCTGACACGACCGTCACACTGCTTAGGGTTTACAATGAGTCACGCCAGCAGACAGCGCAGCTCGGCAATAACTACGTTTACTTGACGTCACACATGACAACATTGGTGTCCTGACAATCGCCACCCAATCAGTTCCTACATATGAGACGTATGCCAATATTTAAACTACCTGTCCCTTGTGTTCACGCGTTGCTGTACTGTTGTGTACCAAAATATAACAAATAAAGTCGGTGTATTGTATTGTATCGTTTATCTGCAGAACAGGGACAAAGTAAGATAACGCTGCGTGCGTTGCCAGGCGACGGGACATACACGACGTCACAACACGAGGGTAGTACGGTCGACGACGACGCAGAAAAATCATCTGTGACGTAGCGGAGTAGCTCAGCGGCTGACGACATCATCGCGACGACAACGTGGCGATACGACAACGTGGCGCATGACAACGTGACGCGTGACAACGTGCAGACGTATTAGAATAACAAGAAAGATCGACGGGCGTGGTCGTCGCCGCGAATCAATTGAAAGAGTACAGCTTGTTCTTGAACGTCCTTGGAAGCAGCGATGCCAGGTCGTCGTCTCCGGGAGCAGATCGCTACAACACACAAGACACCGTGAGACGTTATGTGGTATAATGCCCGCTACAACACACAAAACATATCGTCAGACGTGACATGGCATATAGCTCGCTAAAACTCATAGCACACGGTTAGATGTGACATGGCATACAGCTCGCTAAACCTCATAGCACACGGTTAGACGTGACATGGCATACAGCTCGCTAAAACTCATAACACACGGTTAGACGTGACATGGCATAGAGCTCGGTAAAACTCATAGCACACGGTTAGACGCGACATGGCATACAGCTCGCTAAACCTCATAGCACACGGTTAGACGTGACATGGCATACAGCTCGCTAAACCTCATAGCACACGGTTAGACGTGACATGGCATATAGCTCGCTAAAACTCATAGCACACGGTTAGACGTGACATGGCATACAGCTCGCTAAAACTCATAACACACGGTTAGACGTGACATGGCATACAGCTCGCTAAGACTCATAGCACACGGTTAGACGTGACATGGCATACAGCCCACTAAAACACATAGCACACGGTTAGACGTGACATGGCATACAGCTCGCTAAACCTCATAGCACACGGTTAGACGTGACATGGCATACAGCCCGCTAAAACTCATAGCACACGGTTAGACGTGACATGGCATACAGCTCGCTAAACCTCATAGCACACGGTTAGACGTGACATGGCATACAGCCCGCTAAAACTCATAGCACAAGGTTAGACGTGACATGGCATACAGCTCGCTAAAACTCATAGCACACGGTTAGACGTGACATGGCATAGAGCTCGCTATAATTCATAGCACACGGTTAGACGTGACATGGCATACAGCTCGGTAAAACTCATAGCACACGGTTAGACGTGACATGGCATACAGCTCGCTAAACCTCATAGCACACGGTTAGACGTGACATGGCATACAGCTCGCTAAAACTCATAGCACACGGTTAGATGTGACATGGCATACAGCTCGCTAAAACCCATAGCACACGGTTAAACGTGACATGGCATACAGCTCGCTATAATTCATAGCACACGGTTAGACGTGACATGGCATACAGCTCGCTAAAACTCATAGCACACGGTTAGACGTGACATGGCATACAGCTCGCTAAAACTCACAGCACACGGTTAGACGTGACACAGCATACAGCCCGCTAAAACTCATAGCACACGGTTAGACGTGACATGGCATACAGCCCTCTAAAACTCATAGCACACGGTTAGACGTGACATGGCATACAGCTCGCTAAAACTCATAGCACACGGTTAGACGTGACATGGCATAGAGCTCGCTATAATTCATAGCACACGGTTAGACGTGACATGGCATACAGCTCGCTAAAACTCATAGCACACGGTTAGACGTGACATGGCATACAGCTCGCTAAAACTCACAGCACACGGTTAGACGTGACACGGCATACAGCCCGCTAAAACTCATAGCACACGGTTAGACGTGACATGGCATACATTCCGCTAAAACTCATAGCACACGGTTAGACGTGACATGGCATACAGCTCGCTAAAACTCATAGCACACGGTGAGATGTGACATGGCATACAGCCCGCTAAAACTCATAGCACACGGTTAGACGTGACATGGCATACAGCTCGCTAAAACTCATAGCACACGGTTAGATGTGACATGGCATACAGCTCGCTAAAACTCGTAGCACACGGTTAGACGTGACATGGCATACAGCTCGCTAAAACTCATAGCACACGGTTAGACGTGACATGGCATACAGCTCGCTAAAACTCATAGCACACGGTTAGACGTGACATGGCATACAGCTCGCTCAAGCTCATAGCACACGGTTAGACGTGACATGGCATACAGCTCGCTAAAACTCATAGCACACGGTTAGACGGGACATGGCATACAGCTCGCTAAAACTCATCGCACACGATTAGACGTGACATGGCATACAGCCCGCTAAAACTCATAGCACACGGTTAGACGTGACATGGCATACAGCTCGCTAAATCTCATAGCACACGGTTAGACGTGACATGGCATACAGCCCGCTAAAACTCATAGCACACGGTTAGACGTGACATGGCATACAGCTCGCTAAAACTCATAGCACACGGTTAGACGTGACATGGCATACAGCCCGCTAAAACTCATAGCACACGGTTAGACGTGACATGGCATACAGCTCGCTAAAACTCATAGCACACCGTTAGACGTGACATGGCATACAGCTCGCTAAAACTCATAGCACACGGTTAGACGTGACATGGCATACAGCCCGCTAAAACTCATAGCACACGGTTAGACGTGACATGGCATACAGCTCGCTAAAACTCATAGCACACGGTTATACGTGAAATGGCATACAGCCCGCTACGGTTAAACGTGACATGGCATACAACCCGCTAGAACAAACATGACACAGTTACAATTGACAATTGTATTAAGCCCGCAACACACAAAACACCGTACGGCATGATATGATATTAGCCTGCTACAACACACAAGACAACGTTAGACTAGACATCGAATAAAGCCTGTTACAATACACAAAACAACGTTAGAAGTGTCATGGCATACAGCCCGCTACAGGAAACAATGCAACGTTAGAAGTGACACGATATACAGCCCGCTACAACACGCATGACACTATCGTACGTGACATGGTACATAGCCGCTACAATATACAGCACATGTTAGAAATGACACTGTACACAGCCTACTACAACACACGACACATACGAAATAGCACACGACACACAACACATAACAAATAACACACGACACACTGCTAAATGTGACGTGACATGGCATACAACCGGCTGCAACACATAAACTCAGTTAAACGTGACATGGTAAACACGTCAGTACAACCCGCCAACGCTACATAGCACATTGTTAAGGTCTCATTAGAAAGAAGTCGATCGATTGTTCACAACGACAACCACACTTCCGCCTTGCGTCCGATAGGTAACACATAATGACGTAATTACTTCTTACAAAGAACGACACTCGACACAGCTCAGAAACCGTAAACAACAGTAGCATTATTTCACGGAAAATGCTCATTGAGCGTGATCACCTGATTACCGTGGTAATTACCTGTGGTAATAGCTATCTCGAGTTGCGGCTACTTTCAAAAGGTTAATTATGATTGTCGGTCGAGGGACAACGACATCTCTCTCAGGTGTCACATCATCTCTAGATGGGTTCTACGTAACGTCGACTTTTCTCTCCGTAATTGCTTTTTCACCAAGTAAGTTATCATGCCAGAAGTTAGTCTTCTTTTCCAGACTTGACGGAGTACTATCTTCAAGTTAATCCTATCTTCAAGTTAATCCTATCTTCAAGTTAATCCTATCTTCAGGTTAATCCTATCTTCAAGTTAATCCTATCTTCGAGTTAATCGTATCTCTAAGAGTTATTCCTATCTTATCGGGTTCCTCCTCTCTGTTCGAGTTAGTCCCTCTCCATAAGTTAATCCTCTCTCTATCTCATCATATGTTAGTTCTCTCTTTAATAGTTAGTGCTCTCTCGACGTGTTAATCCTCTCTCTCTCTCTCTATCCACCTGTTAGTTTTTTCTCTCCATAAGTTAGTCCTCTCTCTCCACATGTTAGTCATATATATATATATATATATATATATATATATATATATATATATATATATATATATATATATATATATATATATATATATTCATATATATATATATATATATATCCATAAGTTAGTCCTCTCTCTCTCTCTCTCTCTCTCTCTCTCTCTCTCTCTGTCTCTTTCCGTCTCTCTCTTTCCGTCTCCCTCACCCTCTCTCTCTCTCTCTCTCTCATTCCGTCTCTCTCTCTCTCTCTCTCTCTCTCTCTCTCTCTCTCTCTTTCTCTCTCTATCCATAAGTTAGTCCTCTGTCATTGAGGTAGCTCTCATTTCTAGAGTTAATCCTATCTCCACGATGAAGCGTAGTTCTAGTGCGTGGTGGTGGAGTATGATGGTTGAGCGTGGTGGTGGAGTATGATGGTTGAGCGTGGTGGTGGAGTATGATGGTTGAGCGTGGTAGCGGAGTATGATGGTTGAGCGTGGTGGTGGAGTATGATGGTTGAGCGTGGTAGCGGAGTATGATGGTTGAGCGTGGTGGCGGAGTATGATGGTTGAGCGTGGTGGTGGAGTATGATGGTTGAGCGTGGTGGCGGAGTATGATGGTTGAGCGTGGTGGTGGAGTATGATGGTTGAG
>OZ024858.1:53737626-53782626 GCA_964017155.1 Oasisia sp. SBJ-2009
TTATAATATATATATATATATATATATATATATATATATATATATATATATATATATATATAATGTATGTAATGTCACTAATGATATCTCATGTGAGTATTGTCATTATTATAATTAAAATAATGATGTAAACGAAGTATGATTTATCAGTCAAAAGAGAAACAAAATAAATTAGAGGGGAGTAGTTAAGATGTTGACAACAATAATGTGGGAGTGGCTCTGTAAAATGATCAGTGAATAAAAGGTGTCTACTCAAGGCCATGTGACCATCAGGTCAGAAGTGATTATTGCATGGTCTGGAGTGGCTACCAAAGGCTTGGGTAGTGGGTGACTCTGCCGTGGACACGACCCTGTCGAGCAGAGCAGGTACCGTTACGACGTGAACAATATACCGATATAACAGATACTGCAACAGTCGACGCGCAGCACTTTCAATTCTAAATATTATATTATAAAACGATAATACCTTTTTGTTTATAATGTTATGTATGTTATCGATAGATATTGTATGTTATCCACATATAGTGTAGTGTTTAAAATATAGCAGTATTATGAGGTCGTTTACTTAATCCAATGCTGTGTTTACCTTGCATAGGTTCCAGTCTTCGCATTTGGGTAACGGAATTGTGGGGGTTGCTAATGCATTTAAAGCCATATGTTAAAGTCGGTTGACGCATACATTTAGAAAGATACGCCAGAACACCGGGATTGTCTATTGGACATGGCATACCGATACTACCGAGTCCATAAAATGATTGTTTGCGTTTTGTTAAATTATTGTTATTTTGTTAGCCTCTTGTTAGCCAATAGCTAACCGTGTCATCTCAGTCGTCCGATGTCGTGAAACCACAATTGAGATTACGAGATGGTAGTTGTAATAGCACGCAGTGTTAATCATAATATCGTTATCACGCAGTACACATTGAAATCATGAGACGTTTACACTAAACGTATAAACAATTGAAACAAGAGAACATTATCGTGATCTAAACCAGATGGATCTACGACACTCAATAGTAAACTTTGATAATTAGAATGATGATATAATTGTCATGAATATAAATAACTGCGTGTGGGATCCAGATATCTATTCATTGATATAAATAACTGGGTGTGGATCCAGATATCTATTCATGGATATAAATAACTGTATTTGGATCCAGATATCTATTCATGGATATAAATAACTGGGTGTGGATCCAGATATCTATGTCATGGATATAAATAACTGGGTGTGGGATCCAGATATCTATGTCATGGATTTAAATATCTGGGTGTGGGATCCAGATATCTATGTCATGGATATAACTAACTGGGTGTGGGATCCAGATATCATTATTGTCACGTACACAGAGCGATGTTAACACCGTGAACGTGCCGCCCCGTCAGCGTCGTGCCCGTCTAGTCTCACCGCTGCTCAACTGATTATAAAGTTATATTTGGAAATGTCTAATGCAAATACTTCACATCTGACGCAATTCTGTAAAGTGCTAGTAACAATTATTATTGGATCGGGCGCTGTATTAAATAAATACATTAATATTATTAGTTATAAATATTTCTATAATTAGTGTTTGTAATAATAATAATAATACTGGTATTATTATTATTATTACTATTACTATTATTATTATTATTATTATTATTATTATTAGTAGTAGTAGTAGTAGTAGTAGTAGTAGTAGTAGTAGTAGTAGTAGTAGTAGTAGTAGTAGTAGTAGTAGTAGTAGTAGTAGTAGTAGTAGTAGCAGTAGTAGCAGTAACAGTAGCAGTAGCAGTAGCAGTAGCAGTAGCAGTAGCAGTAGCAGTAGCAGTAGCAGTAGCAGTAGCAGTAGCAGTAGCAGTAGCAGTAGCAGTAGCAGTAGCAGTAGCAGTAGCAGTAGCAGTAGCAGTAGCAGTAGCAGTAGCAGTAGCAGTAGCAGTAGCAGTAGCAGTAGCAGTAGCAGTAGTAACTGTCATCTAACAGACTATCTCCATGCAGTGGTGTCATCCAAAAGACTATCTCCATGCAGTGATGTCATCTAAAAGACTATCTCCATGTAGTGATGTCATCTAACAGACTATCTCCATGCAGTGATGTCATTTAACAGACTATCTCCGTGCAATTATGTCATCTAACAGACTATCTCCATGCAGTGGTGTCAGCCAAAAGACTATCTCCATGCAGTGATGTCATCTAAAAGACTATCTCCATGTAGTGATGTCATCTAACAGACTATCTCCATGCAGTGATGTCATTTAACAGACTATCTCCATGCAATGATGTCATATAACAGACTATCTCCATGCAGTGATGTCATCTAACATACTTTCTCCATGCAGTGGTGGTATCTAACAGACTATCTCCATGCAGTGATGTCATCTAACAGACTTTCTCCATGCAGTGGTGTCATCCAACAGCCTATATTCATGCAGTGATATCATCTAACAGACTTTCTCTTTGCAGTGATGTCATCTAACAGACTATCTCCATACAGTGGTGTCATCTAACAGACTATCTCCATGCAGTGGTGTCATCTAACAGCCTATATTCATGCAGTGATGTCATCTAACAAACTTTCTCCTTGCAGTGATGTCATCTAACTTAACAGTCACGTCGAATGAACTATGTTTGGGGCAATTCGTACCTGGCAGACACATGCGTTTCATGGCTTCAGATGTCTTCATTCCGTGACACCGGCCATCCCGAATGAGATACTTGTAGCCCTGAAACACGTAGGTATAATAAGATACATGTAGCCATAAAACTCCGATAACAGTAATAGTAGCCCTGAAATACCGAGGAGTAACAAAAGAGATGTAGCCCTGAAACACCCAGATATTATAAGACAATGGCGGTCCTGAAACATCGACATGCAGTTATGCATCTGCATCCCTGAAGCACACTTGCGTTACGATACACTTATAGCCCTGAAACATCACGAGTTATACGATATTCATACCCCTGACAAAATTCGTCAAGAGCAATGATACATTAGCAGCCCTGCCATACCAGGAGTCATGACCTCTAGGGTGGTTTGTAATCGACATCTGTACCCGTTTGTGCGCGTATCCATTTTAGCAATTCACAAACTTCGACACATTGAAAAGCCTGTCTGTAACCAGAAGCCAAGGCCCGCTCGCGTCTTTCTAGACTTATTCGAGTCCCGGACATGTCGGCCTCTGCTCTGCCAGTTGGCCACGCATTTAAGAAAGTCCTTTAAGAAATATTAAGATAGTTACAAGATGGCAGAGCCAACCAGAACGATTGTAGAAAAACAGGAAGGAAGGAAGCTTAGCAAGTGGTGATGCAGAGTGAGAGAGAGAGAGAGAGAGAGAGAGAGAGAGAGACAGACAGAGACAGAGACAGAGACAGAGACAGAGACAGAGACAGAGACAGAGACAGAGACAGAGACAGAGACAGAGACAGAGACAGAGACAGAGACAGAGACAGAGACAGAGACAGAGACATAGACAGAGACAGAGAGAGACAGAGAGAGACAGAGAGAGACAGAGACAGAGACAGAGACAGAGACAGAGACAGAGACAGAGACAGAGACAGAGACAGAGACAGAGACAGAGACAGAGACAGAGACAGAGACAGAGACAGAGACAGAGACAGAGACAGAGACAGAGACAGAGACAGAGACAGAGACAGAGACAGAGACAGAGACAGAGACAGAGACAGAGACAGAGACAGAGACAGAGACAGAGACAGAGACAGAGACAGAGACAGAGACAGAGACAGAGACAGAGACAGAGACAGAGACAGAGACAGAGACAGAGACAGAGACAGAGACAGAGACAGAGACAGAGACAGAGACAGAGACAGAGACAGAGACAGAGACAGAGAGAGACAGAGAGAGACAGAGAGAGAGAGAGACGTGGGAAAAGGGATTCCGCGATATTTTGTAACAGTTTCTAATAAAAAAGTAATGTCCATTTATTAAGCACCCGCTACATACGAACACTTTCTAACATACCTATGGTAATTGTTATTGTTCCGACATGTCAGCTTCGAAAATACATGTTCCTGATTGCAACGTTTTAGTTGTCATTGGCGTTTTTAATCATAAGCAAGGATAGTGGATTTAATGTAAATTAGGTGACCACTTTAGATATATCTAGGCGAACTAGACGGATTATAGCTTGGTGTACCTATATCTGTTGCAATTAGACTTATAGAGGGTGTAGATATTACTAGCGAGGCGCATTATTCACCTAATGTTTGACGGTTAGAAACTACGGTACTGCTGTATATGAATATGTCATTTTATTTCAGTTTGATTGTATTTTAATCAATACCCATTTTTTCACCTTTACCGACAAGGATATGTTTAAAAAAATAAGATCTTATAATCGGGCAAGTAGTTCATTTACATTTTTCTAACATGGCAATCTTTTACACAAGTTATAAAAGCATTAATGTCCAAATTGATCGTATGCCACAATTAAAATGTTACTAAATTATACTAATCAAAATTAATACTCAACATTATGCTAGAATTGCATTATTAAGTGATTGTGACAAGCATGCCGTCTACCGGAATACATTTAAAACAGGATACGTAATTTATCCAGAAGGTGGCGACATTAAACGTTTCCGTGGATACGTGGGGAAATGGATTCCGCGATATTTTGTTAGAGTTTCTAATAAACAATTATTGTCCATTCATTAAGCACCCGCAACATATGAACACTTTCTAACATACCTACACTAATTGTTATTGTTCCGGCATGTCAGCTTCGAAAATACATCTTCCTGATTGCAACGGTTTAGTCGTCATTGGCGTTTTTGATGACGCGCCCATGTATACACAGAGTCACAGTGTCACATTTTTGATTAGCGAATAACTGTGAACACAACGGAATACTCTATAACACTTGGATCATTGATACGAACATTGATATGAACGTTAGTGCAAAAACAACTGTTATGTAACGCCTTTATGCATTCGATGTACATTCATTATTGATATGGTAGGTTGGCTTCAGCACTGGATTTTGAAGGATATTGGAGACGACACCGACTTCATTACGACTTTATTTTCACATACATTGCAATTGTCAAGCACTTAAAACGCTTTATTTTATTTTGTAAAACATCTGCCTATAATATTCTTCTTCGACCGAGACAGTCGTGCTGTGCTGGCCGAGGCCGGAGTACTGCGAACATGGAACTACAGTCAAGACACTCTGTATCGGAATCTGTTAAGTAGCCGGCAAATCCCAGCTGGGAGGCAATGCGAATGTGACTAATTCATCAAGTGCTTATTAACTGGCAACTTGCCCACAGTGACACCGCTATTTATGGGCGTTAAAGTCATTTTCCTGTCGACCTTAGACATTCTGAACTGGCAATGACGTGACTAGGAATTCCCTCGATCATTTCCCGTGCGCTGAAGCTGTGACAAACGTGTGCCGAGGCGTGATGGCATTTGCGAATAAGTATCGGGGCTTAGCCCTTCACTTTTGTAGATAGAGCTTTTTTGTAAATACTCTAGCTGGTTCTACTGAAACGTGCCGGTATCTTTTTCAATTGAATTTATGCATGTAAATCTGTGATAATTCTTGTGCGGTGAATATGTCTTAACACAAATGAAGGGTTTTGATCAGCAACTCGTTGAATATAAATGTACACTAAATTGTATTAATTGGTTCATAGATCTAAATTAATTATGTACCTGTCTATAAGAAGGAGGTGTAATTCATTGTACGTTGTGTGTGTTCACAGTGGCACACCCTATGAAATAATAAAAGTGATTGCCCATTACCGACCTTTGAACTTACACAACAGTTGGTCTATTGTACAAACAGAGCGCGCGCTCCCCGAACAACTTCGTAATTCAGTCAACAACACATCCACGACTAAAGCGAAGGAAGCACATGAAATGTACCATTCCTAATAAACATGACCTGTGGGTATGAATTCGACAAATACTGTTTTTCTGTTAGCATCATGCAATACCGGCAGGAATACTAATTGTAATCACCAAAATTACGAACCACACAAAAGTCCAGCGCGTGTGTATTCTTGGTAACAACTCTCACGTGGATCTTACTTAACATTTAGCTCCTTCATTTACATGTATGTGAGTTTTGTGAATTTAGTTGCGCACTCTTTTATATTGCATTTTTACACAGAGGGGGCTTTTGTACGAAAAGGCTTTTTATCTGAGGAATTGATGCCCTTGGGTCGGGGGTTAGGTTGTGTGTACGCCACTCCAGTAACCGCTGATCTGGCCATTATAGAAGACATTGTTAGCGCTGGCCACGGCTAATCTCCCCGCTAAGTCGTCCTAGTCTGACGTCCGACACCGGCGCACGAAGGTAATTGGAATTAGCATCGCGACACTTGAGTCCATGTCACCACTAAACAGGTGCGACCACGCACGCACAGACTGGACACTAGAAACCTAATCACGCTGACCGCTGTAACAGAACGCCGTATTGGACGGCTGACCACGGCGACGAAGGTAGCCGTCTCGATCCTTCGTAGGGAATTCATCTACTCAGTGTCGTCACACACATGAGCGGATCTCAGCACGCTCCAAATCTTGTTAAGCTTATCATTTTGTTTGTCGGTTTTTGTTCATGAAAAAAATGACCTGGATGTTCACCATCGGCACCTTTGCCAGCAAAACTTCACCATAAATAAAAAATAGGCCGAATCATTTCACTCGTAATCGCATTGCCCGAATATTTGACCAGTGCGTACACAGCCTCGAGGCTCTCAACAACCCAACTATCACCCAGACATGCAACATTTTGGGGATGGCAATCCGTATTTTTGACCAATTTTTTTTTTAAGAATCCGTATCAATCCGTATCATTAATCAGCCTAAGTTATTAAGGCCTTTTCAAAACGGTTTTTCCATGCTTTTTTTCGATTATTGGGACCAGTAAACTGGAAGATTACCGAAGTTTTACTTCACTTCAACTGCGTACTGCAAAACAGACAGTGTCATCAAATAATCACAATTTATTTCAGCAGTTCGCGCGTATATCGAAGTTTCACTGGCAAGCGTCAACATTTTGAAATCAGAAATGCAGGCGATTTCATTGAACTCGGCGTCGAGCTCCATTTCCTGTAGGCTTACTGCTTTTATAATCGTCACGCGCCTGCCACGCGCCCCGTTCCCACCCGTTGAGCCACCTGCCGCAGTTTTCAGAACTACAATTTACCAGCACGCCATCTATTACGAGCTACAACAATACAGTCGGTAAAGTGAAAAGCAACATTTTACATGGTTGCGCTACCAATTGCAAATATATATATATATATATATATATATATATATATATATATATATATATATATATATATATATATATATACATACATACATATATACATATATATATATATATATATATATATATATATATATATATATATATATATATATACATATATATATATATATATATATATATATATATATATATATATATATATATATATATATATATATAATAGTATATCATATATTTATAACTATGCAGTCAGTCAGTCAGCCAGTCAGCCAGTCAGCCAGTCAGCCAGTCAGCCAGTCAGCCAGTCAGCCAGTCAGCCAGTCAGCCAGTCAGCCAGTCAGCTAGCCAGCCAGACAGCCTGTCTGTCTGTATTTCGGCCTGTCTGTCAGTCTGCTTGACTATGTACGTCTGTCAGTCAATGTATCTGAGTCAGCCTATAAGCCGGGACGTCCCCGCGATGTCGTACGAGAAAATGTCTCCCAACGGAGTCGGTGAGTAGCCGAGAATACACGTGAAATGTCGGCTGTGATTGAGGCTGTAGGTCACACGAAGGTCACACGAAGGCATCGCAGTACGGAGCCGTTTAGCAATGGCTTTGTGCGTCAAACCAAACCGATTTGTCTGTAAACGCATCGATTATTCAACAACGCATATTACCTCGACGAAATGCGTCACGTGGGTGGAGGTTTCTCACAGTGCGTTCTGTTGTTTTTGTTATGTTTGTTCCTGTCGTTTTACTTCTCTTTTCCTGGTGGGCTTCTAACAGTTGATCGTTTGTACTTAACTGTAGCGTTTTAGTTACTTTCGAATCTGTGTGTTGTCATTGTCTTTGCTCTTGCCTCTTCGTTGCTTACAACCATTTATAGACGGCCGAAACACAACACATCTGACAACAACGTTTCGATGTTGCTTCAGACTCATTGTGACAACATCGACAGGTTGTTGCCAGATCCATTGCCTGACAACAACCTGTCGATGCTGTCACAACCTGTCGACTGACCATTGTGTGAATAGAACGTGATCATTGTCTCTTGTACAATGTAAATGTGTGGTGTCTGTTGTGCGTCTTGGAATAACAAATGTGTTCGTGTCTATATCGTCGATGCAGTTACTTATCTACGTGTCTATAGCACAGGTGGAAAATATCCATGCGTTTATTCTACCTAGGATTGCTAGTCAGCTGTGTGTCTACTGTCTACTGTCTAAACCACACCATTTGAGTAAATGAGTAAAGTATAAATTATGAATACCTATTAGCACCTTATGCTTTATCTAATGCTTAAACTCCACCCTTGTTTGCCATTAAAAAAATATATAAATATGTATATTGCACTGCACTGTACAGCTGCCTTGAAAAGCAATATAGTTTATTTCAACTGTCTCTGACTCTAAGCCGATCAGGTTACTACATAACATAACGAGTGTCACAATGATATGACGTGTTTGCATGTCGCCTCATAAACGAAGTCAATTAAGTGGCGGGGCTGGACACCTGAGCTGGACTGGTCACTCGACGCTGGACGATGTTGGACATGTGCGCGCACAGTGGTTGTTCGAGTCAACAATATCTACGTGGACAACGACAGATGGGGTGTGTTAGGGGGAACACGTGACGACAGGAGAGTGGACAAGTATAGTTACTAGAGTGATACAATCGAGACGCACTGTCTGTGGTCACTACTGGTCAACGCGCCCACTGGACGCCGTAGCGTCGATTAGATTCCACGATGCACACAAGGGACATTGGCCGAGACACGTCAGCAGCGTCCCGCCTGTCGCACCACCGCGTGTCAGTGTCGTTCGTTAGCGGTAGAACTACCCCGTGTTAATGTACATAATTAAATTCGCAAGTTGCACCCAATTGTCTGGATTTCACGTTACAGACATATCAATATTTGGACACATTGTTAGCTGGGAATGAAACAAAATATATGTAATGCTACTGACGAAATTTGTGTGTGTGTCGTTCTGTGGTGTGTTGCCGCAGCCCAAGTCATACGTAACACGGCCAATCTGAATTGAGCAGGTGTGTGTGTGTATGTGTGTGTGTGTGTGTGTGTGTGTGTGTGTGTGTGTGTGTGTGTGTGTGTGAGCGTGCGTGAGTGTGCGTGCGTGTGTGTGTGTGTGTGCGTGCGTGTGTGTGTCTGTCTGCGTGTCTGTGTGTGTGTGGGGGGGGGAGGGTGGGGGTGTGCGTGCGTGCGTGCGTGCATGTGTGTGCGCGTGCGAATATGTGTGCGTGCGTGCGTGCATGTGTGTTTATGTATGTGTGCGCGTGCGTGCGTGCGTACGTGCGTGTGACAACCTCCCAATTGTATAGATGGAGTGACGCTTGCATACCACTGGAAGCCCAGAGTCGTCAATTGGCTCTAAGCCTTGGTGGGTGACGAAGACATTAATGATCAAAGAAGGCGACAATAGGAGATGCTGAGTCAAAATAATAATAATAATACTTTTTATTTTGTATAGCGTGTATACCCACAGCGGTCACGGCGCTTTACAGTTGACTTCCCTAACACTACAGTAATATAAAGAGTAAACATTTTACATATTTCGAGCTGACCGGGGTTTTGACTCTTTATGCTTCAGCCCAATTCGACGCCCGTATCGAAACTCGAACTGTCTCGTTCATCCTACGTTGCCAGTTCGTGTGTTTCGGAAGAGATGCCACAACTTGTCGATTAATTTTAATTGCGTCTATGTAACGAAAAACAAAAGATCCCACAGAACTAAACGGAAACAAATACGCCGTGGATTCACTTAGCGGAAATCCAGTTCCGTAAGCGGAGTTCCGGCATTAACGTCCGACAAAGAACCCTGCCAAATGCCAGCAGCAGAAGAAGACGAAGGAGAAGAAGACAACGGAGAAGATATATTTTGATCAACATCGTTTCACACCAACGGCCGAAGCAGTCATTATTCTAGGTCGATCCCACGTCTGGTCCCGTCCCGTCTCACATCAACGCCAGACAGTCAAGTAAACTGGAGCAGACGAGTGCGACGAACTTGAGGACAACGAATGTGGTACTGGAAGATGGAGTCAACAAACGTAGGTTCGTCTTTCACCGACGCGGAAGGACGGCCAGACGTAGTTTTCACACCTCGGTCAGTTGTGCGCTAGACGAATGGCTCGTGGATAGGCGTCATGAGAATAGAGTTGACAAGTTCGCCACACGTCTGTAGCATTGTTGGCTGCACGAGTCTGTTCAGGGAACAATGCCCGTCCCTTCACAGTTGATACGTAACAATCGTTGTTTTGTTCATAACATGTTAGTAAACACGCAATAGTTCGATATAACGAATGTCGGAGAGAAATTGACGTTAAGTTCGTGTCCATTGAAAGGTCCTTGACGTGATAGTGGATAACTGTACTATTGTGGTCATGATAGTGGAGAACTGTACTATTGTGGTCATGATAGTGGAGAACTGTATTATTGTGGTATTAGCATGATGATAATCTAGACCTAAGCCTATTTTGTTAGCGTCTGTTTCATGTTTTTGTGAAGTTTTTGCCTCCTGTTAAGTCACGTGTTACGTTTTATGCGCGCGCATTACAGTTTACGTACCGAACAACAAGTGATTTACGCTGTAAAAGGTAAGAAACCTTGACACATATATTACAGCACGGTTAACAAAGAGAGGTCTTACGTTACACTCGTCGGCTGGTGGACTCATCCACCCGTCAGTTATATGTATATAATTGTTATTGTATTGGACTTCATACAGCTGTGACTTCGTTTTATTGTTAACGGAATGTCTGCGAGAGAAAAACATTTACACAACTGACGTATCAGCCGTATTTTTAAACACTAATACTGTCAGCATTTGCAGACTAATCACCATTACAAACGACATGCCTTAGTGATCTATGATGATGACTGGCAATTGTACCAGTCGTCAAGTATTATTTTGTATGGCGACCTCGAGATTCGTTGGGGATAACATATCAACCAGAAAAAGAAACTGGGCAGGAAGAAAGGCCACTAAATGAAATGCAATGGATTGGTTTCGCACAAACCAAACAAACAATAATACATGGACATGTAAGCTAGACCAGTCATAACACGACTTTCATTGGACAGTTACACAATGCAAGGTCAGAGAAGGACATTGTTTGGAAACAAAGATAGTGTTTCTGGAAGGTCTAGCGCAACAGACATGGTGACATAGGGCGGGCTTTTGGAGAGCTCGACTGGAAAACACAAGAAGCACAAAGTCAAGTCGACAGTGCGCAACTCAACTGAGTCTTGGCTAAGGCAACCAGGCTATCGGAATGTCAGCAGTGAGCAGTGAGCAGTGAGCAGTGAGCAGTGAGCAGTGAGCAGTGAGCAGTGAGCAGTGAGCAGTGAGCAGTGAGCAGTGAGCAGTGAGCAGTCAGCAGTCAGCAGTCAGCAGTCAGCAGTCAGCAGTCAGGCTATTGGTAGTCAGCTGTTTCACCCGACTTGTCGCCGATACAGCTCGTATAGTGTGTGTGTGTGTGTGTGTGTGTGTGTGTGTGTGTGTGTGTGTGTGTGTGGGGGGGGGGGGACGTGACGTCGTCTCGTCTGCTGCACCATCAATAATCAAAATTAATGTTCGCGAACTTTCCAGGGATCTCCTAATGGTATGGGGTGACATTCCACATAAAAATCCATTTCATGATCCAGTGAGGCGCCGATGCACTGCAGTGATTGACGCGGATGGAGGCTGCACTTGTTATCAGTGTTCAACCTTGCCGCTGAAACTTTTACCGTGAAGACAAGGCATAGTGCCTAAATAACAAAGCAATCGTGTTATTGTCAGGTTAGAATAATCGGGTACATGTTACACTGACATGTGTAGTTGCACATGACAACGTAAATGCATATCACTTAGCATGACTAACATATAAATGGCTAATTTGCAACAAATAAATATGAAAGTTGATACGTTATACATTAATACATTTGTGTGTGCTTTTAGATTGCATAGTAGATATTGGGATACAGGCAAGAATCGGAACCACAGGCAAGAATCTACGTCATTGTCATTTCCTTGTCTATACGGAGTTTCGTCTTATACAGCCAGCAACCCTGCTCACTCCTGACATCGACCAATCTATTCCTCGTTTTGGGTTTGATCACTGCTAAGCACAAACACTCACAGAGTACCTATTTGGGAAGATAGCTGTAGAGGTTACATTGCTACTCTGTCCCTCATCTTAAGCCGAAATTCGATCAAAGTTATAGATTCATAAATTCCTGTATCATTTTGGCTTCACCATCACGGCATAAGTCTGAAAGCTCTTATTAGACATGGTCGTCATTTACAGCTATGGTTAATTTGACTTTGAAATAAATGTTGAACAAGACCAACAAGTCTTTGAAACCCGGGGAATACTGGAAAATGTGAGCCCTGTTTCATCTTGAATGTGAGCGAGTCATCACAAATCATGTCTTCCATGACGCCGAGATACAGCTCGGACTCTTCTGCAAACGGCGCCTATGGAGAAAGACAGACAATGGGACATATCCACTTTCATGCCACAAAGATCACGAGTGTCTTTGACAAACGTTTCTATGTTGCCTCGCTGGCCCGGACCGACGTATCCAATACGTTGAATCTGCCAAAAACTATCCACTATATACGCTAACGGCAGCAGTCACGTCGTATTATCGATGTACTATAGATATAGCTAGCCAGTTTCTGGAACATTTTCTCTAACTGTTTAAGAATATCTTGAATATGCTCCTATGTTTTTTTCGTGATAGATGTATTGGTCTTACATTATATTTTACATATGGGCTGCGAAATGTGACAGATTACAAACCCCTTTCGTAGAGTGACATTGACAGACATCTCACGACCTCTATGTCAACCCGCTCGCGACCCCCTCACAGTCTTGATGTCGCTAGACGATTTCTCCAACTGTATAGGGCGTGTAAGTCTCGCGCGCGAAAACGAGGCTGGGGGCAGTTGGGGACAGGAAGTCCATATTCTCCATGTAGGACTTTGTTTTGTTTCTGGTTGTAATAATCGAACTGTTCCCAAATAGCGTGTTTCAGTTATATTTTCCGAAGGATTAATACAAGCAGAAGCAGGGGAACACTTTGCCGGTGAAAATGATCACGGAAATCATGAATTTGAATCGATTATTATGGTGGTTGCCATGGCATTAGCGGCAAGTACTTGTGTTTGGCGATCTTGACTAATAATGAAGAGTGCAATTTTTCGCGCAGTGCAACTTGTTTGGGGCAAACGTATACATGTGTTATGATTATGTGCATTTAGAGAACTTGTCAGATATAAGTGCTTATCGAAACCACAACGTGATCTTGTATCCAGTCCCCAATCAGCTCCAATCGCGCGGAGTCTCGCCTTGTAGAGCGCAGTGGCTCAGGGGTAGACCTCCGGACTCTCGACTAAGAGAACCCGGGTTCGAATCCTGTGCTGCGGTGTTAAAACCTTGGGCAAGTTTTTTCACTCTACATTGCTCCAGTTCACTCCTCAGCTGTTTAAATGAGTACCTGATTATAGACAGTGGTGGATATGTGTACGAGCAGCCTTCGTGCATTAATTGCAGCATATGGCTGGATGCTTGTGAGAGAAGCCGAGATGGTGTCTGAGTGAACAGGTCTGTCAGGGAAGTACAGTGGTGTAAAGCGATTTGAACGGTCCTGAGGACTGGATACTGCGCTATATAAAAACTTGCCTTTACTTGCCTTTTATGTATCGTGACCCACTTAGAGGCCCTATTGTCTCAACTGTGGAAAATAGTTCTATAACCCTTATGCGATGATTCAACAGGCGCACTATTAGTCTAACGAAGATGACATACAGAAACATTTAAAGATACTGAAATGCATAGATTAATAATATACCTCACCATATTAACGAATAATGCGCAAATGTGTACATTCAATTCAGGTTTAAACATGTTTCCTTTTACAAATTACCATAACGCGATTTCATGACGGCAACAACTAAACATTGTATCTACGACACATCCAGTCTCTCTCAACAACGCACGGCTATAGGCTGTTATGACATATAAACACCTTTGACAACAACGACATTGACAACAACAAGTGTGACAATAACACTGGCAACAACACGGACAACACGCAGCCTTATGTCTTCCTGTAAAACTGGTAACAACACCCTGACAACACTGTGTCTTCCCGTTATAGCTACTTCCATTTGTAGTTTCTTTTTATTAACTGTTTTTGTATGGATTAAGACATGTCAACATCCGACCAAACATTTGTCCTCTATCTCGCGGTGGCGCGGTGGCTCAGGTGTAGAGCTTCGGACTCTCGACTACGAGAACCCGGGTTCGAATCCTGTGCTGCGGTGTTAACATATTTTGGCCAGTTTTTGTCACTCTACATTGCTCCAGTTCGCCCAGCTGTATAAATTAGTACATGGCTATAGACACTGGTGGATATGTGTGCGAGCAGCCTTCGTGCATTAATTGTAGCATATGACAGGAGAAGTTGAGACGGTGTTTGATTGAACAGGTCTGCCAGGGAAGTAAAGTGTAAAAGCGCTTTGAACGATCGTGAGGGCTGGGTACTGCGGTATATAAGAACTTGGCTTTTTATATACTTAATAAATCTTAGAAGTAGCTGTAATTGGAATAGTTTCAATGTTAACTTAATTGCTCCCTTAATTTGTTGCCACAACGGGAGAAACGCATAACTATAACGGGAAGTAGCTATGACGTGAAGTAGCTATGACGGGAAGTATAGCTATTACGGGTCAAGTTGACGACAACACTTGCAACAACTCACCGCATTGTAGTCGGCGATGGCCCTAGAGCCCGTCTCTAGGTCGACCATGGCGAAGCGCTTGCGGGCGTAGTCGTAGTACACGAGCACGTCGTTGCGCGCCGTGTTCGAGCGGCCGCCCGTCAGGTCGAACTCCCGCTCCGTGCTCGACAGCACGCCCGTCCACTGGTTCGGCACGCACCGGCACGTCGAGGCCGGGTCGGAGTCGATGGGAGAGGCGGAGGCCAGCGCGAGGCACGCGCTCAACACCAGCAGCTTCATCGTCGGTCTCAGCGCGATCTCCACTTGCTTGATCTGTGCCAATGGTCCGCCTGTTTCGTCTCCGGGCGCAGCGTCTCTTCGGTACTAATAACCCGAACGTTGGTTCGTCACCAACGCTTGTAAGTATGACTGAATGTATGAATGCGTGCGCACGCAATAGGTGTTGTTGCAGAAGAATGCTCAGTGGTTGAGAAGGGACGGTTTGACTCGGAGACTGAGGACGAGCCGGGAGCGTGGTTATATAGCGAGACCGCGGGCGGGCGGGGGCCGTCACTCGCATGTAGAGCCAATTAGAGGCGCCGCTAAACGCCGCATCGTTGACGCCGCGGGATACGTCACCAGGAGAAGACGACGGCAGCGGACACGTTACTGGTCTCACAACCACGAGGCGATGTAGGGGCAAGATCTTTTAAATGACTCGATTACTATTACAACTAGTTCATGGGCGCCCAATAAAAAGGTTGGCAGTTGTCACCATTACTGTCTTATGAACGCAAGATCGTTGACGTGGCCACCTCATTTCTGCTGTCGCCAGTTCCGACATTGCGCGCTGCAGTCAATGTGCTTTAATGCTTACACTACAAATAACAGATAACTTTATCTTCAGAAATATTGCCAACAGGCAGATCTGAGGTCAAAGAAAGCGAAATAATAAAACAAGGTCAAACATATTGACAATGACACTAAACTTAACATTAGAGCCATACTCTGGAGGTAGTAATCTGAAACTGAAAGCGACCATATATATTTTGGCAATAAAACAACGCCGTGCAACCAATTCTAATCATCTTACAGATACAGATACAGATACAGATACTTTAGTACCGTGAACGACCTACAATTATTGTGTACGTCAGCTTGGAGCTGTGTGGTGTTGATACTTCCATGAGAGTTGTCTTCGAAAGTTGCTGAAGACGAGAGACAGAACACGGCAGACACAGTTGAGACGGACTAGTCTTGTCACCAGAATGCCAGACCCTCCTCTGCCAATGACGCCATCTTACCATTAGACCACAAGGGCGTTAGAGCACCAGCGAGTGGGTGACGCCTAAACTAGACGAACACTTACTGGGAATTAATTCATTAGCTGTTGATTTACGAGATGAGAGCTGCAACTGAGCAAGTCGCGAAGCTCGTCAATAAAATTTAATCATATTCGTCCGACTGTATCGACATTTTCTTCACACGCTCAGAATGGCAGTAAACATCGTTAGGAAGTCAAACGGTAAGGTTGATACGGTTGTGTAATCAACACGGAGAAGGCTACTAAATAGTCTTTAATGTCATAGATATTTATCTCAGCAAAAATACATATGTAGAACAATAATTTATTTGGGGGACTAGTTTATGCGTTCAAACAAGATAAATATCGATGTGTCTTATCGCCAAATTTCCCGCGTTTCTAGTTCTAGTTCTAGTTGTTCACCCCCACCCCCGATGGGACTAAATGCTTTCTATCTCGCACACAGATCTCGCTCAATCTCGTCACTTAGAACACTCAAAAATAATCAATTTTAAGTTTTGATTCCATCCGTGTGGGGGCGCTGTGTGTCCGAAGAGGTCCATCTCTAATGTATTAGTTTGCAGGATTGACGCAATGTCCCGGCGTCATATGGGTGCATGTGCATGTAATCGCCTGACGTTGTGGACATCAATGGAAACAGACAAGTTCCGGGAAGACTTAGCATCGTATACTTACAAGTCGTGCAGTCTCGGCGCGCGTGTCCGGGTTTAATTTCCGTAATTATCACCAACGGCACAATGCCCGTGAGAGCGGCACGTGTAGCCGGGGACGGCGACAGGAAATTGGAGTGGACACTGGACACTGGTCACTGGACACTGCTGGTCGCCGTCGTCCACGAGTCACAACAACGGACTGGCGACAAGGTTCACGGGTTAGGTTCGAAGTGACATTTCGAAATCTGATCGCTGGCTTTTCTATATACGTTTGCTTTGATATTTCTTAAAGGGATACTTTGGGACCCGAAATGAATTCTTCCGTGTCCCAAATTATAATGAAGGGGGGGGGGGTTATGTGATAACTTTAGACTTTATGTAACCTTGTTAATATAATTATCTCACGTAATTTTATGCCGTTATTTCCTTTGTATTATGATTCAATAATCACTAGTAACTAGGCCACACGCGAATAACACAGGCGTATTGAGCCCAAACAGGTCACTCTGTATATGCGGGTTATTTGGGAAACGAAAGAATTCTTTTTTGATATATTATCAGGGACTTTGGTGATTAATAAAATATAATTCTAATGAACGGGTTACATGAAACAGTTATAGTAATTAAAGAATGTGTACTGTACCAAGAGTTTAATAGTTTCAGAGAATCCATATTCGTTAATTTGTGACACGAACGAATCCCTTTAAAGAGCGACCCCGAAGATCCACCATAAGCAGATGGTTCGTTCTGATTGGTGTTTAAAACAGGGTAAAAACGTCCCACACGGAAGTGTGTTAGTGCGTGTGTCCGTGCGTGCGTACGTGTGGCCTGTCATTGATCACTAAAGTTGACAGCTTCAAGCCGAAGAGGACAGCTAAAAACAGAATACGTCCAAGCCTTGACAGAACTTACTAGACCGTCAGCTGTGTTGGTGACGTTTAGTTCTACGTCTTGTGTTTTGGATCAATTGGAAGTTTGACCTTTTTCACCTTACACTCGTGTAAAGTGAATTGTTACAAATGACGCATAACTCGACTCGAGAGTAAATTACAATATTTCCTCTGCATTGAGCAGCAGCATGACGGTGTGATAACAGGACATATACACATACACACGCTCTCTCTCTCTCTCTCTCTCTCTCTCTCTATCTATCTCTCTCTCTCTCTCTCTCTATCTTTCTCTCTCTCTCTATCTCTATCTCTATCTCTATCTCTATCTCTATCTCTATCTCTATCTCTATCTCTATCTATCTATCTCTATCTCTATCTCTATCTCTCTCTCACTCTCTCTCTCTCTCTCTCTCTATCTCTCTCTCTCTCTCTCTCTCTCTCTATCTCTATCTCTATCTCTATCTCTATCTCTATCTCTATCTCTATCTCTATCTCTATCTCTATCTCTATCTCTATCTCTATCTCTATCTCTATCTCTATCTCTATCTCTATCTCTATCTCTATCTCTATCTCTATCTCTATCTCTATCTCTATCTCTATCTCTATCTCTATCTCTATCTCTATCTCTATCTCTATCTCTATCTCTATCTCTATCTCTATCTCTATCTCTCTCTCTCTCTCTCTCTCTCTCTCTCTCTCTCTCTCTCTCTCTATCTCTATCTCTATCTCTATCTCTATCTCTATCTCTATCTCTATCTCTATCTCTATCTCTATCTCTATCTCTATCTCTATCTCTATCTCTATCTCTATCTCTATCTCTATCTCTATCTCTATCTCTATCTCTATCTCTATCTCTATCTCTATCTCTATCTCTATCTCTATCTCTATCTCTATCTCTATCTCTATCTCTATCTCTATCTCTATCTCTATCTCTATCTCTATCTCTATCTCTATCTCTATCTCTATCTCTATCTCTATCTCTATCTCTATCTCTATCTCTATCTCTATCTCTATCTCTATCTCTATCTCTATCTCTATCTCTATCTCTATCTCTATCTCTATCTCTATCTCTATCTCTATCTCTATCTCTATCTCTATCTCTATCTCTATCTCTATCTCTATCTCTATCTCTATCTCTATCTCTATCTCTATCTCTATCTCTATCTCTATCTCTATCTCTATCTCTATCTCTATCTCTATCTCTATCTCTATCTCTATCTCTATCTCTATCTCTATCTCTATCTCTATCTCTATCTCTATCTCTATCTCTATCTCTATCTCTATCTCTATCTCTATCTCTATCTCTATCTCTATCTCTATCTCTATCTCTATCTCTATCTCTATCTCTATCTCTATCTCTATCTCTATCTCTGTCTCTGTCTCTGTCTCTGTCTCTGTCTCTGTCTCTGTCTCTATCTCTATCTCTATCTCTATCTCTATCTCTATCTCTCTCTCTCTCTCTCTCACTCACTCACTCACTCTCACACGCACACACACACGCACGCACACACGCACACACACGCACACACGCACACACAAACATACACACACAAATAAACACACACACAACCACACAACCACACAACCACACACACACGCACGCACACATGCACGCACACACTCACACACACACACACACACACACACACACACACACACACACACACACACACACACACACACACACACACAACCTTCCTTCGAGATATGTATTTTAAACTAAGCATAAACACAACATGGCGCATTGGCATTTGACAGTTTAATTTATACAAATAGTGATGGTGGTGAGAAACGGGGTTTATCTTCAGATTCCGCCTAACTACGGATGGTGATTACATAGGCTAGGTCGTACTCACCATCTAGTTTTTTTAATACCACTTCTTTGTAGTATGTTTATAAAAACAAGTTCTGTTAAACAACACCGACTATCAATCCAAGTATTCAGTAGCCCCCGTCGCGGTATCGTGGACAGCTAGCGCTACAACAAAACACATTGTGGCTTACATGCATCAGTACAACCCCGTGATATATATAATATTTTACGTATAATAGTTAATAATATAAGTTTAGCAGTTACGGTAGCAATACTAATTACTTTATTCTTATGCGTCCATCACGACCCGAACGAAAAACAAACGGATGAACAGTGTTTATGACACGAGGTATTTCTGTTTTTCCGTCGTCAGTAAGGTTTCAGTGCAAAGCCCAAACTATTGCTTAAAGGTTGACAATCATTTCGTTTTGCCCATCGCCAATCCTTTTCTTTTATGTCCTGATGTGTAATGTTTCAATAGTTTAACTAGTATGCGCAATCAGTTTAATTTTAAAATGCGTACTTATCTTTTTTTATTCGGCAAAAAAGAATCGTCGTTACACCGGGTATAACTGACGAAACCATTAGCCGGTGTAGACGTCCTGCCCTTTTTGGGTCACGTGTTTTATACGAGATCGGCATCCTATGGCACAATAACAAACCGCATGTGCTTTTGCGTGTCGTGACGAACGTTCCGAAGTGTTTCTTCTGTGAAGGTATGTATTAAGTGTTTTATTGCAGTTAGCAACCAGGGCGAGTAGTCGTGGGCTAATTCAACAAGAACTGCAACTTGTGAACTTCATTATATATTTATAGGCCTACTCGACGTGGATTCTCTAACTTGTTAGATTATTTTTAAAGTTTGACAGTCGGCATCGGCATCGCTTAGTCTCAGCCAGATACACTCATACAGCCTTTATTTATAAGTTTATATGTATTGTATTTGATAACGCAGGATCTTGTTCATAAGCTGTGTAATTGCAAAAGTACATATCTAGAGAGTGTAGATGACGTTAGGGACGAAATGATATCTCATTGGCTTCGGAACGTTGGCAGTAGCTAGGCTCCGGGTGATGGTCACCGTGGGGAGCATCCGTTATCTCGTGCAACAGAACGTCAAACGAAGAATTATGTTGGTTATCACAATTATTTAAACAGTGTTTTGTGACTCACATTTTACTTTGATTGCTGGATGTTGCTGATTTGCATTATATTTTATATAATAATATTATAATTATATAATAATAAAAAAATGTATGACAACCATGATGGTGATGAATTTATTCAATATACAAAAAGGTAAACATGAATATAAAATGCTTGTATAGCTACTAGCCAGTGTACACCATATGCAAGTATTACACATAACATTCTTGCACTTGTTTCCATTGTGGTCAGTGATGCCTGGCTGTAGTCTATGTAATACCTGATACCTTTCAACTCACATATGCCAGCTGTTCTAATCTTTATCTTTTCATCACAGCAATATATGAATGCATAATACAACTCAAATTATGATATATTAGTATGGGCCACACTACAATGCAAGTGAGACGAGGCAGAGGAGGGACTAAGATTAATGCAATCACTTGTGTCGGGCAAATGCATGGAGGATACGTAGTTTGCAAGAGGCCAACGTCTGATCACTCCAAGTGAATTAAACATTTTAACAATCAACAATGTATACATTTTATAAATATTTTAATATGCCCATTTCAATACACATTTGTTTTCATTAGCATTTTCATAATATCTCGGATATGGAAAACTAGGATAACCTTTGCAGTTGTGTAATGCATGTTATACTAAGTGTGTCCAGTCCAGTGTCCACACAGACTTCGGTCAACACCTTTAAAAAACTATTCAGCATACAACAATAACTCAGAAATAAATTTATAAAATCAATTATTATTCATTCTGAAGAAGGTAGACATGTTTGAATATTCAGTGAAGGAAATATACTGTTGGCATCACAACAACACCTTATTTTGTCACTTCCAACATTTACTTTGACATCCAGCTAAGCCATAAAATGTCAAATATAACATGCAGTAGTTATTACATGACATACCCTGACACAAAATTGTATATTGAAAATAAACCAGAAAATATGAATGCGCTATGCTTGGGAGTAAATATAATTCTATAATAATATATAAGATGTAGGGCATCCCTACATTTAAAAATAGCATGGTAATTTTACTTTCATGTAATGACAATACAGACCTAATAAATTACAACCCTGCTTAGATATCAACCTGTACATGCTGCTGTAGCCAAATATTTCTTGCTGCCTTTTTTGTGGAATGCTTTAGGTCATACATAAAATATTATGTTATACAGCTGTAGATTTATTGATTATGGCAAAGAACACTCCATAATGACAACTCTAATACCATGATGCCAGTTTTTGTTTACTGAGTTTGAATATTATGCTTTTCTTTTCAGGTCAACACTCACCAGGAAACTGAACACCACCACTAGGTCAACAAGTTAATAAGCTATATACCATCCAAGATCCCGGACAAGATTCCACAACCATGGGCTGTGCAAGACGCAGATCAAATGTCATGTGAATATCAACCGAGTGATCTCAGTCGTGTGTTGCATCCATAACAGACTCCCCTGTACTGATGGTGTGTGCACTGACTTCCAGGCCAGTCAGCTACCCAAACTGAACAGAGACCCATATAGAATGCAGGTTGCTTGACATGCGAATATGGTGATATCTGACTAGCTTTGCAGTTTGTGGTAGAACAGTGGGTACCATGGTCTGGCAAATATGGCATGAGCCTTCGGTCAACCTCTCTCAACACTATAAGATAGGTTCGGCATTCTTTGGTGAACTTCATCGGCTTGGATATCGATGGCATTACTGTGTTACTTAGTTCACTCTCTTTAATGGTACTGCATGCCAGGTACCTGACATTTTCTGTGCATCCACATCTACCTGTGCAAGAAACAAAGTGACAATTAACATGGCTGTGACATTTATGATATCATATGTGATGATACATTTAGCAAAAGTCAATTATAGAATTGTTTGGTATTTGGTATTCATATCGTAAACTCTACATGCCAGATATGTTACACTTTACTAAGATCTGTTAAATCAAACAACATATCTACTAATGTAGGAAGCATTCAGCCACATTTATGTTATTATGCAAAGACTAACTATATAAAGTAATAATATCTACCACTATCTGTAGCCGGTACTCTTCATACAGGTGAGTAAACACATACCCGGGGTAGTGATTGCACATGTAACTCTCAGCCACATGGCGAGGACCATGACTAGTGTAATCATCATAATTATAGTTAACTTAGTGTACTTTATTTGTTATTATTGTTATTTAATATGTACACATTACATGTATATAGTATGTATATGTACTTTGTATCTAGAAAGTCAAATCTTTCTAAGACAATTACTTCAGGAGTTAACCAATTAAACTTTGTCACATTGTAAATATTTTGGACAAGTCATTTATAAAATCTTGTCAGATGAGTCTGCCATTCAAGCCAAAGTGAAACTTGTATGCAAACTTGTCAAGAGAAATATGTTTAATAAAACATCAATTTATGTTCTACTGCTGTAAAAAATAAGATATTTACAGCATGTTTCAGTAATATCCATAATGCATGCATTATGAGTAAACTTTACAATTTTAGGTAAATTGCCAGGATTTTGTAATGTCATTTCGGGTAAAGGCATCATTTTAAAGCCTAATAAATGGGATTAATGTTTTTTAACTAACCAGTATTTGACATACTATGTATTGTGCTGGATATTTTTGTGAATGAATGAATCGTTATAAAAGTAACTGTTTGTTTATATATATATATATCTATATATATATCTATATATATATATATATATATATATATATATATATATATATATATATATATATATATATATATACCATACATGTTTTCAACCTTTTCCTAATTTTATATTTTACTGATTGTTTTTTTTTATCTGATGTGCATGTGATATTAAAAATAAATACATATATCATGTGCAGTGCTTGCCATTATGTTGTAGTCAATCTTGTCAAAAGTTTCAATAAAATGTTTTTACTTTATGTTGTCTTTACTTTAGCCCACATGTGATTCCAACAATATACAATCTATCCAGGACACCCATTACTGCAAAAACCTCATGCAGACAAATAAACTATCATACGCAGGAGCAGGTTCAGAAATTAATTCTAGGGGGCACAAAAACTTCCACTGGCAGATGAATAAAATTCATAATATATACCTAAGCTGACAATTTAGATGCATATTAACATATATAATGCTCTACTGGTTAAGCCGTTTACTTTTTTAAACGTTACAACCGTGCATAGCTGTGTATGTGACAACAATTGTAATAATTGTTTTACCAGCAGAACTGATTAGTATAAAGAATTTGTGTTACTCAATGACAGAAGTACCGCATATTTGAAACTCGTTTTATTTTCAGGTCATAGGGAAGCCTGCACCCTTTGACTTTGCATAATCTATCCATCTACACAAATAGGCAAATAGACGACTGTGACAAATAATTATTACACATAATTTCATGGGGCTAATAATGAATAATTTTGAATATGTTGTAAGTTTGTAATTATGAATTAAATGTTTCTTCACCATAATCACCTAGTTGGCATATTTGTCTCTGGTTATTCATATGAGATGACCACAAACACAGCAAAATTGTGTGAATGCAGTGACATAGGTGGGCATTAACTAGTGCTTTCTGTAAAGATAGTTATGTATTCCACTCTACTCAGCCTGCCCAATCAGAATGCAGTTGATACCAATTATAGTGCATGATGTAATGGTATTTCAATGTATAATTTCCATAATATTAATTTCTATGTTTGTAACATAAATATGGCAACATATAATTAACCAATATACACCACACTTTCATCAATTTAAACATAATCAAAACAAACATAACATCTTTCTTGCCATTATACAAAATGAATAGTTTTTAAGAAACATCTTTAAAATGCAGTTACTTGTGTCATGATGATATTTTATGAATATCAAATACCAATGATTACCTCCATTCTGGCAAGCTCCAAAAGGCATTCTTTGTACACAATGCAGAATGGTTTGCCAGTGACGTCTTCCGCTCTTGTCATCAGTGTCATGTCTTCATCGTCTGTACTCATCAGTCACAATTTCTTCAATGTCATGCACAAAAGTTCACATATAGTAACAGGCTGCAGAGTGGCAACGTCTTTGCGACATCTGAAATAAAACATAACCAAACCAGTGAGCATTACTGTAAACACATCAAAATGGACATTTAATCATCAACACTGGCCCAAGAGGTCCTCAGGTCCTTTGGACTATACAGCCCTGAATAGTTAATTTGTAATATTGAATGAAATATATTTTTGTTAATCTTAATCACTGCTGAGTTTTTCACCACAAAACACTGCAAATTGTGTTTGTTAACTTGCACAGGACCATAACATGTCATTAGTGGTTTTAGGCAAAATAATATTACAATAAACTGTTACTAAAATCAGTTAATTTTAATGCCATGAAGACTAAGTGAGCTGAAAACCTGCTTAGTGTTCCTCACAATTGCACTGCAGGCATACTACTGAAAATTCATCATGACGAAATGTACCAGTCTGTGAGACTAACAGTTTTTCTTTAATATTGGTCATAAACAAAGGTTGCTAGTATTAGCGCAGTGGTTCAGGGGTAGAGCATCAGACTCTAAAATAAGAGGACCCGGGTTCAAATTTTGTGCTGCCATGTGAAACCTTGGGCAAGGTTTTTTTCACACTACATTGCTCCATTTCACCCAGCTGTATGAATGAGTACCTGGCTATAAACAGTGATGACTATTTGCGTACAAGCAGTCTTCGCAAAATTGCTACATGGCTGAATGCTTCCCAGAGAAGCCGAGATGGTCTTCGATTGAACTACCAGGGAGTAAAGTGTAAAAAGCGCTTTGAGCAATCCTTACCTTTACCTTTAAATCATGACAAAAGTTACAATTTTGTGTCATAGTATATCACGAGCAATTTATTTTAAAAATTGTGGCACCCAGGCGTATGCCCTTTTTGTTGTGAAGGAAGCTCGGAAGGATATTGAGACTTATTTTACTAGTTATTTGAATTATAGGAATGAGCTTACACATAGAAAAGGTTTTGTGACAATACAAGCTACGCCTCATCGAAATGTTTGGGTCGGAAGTTGGTCATATTTTAAGAAATATAATAACATACCATCTTTGCATATACATGTATAGATTCATAATTAAGGCAACCAGACCTGCCATATTCCTCCGATTTGCACATTTATATACCAAATATGTACAATTTATCAATTTATGTCTAAGGTATGTGTATTCTGCTCACAATCAGGGCCTGAAAACCCTATCGCGAGTGATATTTTGAATAAATCTTAATCATGATTTGTATCACCTAGCTGTACATTAACCGTACACTGTATTTATATTCTAATTGTAGTTATGTAATCTCTATATTATATAGATCAACTCACCACAATTTCACTGACACAGGCTCAAGATTGCAGAATATATTGACTAGTGAATTAAATGTAAATAAAATTATTTATTTTTAACAACCTGTCAAATGTCAAAGTGCCATAACTTGAAACCTATTTAAGCTACAACGCTCAAATTTTGGATTCTTGCTAATCTTACCAAATGCAAAACGGGAAAGGCTCTCATCATACTGTATTAGTACTGATCTATTCAAAAATAATCTAAGACTAAGTCCAAGACGTCGATGACAGCAACCAATTTATGGAATTTTATTTGCGTTCACTCGGAATGACCCTAAATGGCCTAATACCGTCGACTAATTTAATAGCAAAACAATTTTGTCAGCTGGCACACGCAATATTAAAACAATGTGAAATGGTTGAAGCCGTACTAACCTGTCGTACATGTCATTTGATTCCACAACTTGCACAAGTCTATAACTTTTTCCAAATACACGTGTGCGCACGGCCGCTGTTTCTGTCTTTCTGCGGCTCTTTGTGCACTTGCCTGTTTCCTTGCCGATTCGGTCGCAAACATACGCGGGCGTCCCATCGTTGAACAAAACACAGCAAAAGAACGGGAATATTGCGACTCTATAAATTATAGTAAACATTCTATCGAAGAACTGACAGCATGGACGGGTCAAAGGTCGATCTCACTGCTCGTTTTCGCTCACGCGAGATTTTCAAGCTACAGTCTTTTCCGGATGTCACGGTAACACAGATGTCCGGTTCGAGTTTCGGCTATGATAGCAAATACTCTTTTTCTGAGTTTTCTGTTTATTTAATAAAAACGAAGCCACACATTTGCACAAACGAGTTAGCATGTCACAGGGGATACTTCGTAGGTTTGCTTTTTCGTGAAATTAGTCTGAAACGCGAGGAGCAAAAACAATCGAACTGATTGTACATTTTTAACCGAGTGCGGTTAAAATAACTAACATATGTTTGTCAATATCATTAACGGTTCTTCCACCACGTCCAATATATTGAATGTGTTATTATTAACGGTACTCATGGCTGCTTTAGTTTCATACAGGTTCTGAGGTGTCCGCTTCTATGGAAGATAAAGTATGGTGGCGTAGTGAGTGAAACAGCGGAGGCCGTTGAGAGAGAACGGCTGCAGTGTCGATGCGAGGAATAGTCCATCTATTCTTCGCTGTTTCAGCTCACCTGCTCTGTCAGACCGTCATAACACTTGTGACTGTGACTAAGTCTATGTTTTACATTGTTGTCTAAAGATACAAACTTATTTTCTGTGAAATTCATAGCACATGAATTTATATTTGTGGACTATTAAAGGTTAGTGTATTGTATTGTATTGTATTGTATTGTATTGTATTGTATTGTATTGTATTGTATTGTATTGTATTGTATTGTATTGTATTGTATTGTATTGTATTGTATTGTATTGTATTGTATTGTATTGTATTGTATTGTATTGTATTGTATAAACGAGTCAGCCGTAGGCATTGTTAAATATGTTAAAGGTATTCATGCAGTAAAGGTAGCGTGGCTGAATGGTCCCCCCAGAACAGAAGAAGGGTTGTAGTTAGAATTAGCTGGGCTGCCAAGCTGAAGTGAGAGTACAGTGTGCTGGACACTCACACGGACAGGACATATACTACGCCAGGGTCCCGTGTTGCCCGCCATCCCCTACACAGCGTGTGGTACGCCTACACCACAGCCTTGGCCTGGCCTTTTGAAGGTTAAAAGCCATTAGAGCTGCTCCATTGAAGATGAGCGTAGGAATATTACGATTGTTACCGCTGGAAATCAGTCAATGTTGTATCGTCAGGGCCATAACGTTAAATACCGGTAAATGCATACATTGTCATCGTTAACATCAGAAACCACGTTTAAGCTATTGTACAGTTACGACCAAAATCATCCCATTCAGTAAGTATCAAGAAAGACGGCACGTTTAATGCACCAGTATTCGTAACATATTTAATCTGACGCCGGTATTATGACGTAATTACTGTTATTGTCCTTCGCAGCAACCGCGTTTTTCTCTGCTTTGGCCTAGATGCGAAAAACGTCATAGTTATGTGCGATTCAAATATGACGTCATCGTACTGACCCGGAAACGGAGCAAAAACTTAGCAACAAGGCATACATGCGGCACACGATAGCGAAGCATTAGAGTAAAAGTCAGCGGCCATAATGTCGGAGCAGGAACGTGGACGGGGAAAGGAATACGTGAAAACGATGAGTAAGTGCGACACTGTCGGTAAACTGGGCGATGTTAGGAGTGGTAACGGCGTCGTCCGCTTCACGGATCGCGCCATCAGTCGGCTACATCCACACGGCGTCATCTCCGCGCCACCGCCGTCGGAGGCCGATGACGTCACGATGGTCAGTCCCGACCCGCCGTCCACTGTGTTCGGCTCGCACTCCGGGCACCTCGCGAGTCCGGAGTCGAGCTACCAACGTGCCTTCAGCGGCATGTCGCTGCTGCCCCGCGGCTGGAACCCAAGCATCCCGCCCGACGGCCTGTCGTACCAGGAACGCAGCAGTCAGATCCTGGAGACGCTGCGGGAAGAAGGGATCATATCCCGGGCGGCCAACCGGCGTCTCAACGCCTCCGTCCTCGGTCCTCGGCGGATATCCAGCGGTTCTCCGGCCAGCAAGACGCCGCCGTCGAAGACATCGCCGAACCCGTCGAAGACGCAAGACGACGACGTCCACGTCCGGTCGAGAATCCGCGAGAGTCTCTCGCTGAACAACGTGCAGGAGCGCAAGATGGCCGCCCTCCAGGACGACCTAATCCGCGGCGTGACGGAGCGCTTGCACGCAAGCGAGCTCCGTCGACAGCGGATCCTCACGAAGATGGCCGACAGTCGGCAGGCGATATTCGAGAAGAACGCGATGCGCGTGAAGGCGGTCGAGAAGAACCGGCTGAAGATACGCGAGCGGAAGTTGCAGAAGCTGAAGCGGGACGACATCCGCCGGAAGCGGATAATGCTACGGCGCAGGTGCAGCGTGCAGACGGGGTCAGCGGAGACGACGTCGACGTCACCGCTCGATGCCATCGTCGGCGCGGGTGGATCCATCGGGAACCACAGCAGATAGGTGCAGTCCGCGCCGTCTAAATACTATGTGTGCCTGTCCCCAGTACACCGACGATTTGGCGCACCAACGCGACAACGTTGAACAGCTTCTCGCGTGTGTCGCATCCTCTAGGACAAGACTGGCTCAGCCTCGCAACATTAGCTCTGCAGGCACCACTTTTTACTGTATGTAACGTGCGCCGTTTCATTGTCGCACGGACCGACGTTTTATTTGAGCCGACGCTTTTTATCTACTTTGTACACTGTATGTGACGTCACGCAGCTATTCCGCTAAGTTCTCCGTTAGTTGTTACAAGATTATTTTCAAATACATCCGTACGTTTAAATGACACACGACGTCGACATGTTGATTTTCGCGTTAGCGGTATACGTCCTCAGGGTCTTATCCTGCGTCCAGAAACCATTGAGCATAATTCTGGAGTGTCATTACCAACATTCATAACCTATCTCATTCTCTGTATCTCTCCTCTTTATCTCTCTCCCTTCTCTCTCTCTCTCTTCACCCACGTTCACCGTGCTTCTTCAGACACGTACACTACCCCCCTCTCTTTCTCTCGACCTTCCGCTGACTCTCTCTCGCTCTCTCTCTTTCTTTCTCTTTCTCTCTCGCTCTCTCTTCAGCCACGTTAACCGTCACGCTTCAGACATGTACACTATCCTCCTCTTGATCTGTCGCTCACTCTCTCGTTCTTTCTCATCAGCCACTCTCACTCACTCTACTCTGTTCTGTTGCGGACGCCGCCTCTGTCTCACTCTCTCCCTCTCTCTTTCTTCTGCCACAATAACCGTCACTTTTCAGACATGTACACTATCCCACTCTCTTTTTCTCGATATCTCGCTCACTTTCTCGCTCTGTCCCCCTTTCTCTCTCTTCAGCCACGCTTACCCACTTTACTTTCTTTTCTTTTGGACAACACTTTTCTCTCTGTCTCTCTCTCTCTCCCTCTCTCCCCCCCTCTCTCTCTCTCTCTCTCTCTCTCTCTCTCTATGTCTCTCTATGTTTTATGCGCACCCAACCACTCTTGGTATGTCGGATTGAAGTCTCCATTTTCACTACAGCAGCAGTCTGAATCATGATGTTTCCTCAGCACATGGCTCACCATATTTGAACTACATATTTTGATATCGCTACCACAGTCTTCAACATATTCTACGCTAACCTCAACAACAGCTATACTTGTTGTACTTACCTTGATGACCTGGCAGAACTCTGACGCTGGCCGCATGAAGCTGCCAGCGAGAAACATGGTAACTACCTTCTTTTACAGCCCACATGTAGGTCTTACTTTTTATTTGTGTATTGGATAATAATCCCTCTATGTTAGGCAAACAAGATGGATGACGTTTATGAAGAAATAATTCGTATTCCTGCTTGTGTGTATATATATATATATATATATATACATACATATATACATATATATAATATATATATATATATATATATATATATATATACGAATACATATATATATATATATATATATATATATATATATATATATATATATAATATACACACACACAAGTTTGACTGTAGTTCAATACATTTCTAAAATATCACATAACCAGCTAAACGTATAAAATGGAATTAGTGTGTGTGCACACAGCATGTAGTGTTTACATAAGGAACACCAGCAGGGTATGAACCTGCTACACACAACACTGAACCAACATTACCCTAAACTATGCAAGTGAACAAAATGGCTTAGATAAACATTTAACAGTGTTTTTGCGTTAAAACACAGTATTCTAACTGCAACCAGTTACAACTGTATTTTATGTTGTTAGAAAATAAATAGACATGATCTGACAGGAATACATAATTATTAGTACACAATCTGAAAAAGCATGCACAAACTCATTTTTCTGTACAAGACTGCTAAATGTGGTTTTGAACTTTTCATATTACGTCACTATACAAAGATTGTTTTTGCCAGAATAATTACAAAACGAGTATAGCTGTTTCCGATAAGTATAAGTATGAGTGTTTAGTGATGATTATTAAATCAGAACTTGTTGCATCGTCTAACAAAATCCAAAATGTTCTCAAGTTCGTTATTTTCAATAATTTCTCGTTAGGTGTGCTAGTGCGTGTGGTAATGTACGAGATTATACTGACTGGGTAGTAGTATTTGTATTAACTGTTTTTAATTATTATGAAAAAAAAAATTAATTTAACATTTAAAATATTATAACCAAAGGTTATATTAGGTAACATATACATGTGTAAATATAAGCAAACTCATCTTAACAGATATCTTAACATTGAATGATCACAGTTATTTATTCATACATTGAATGTATTATTATTATTATTAATATATTTCAGTTGGATTTATTTACTTATTGACGATTAAAGACATTGTAGTTTCTTTATATTATAGTAGAAACGATTGTATCTTAGCAATTTACTATGAATACAATATTAACGATTTCATGCATACTTGTAAGTCTTTTACAATTATAATGCCAAACCAGAACAGTCCTTTTGATGAGCGCGATACACGAAATATATAATAATAATAATTATTATTATAAAATGAATAAAGATGAATAATGAAATATGTCAATAGATATTAAAACAAATATATATTTAGAGACACCATATAAGTCCAAGATATAGATAAGTACGTTGCCTTGTTAATTATTGTAAGGCGACGTATGCTAAGGCGTGGACGTTCCACATTTGTAATATAAGAAGTAATAGTTCAAGCATTTTTGTTTGCTGTAAATAGTATATCTTTCCGTACGTACAACAAATTAACTAACGCTTATCGTGAAACGGAGTTTTTGTGTACGATTAAAACAACAGAAAATATGTTTTAAACATTAAAAGCTGTTAAAACATTTGAGTATTGATACACACTACAATCCTTGAAATTAGTTAATAGTTATAAAATACCTTTAAAATGAAAGAAAAAAGGCCGAGAGGGAATCAGGAAGTTGGAGACACTGGGTACATACCGCCTATAGTAAAAAAATCAATCAATCAAGTAATCAATCAATCGATCAATCAATCAATCAATCAATCAATCAATCAACCAACCAATAAATAAATAAAAATCAGTTGTTTTGTCTTGATTTGGTTGAGATTCACGCCATCTGACTTGGTCCATGCCTACGTCACCCGGGCCGCCTCCCGGAAGTTTGGGGCTTCCATCGTGTCTGACCCGGTGTAAGACGTCTCAGGATATCTCAGTGACCGGTCGTTGCCACGCCCCGAACAGAAAACTACTTAATATCGGCGACTCTTGCACTTATCATTAAGGACAGAGCAGGTATAATTAACGAGAATGCCAATAGAGCCAAGTTAACGGAGGTTTCTAGGGCAATACGCTTGCTCTCTTGTAGTTTTGGACGACACGAAATATACGCTCGATTTTCTATGAATTTGCTATACCCACTAATATCTATAAATAAGAAATAAAAAAAAATCGATATTTAATGGTATTCCGCTGAAATAACAATATTAAGTAATTTAAAAAAATTGGTCAGTCGCTCACAGACAGTGAATATTCTCTATAACATCTTGTTTCTTTACAATAATCGAATCGGTAAATAGTTACTCTACAATACTCATATCGGATCTACGTGTAAGTTGTTACTGTACAATAATCCCAACAGGTTACGTGTAAATTACTTTACAATAATCCCAACAGCGTTGTTACTTTACAATAATCAAATCGGGTGCTATGTGTGTGTTTTACTCCATAATATCTCCTGTTATTAAGGGCTGGTCTTTTGCGAGCTTCATTATCCCAGAGATGCATCGACAGCTGTGTTTAGAGGTAGCGGCCTACGCATGGCGAATGAGTGTATTTTGTGCTTAGAATGTTGCCACGACACACATGCATGTTCTCGTATCTGTCGTAAAGGGCACGTTCTTGTGTTTGTCGTGAATATACGCCGAGCAGCTACAAACACAAACCGGGACCTTTATTGTGATTAGTCGTGCGGTTGCCAATTTGTGTAAATAAACGAGAGCGAGATTTGTGTAAAGGCCGGACAAGTTGTGCCACATTTAGCAGCGATCTGTCATTTACCGTGGTCGAGACGGCGACACTTGCACCAGCTGCCCCGGTGTCGCCAACGACTGACGTTAAGGGTGTCATTACCGCTACGACAGCGACCGGAGAAGACCGCAGCGGGAGGGGACAGGCGACTCTCGTGGTGTCTCTTACGTCGTGTGTTGGACAACCGCCGTTAGTTGGCCAAGTTATGGCGATCGTATAACTTGATTGCCGCATTCGTTACAACGTGACGTTCGGTAATTGTTAGGAAACCAACCAATCGGACAGTCATTCTGTTGTCACAACTTCGTCGAAATGTTCGCACACGCACGCACGCACGCACGCACGCACGCACGCACGCACGCACGCACGCACGCACGCACACATACATATTTATATATTATACATATGTATATATATATATATATATATATATATATATATATATATATATATATATATATATATATATATATATATATATATATATATATATATATATATATACATATATATCCCATTAGCACTCAGCCGATTTTAACGTGAAGCCTGTGCCGTGGTTCCTCAACTGTTTGACCTGGATGTTTAAAACTATTGCTTGCACCATTGTCTTTGCTCTTGCGCCTTTATTATTCAATTCTCGCAATTGCATATAGTACGCATGTTGTAGATAATAAAAGTGCCTACACAGTGGTGTTAAAACTGTTGTTATAGCCTTAAAATATGTTGACCATTTCATGGTTGACACTTTGACATTCTTAAACTTTTTGTAAATAAAATACTTTGTAGCGGTGTAACTTTTTTATGCTTGGATTTCTACTGCTACAAGTTGGGTTTATTTAAAGAACATTCAATTATCTACACACTGGTATATAACTTGTTATAAAATGTTACACATTATAGCTGTATACGTGGGCAAGTTCCTGGCTGGAGAACATTTTGAAATGTCCAAAAACAAAAACTATTGTTGTTAAATTTCGAAAACGCGGTAAATATTTTTGGGAACGGAAGTATCCAAAATAGTCACAATTTAATGTTATATGTCTAGAAAGGTATTTATTGCATCTCTAAGTCACAAGATACAACCACGTAAAACGAATTCAAACGCTATGATGTATTCGCTGGCCGGCTATGGCCGACCTGAGGAGATTCGAGGTGACCGTCAATGCCCGACTTGAGTGCAAATCGGATATATAATATAATATAATATAATATAATATAATATAATATAATATAATATAATATAATATAATATAATATAATATAATATAATATAATATAATATAATATAATATAATATAATATAATATAATATAATATAATATAATATAATATAATATAATATAATATAATATAATATAATATAATATAATATAATATAATATAATATAATATAATATAATATAATATAATATAATATAATATAATATAATATAATATAATATAATATAATATAATATAATATAATATAATATAATATAATATAATATAATATAATATAATATAATATAATATAATATAATATAATATAATATAATATAATATAATATAATATAATATAATATAATATAATATAATATAATATAATATAATATAATATAATATAATATAATAAAATATAATATAATATAATATAATATAATATAATATAATATAATATAATATAATATAATATAATATAATATAATATAATATAATATAATATAATATAATATAATATAATATAATATAATATAATATAATATAATATAATATAATATAATATAATATAATATAATATAATATAATATAATATAATATAATATAATATAATATAATATAATATAATATAATATAATATAATATAATATAATATAATATAATATAATATAATATAATATATCACCATATAACTTGATTGTTTTAACGAATCCGGCAATCAAGCTCGTGATTCAGAGTGCTCACAAAGCCTTGCCAGTATAATCTTGCGTGACAGAATAACGACCGAGGTCAGACTCGTCAGACCCAGGCCAGTTGAGTGAACAGTGTATCCAGATACTGGTGTGTCTTTTAAATATACTTTTAAATATAGTTTTAACATCAATTCGTACACTATTTTAAGTGACTGTGAATATACCACCATATATTGCCCAGTGGGTGGCGATTTCGCAATAATAGGCGTAGGCCTAAGTCACGCTTGGCTGAATACTGGTGCGTCTTGCCAACCGTCACGCATCAGTGCCGCAGGGGCGTATTGACGATGAAATTGACTCGTGCTAAGCGGACCACCCCGCTGCGCGGGCCACCTAGCGGCAGACAAGGCGGTATGACTACTAGACGCTCGGTGGAAACCTTGTTCTGCACGGCGAGCGACATAATGGCAGAAAGCGACAATTGTCTTGACGAGATTGAACTCAGCACCACTGACGTCATGCTGGCCAAATTAACACTTTCACCATGTCGTACGTTAACACAGTTGTCCGTTTCTGCAGATCCTCCCATTAAACACGGCACGAAGGCGAAAGGAGAACAAAAAAGGCAAACACATCATTTTGCGTACAACAATGCAAACACAACGGCAGAGAAACAGACAGCATGGTACAATGCCACCTGTGCCAGCTGTGGGTTCATTACGAATGCGTGGGAGAACGGCCAGAAACGATCATTGGCTTGTGGAGCTGTCAGACATGCCGAAAATTGCCGGCTACTGTTGTGCAACTTGTGAACACTGTAGCAAAACTAGAGGCGACATTGATGCAGCTAAAAGACAACAATGCCGAACTAGTTCAGCTGGTGAAGGATCAATGCAATATAAATGATGTCATCAGAAGCGAGAACACAGCACTAATCCAACAAGTGGCAACGCTACGAATCGAAGCGCACTATAACGACGACATCAGAGCGGTGCACGAGAAGCTTGATAAACTATCATCGGACATTGAAAGCTTAACACAGCCGACAAGTGCGAAGAAATCCTACGCTGCAGTGGCACGTTGCAAACGTAGTGTCCTCATGTATGATAAGCAGATTCTGCGAAACATGAATACGGTCACCACTGCGGACAACGAAGAAGTGGAGTTGTACAAGGCATCCAAAGCTACACCGAAAGACCTTCTAGTAGCCGTCCAGTGGAGCGACGTCTGCAAAAACGCTGACGAACTGACTATCGTGTGCAGCGATGGAATTACGGAAAACGCAAACATGGAGGAGTTGAAGCAGGACTTCAGCGACCTGATCACCACTGCCACAAAGGATATAAAGCGAGTGAATATCAGCAGTGTTTTGCCTTCCACAGCGGGGGCACAAGACGAAAAAATTCAGGAAATTAACAATTTTATTAGAAATAAGTGTCGCGATACAGGTGCCAAATTTTTCGACAACGACAACAATTTCTTGTTTCGCGATGGATCTTGCGACACGTCAGCCTTCAAGAGTGATGGCATTTGTCTGTCTGCTAACGGTGTGGAAAAGTTGATGCACAACCTATCACTTAGGCACCTGAGCCATCGGGACGTCGGAACCGGATACAACAAGGCGAGGCCGACTGGCAACAGGTCTTCGAAACAACAACGGGGGATGTCGTCTGCTCGGTCACCGTGCCGCAGCTGAACACGTGCGTATTGTAGGCCAGTGTAACAAGTGTGATGAGACAAATCACGTCACCCTGACTGGCCGACATGTAACAGCAGTTTCGTGTTTTGTGTGTGGACAAAAGGGACACAAGAGTAAACATCATGTTAACATGGATTAGGAAACAGGCCGAAATGACACGGCCATGCCATGTACAGAATATGAAGGCCTTAGCATTCGGCCAATAATCACCATGTGCCGAGCAATAACACAGCATAGAACAAGTGGTGCAAATGCAGACAATTTAATTATGCTTACGAACAAGCCAAGATGGAGCTTACCAGTGATTATGTGTCTCAACGCTCGGTCACTCTGTATTGAGAAATCTGATGAGTTACTTGCTGTGGTACGCACGAACGACGTTGGTTGCGTATGTGTCACGGAGACCTGGTTTAAGCCGTTCATGTCGACGGAATCTGTCGGTTTGGCAGGGTTTTGTTGTGAGAGAAAAGACCGCCTTGAAAAGGGAGGCGGGGGAGTGGCATGTTGTGTGGCCGAGACTATTCCGTATGAACGTTTGCACGATCTTGAAGTAGATGGACGCGAAGTCATAGGGCTGAAAAGTAAATCAAAAAAACTACCGAGAAAGTACCCGTGCATTATGTTAGCATGCATATACCACCCACCCGGTGCTGAGAATTGGTCCATGCGAGAATACATGATAAACAGTCTGGACATTATTTTGCGTGGCAGCCCAGATTGTGGTATTATTTTAACTGGCGATTTTAATCAATTCAAGGACACTTTTTACGTACTGGCTTCCCGTCAGTGATTGGTGAACTAGGAACATCAGACCACAAGATGGTATTACTTGTCCCAGCGTGGTATCCAACACTCGATACCGGAATGATCCAGAAAATTGTTACCAGGCGCATGGGTAAAACTGAAAGAGCATTGTTTACTTCGACCCTGGCACAGATGAGGTGGGAGTATTTGTACACACTGCCTACGTGCGAGGAACAGTTTACGTTTTTCCAAGAAACTGTGGACCATTTATTGGATATATGTTGTCCGTTCAAGACTGTAACAAGACACAGCACGGATAAACCATGGGTCACCGATGGCTTTCGCCGCCTGATTAGGCAGAGGCAACGTGCACGCATTGTGGGTGATGTGGAACGGGCATACAGACTCCGTAATCAAGTGAATCGTGCAGCGCCGAAATTACGACGCCAATTCTACCAATCAAAAAATGCATCAATAGAAGCAACATCATCACGGGATTGGTGGAAACATATGAAGACACCCTTGGGTAACTCAACTGGCGGTCAACATGAGATGTTGGGTTTGGCAAATGCATTTACTGGTGGAGATATGGACACTCTTGTTAACCGTACGAATGCATGCTTCGTGGCGATCAGTGAAGACTTGCCAAAACTACGAGCTGCACACCCCATCTTTGACATTAAAGAACCACTGCCAGTTAAACTCACCATCAGCGTGAGTGACACTAAGTTGGCACTTGATAAGATAAAAGTGAACAAAGCTATGGGTCCGGACAGAATACCCCCATGGGCGTTGAAAGAGTGTTCACACCTTCTTGCGGCGCCGGTAACTGTGATATTTAATAGTTCTCTTAGAGAAGGTGTACTGCCAAAACTATGGAAGACGGCAACTATTATTCCTGTGTCAAAGAAACATCCCCCAGTTACTATTGAAAATTACATAAGACCGATATCACTTACACCCATTATATTTATAGCTAAGGTGTTTGAATCATTAGTGCTAAAATGGGTCGATTATTATGTTAAACCACAAATTGATGATAAGCAGTATGGAGGAATGGCAGGGACTTGTACCACGGATACTCTTGTTGAAATGCTCCACAAATGGTATGAAAGCACCGATGTAACGGGCAATTTTTTAAGAGTGCTTTTTCTTGATAATAGCAAAACATTTGATCTGATTAACCACGATATACTGTTACACAAAATGACTGAAATGGAAGTACCTGCACATCTGATTCGATGGATGGCTGCGTTCTTACTAGATCGCGAACAGAGAGTGAAAATAGGCGACGCTGTGTCAAAACCAGGGTATCCCAATGGGGGCGTTCCCCAAGGGACTTTATCAGGGCCAAAACACTTTTTAGTCCATATCAATGATTTGCAAACGCCTTGTCCTATTGATAAATATGTTGACGACAGCACTATATTTGAAATATGCAACCAAGACATGGTATCTGTTATCCAGGATTCTGCTGACATTGTTGAGCAATGGTCCTGTAATAATGACATGCATATCAATACGACTAAGACCAAAGAGATGGTTATATGTTTCAGAAGAGTAAGAACATTTGTAGATTCTCTGCCATATATTTATATGAATGATATGGTGTACCTATATCATCTGACTTACGTTGGAATGCACATGTAGATGAGATTATTTCAAAGGCAAGAAAGAGAGTATATATGATTTATCAACTGAAACGTGCTGGTATCAACCAATACGATTTGATCAACATTTATGTATCTGTAATTAGACCTGTAGTCGAATATGCGTGCCCTGTGTGGCTTACGAACTTACCTAAATACTTATCGGATAACATAGAAATAATTCAAAAAAGGTGTCTCAAAACTATATTTCCAGGTTATCAATACGAAAATATCCTGCAGATGGTAAACCTGCCGACGTTGTACCGCAGACGCGATGAATTGTGTAGAGTGTATTTCGCTAAAATGAAGAGTAGTGATCACAAACTGAATGCGTTATTACCAAATGGTCGAAGTGTGCCATATGCCTTGAGGTTGTGTAACAAGTTACCAATCCCAAGGGCAAAAACTAATCGCTACAAACATTCCTTAATTCCGTGGTGTTTAGAGCATTTCCAGATCGGCTAGTAATGGACATGTATTTTAATTTGATTTAATTAATTAATGTATTTATTTATTTTATAACAATGTTTGTGTAAAGTATATTTTAATGTACGGTGTATATGTTTTAAATTTATTACGTAGGTTTCTAATGATGATTTTAATTTTTAGCAATATATGCTAACATTGTACATTGATATGGTATTGTATGGAATCGTTGATTTTAGTATGAATGTACATGTACAATCCAACTGCAAAGTTGCCACATAATAAAGTTATCTTATATTATCTTACTCAGTAGGTAACACATTTGTCCAACGACAATAGTCAAACAACGACGTAACAAACCTTGTTCTGAGCCACAAACAATGTTGGTTTTTATAACCACCCAACTGTTCACTGTAGGCGTTTCGAGGTTAGTTTAATGTAAATCGTTGCCCGTACAGGCCTGTTAGCTCACTCTGAGATAGTAACTGTATAACTACACGTAACTCTTCGAAGTTGAGCAACATAAATTATGAGTTGTACGGTACGCACAATTCTGTTAACTTACCAGCAGTCGAGATCCCATAATCCTCGAATTTCAATTACAAGTTGGGCCTAAGTAATCAACCACGTCTACTGCAGCAGATAGACATTCACGGCGCAAGCAATTGTCTTGCAAGACAGAAAGGTGCCTACTACAAGCAACGGAAGGTTAATTGAGCTATACATGGAAGTAAATGACTGCTTAATTCGCGGATGACTGCTTCATTGTTTCATACCGCAACATCCAATACAACAATGGAACGATGCTGAACGATCTGCACCCGTTGCATCGCTGGAGCAAGAACTGACTGATTGAATCAAAGGTCACTAAGAGCAACATATCACGATCGTCACCAGCAAAAAGTCAAAACACACCCACATCGTGGGGGTTTCTCCCATGGGATGCGCAGTCAACTGTACCTATGTGGGGGGGGGGGGGGGCGGTGATCGCGTGGTAGAGCGCCGGACTGTCAATCGAGGGGACGATGGTTCAATCCCACCTGCCTGCGTTTCGAAACTTAGGCAATTTCTATCACACCGCATTTGCGCAGCAGACACTAAAAGTAACCACATGAGATCTATTTCGGCTTTGACAGGACCTCCAATTTCCCGCGGAACACCGGGCGTCAGAGCGCACGGCTGAAGGAACGAAAATGAAAATAAGTGCGGTGTCGAACCCTGGGCAAGTTCGTTCACCCTACATTGCTCCAGCTCACTCAGCTTTATGAATGTGTACCTGACTATTGAAACTGGTGAATGTGTGGCTGTGGCTAGAAGCTGCCCAGAGACGTCGAGATGGTGTTCGACTGAACAGGTCTGCCAGGGAATAAAAGACCTGAGGATTGGATACTGCGCTGCACTAAGCCGATCATAGGGCAGGGTGGACACACAAGAACATGTGCACTAGAATGCATGGCTGGTCCTCCATTTGTATGTGCACATGCTGCAGTAAAGCTAATTGGTAATCTGGTGGCAGGGAACTGAAATATTAGACGGATTAATTATCGGACACGTCCTTATGCACGCAGGTATTGGTAAGAGACCACACGCCTTTACGTAAATGGACAGTGGTAGAGCGAAGTGTGGACAACATCAGTGTTAATCACTTACATCCTTTGTCCGCTGTCTTGCTATCCTGTTTCAGCAGACGTGTTCTGTATATGAGTGATGCCCATTTGACTATGGTGGCCTTCCTTTCCGCACAATTATCGCACATGTTCGGGGATCCCTGACCCTGATCCAACTGTCGTCGCAGCAGACATTTTCTTTATACGAATTGGTCGATTTCAATAAAATTCCAGTTCACCCATTTGGGCTAAGATCTTTTCTTACCGTTGCAATGAACGGAATCTTGATTTGTTTTAGCATAGCAGTAGTAATAGCATTTGTAACACGCCCAGAGGCGCAACAAACAAAATTAGTTGCGTAATCATAAACGGGCACAACAAGGAGTCTCCTGGAAGCGTGGGCCCGCTGAAAATGTAAGGTGGAAAAACTCATACATATAGTTTGTAGCAATTTTTTTACGAAAGGAGACTGTAGTTTCAGAAGATGTTATTGTAATAGGGAGTTGATTCCAGATTGTTGGCGCAGCTACAGAGAAAGCAAGTTTGTCAATATTAAGCTTAGTTTTAGGAACTAAATATTGTTTAAATGAATGATCTAAGGGTTCTATATATATATATATATATATATATATATATATATATATATATATATATATATATATATATATATATATATATATATATATATATATATCAGAGAAATGTAGAAGATACACTAAGTATGTCGATTGTTGAGTAGAAAAAGTACTGTAATATTAGCCAATTTGAATTTAATAAAACAATAACTGGACGCCAGTGCAGTAAACGAGGGGCCTTAAGTACCACGCGTGCTAAACAATTTTGTATACGTAGGAGGTTAGATAAGTGATGTTGGATGGGACTGTCAGTTAATGCAAAATGAAAACATTTTGAAATCTTTGATCTCTATAAAATTAGATCAATAAACAACAATTGTAGTTCCGATCAAGTCAACCCAGTTAGGGGAAGTAGGGGCATATCCGCACACTGAGGCATGTCCGCACACCCTATTATTTGCGCATCGCGTAACATCTGGTTAATGGAATCATGCTAAGCGGCATCGTCTAACCCCCAAATCATCCACTTGCATATACTTTTTGATAGAAGTGATTAAGTAAAAAGTTATGACATAAAATGTTATTTTTGTAAACACTGGTGTAATTTTACTCATATGCTGTTATGTGTATTTCTTTAACTGTAAGACGTGCATATACATTTTCTTTCATAATTCCAAATTGCATTTTAATGTTTTATGATGTGTGAAATAAAGGATATTTTCATATGTAGCATTTTCGCGCAATTCAGAATTATACACATGCTGGATGCTTGGGGCATGTTCGCACAGGCCTGTGCGGTCATGCCCCACCCGCTGTGCAAACGAATTTTGTGCATCGGTGCTTACAACATTATGTAGTCTACTTAGATACATATTTAAATACTCCAGTTGCTTACCACAAATATTATAGGAAACTTTGATGTGAGATAGTATATGATGATTATTATATTATTATATAATTATATAATTATTTAGTATTATCAAACTTATTATATCATTCACCACTTCGTCAATGTGTAATAGGCTATATCGTGCTGATGTCACATTTTCCATGTTGTGTATCATTAGGTCCGTTAAAGAAATTTAGCTTAATTGATCATTGCTCATAGACTAAAATAACCAAGATGACAAATGATGTATAATCTATAATATAGAACTTTGCCCGTAGGTTATACGTTAGTCCATACAAAGCCATGTTCGCACAGCCGAAAAACTTAGTTTTTAGTTTGACTTTGCGCTTTACGAGACTACGCTGTTTTAGCTAGAAGGCTTCAGATAAGCTGGGTTGCAAACTTATCCTTTCCCCGTTACAAAATCATGTTTGCTTTGACTCTCAAGGAAGAATAAACGTGGACTATGATTCAAGGCCACTGTATTTTTTAAACTTTACGTATATGAAAACTTGAAATCGTTGATTTGTGTTTTCTGGTGTTTTTTTTAGTAATGCACGTGTTAGTAGTGTACACATGCCAACACATATTATTATTGCAGTTAATGGTCAGCTCTGTGAGACCAGCTGTTGTTTTGTCATTCCTGAGGCATAACCGCACACAGTGTGCGGCTATGCCCCGTACCTTGGGGCATGTCCGCACAAAGCTATGCCTCTACATTTGACCAAATATTTAAATATCTGATGGGATATGCGATTTCTTAACTAACTACCAACAAAGTAATATGATTGCTCATTCTGAATACTAAACACCACCCTCTTAGCACACACAGTGCATTATCTATAGCTTCTTTCACCTTATGTGTGCGGACATGCCCCTACTTCCCCTACATAGCTAGGGGAATTGGTGGCCATGATTTTTAAATCTAGTGCTTATGTGTGAATGGACATATTGCCTTTCAAGTTCCTCTTGCCATTACGCGTTCAATGTTGTACTAACTGGCTTAGTAGTGTCAACAAAACACTGCGAAAATATTTAATGTGTCCACGGCAACGTGACAATTTCCAAGGTAATTTGGACTGCGCTTACAGGTTAATAAACTTGCAATACGTAACGCTCTATGTGTATTGGGCTTATAAGGCTAGAGTATTTTAACTGATATACAGCTGTAACTAAAATTATACGCATATTGCCTTGTTGGTGACGTTTACACACTCAAACAACGTTAGGTAGATTCCGTAACTCACTAACTGCATTGGCTGCTGCTATAAAAACGTTTTAGTAGAAGGCCTACGCAAATCAACATATATATCCGTGACGTACAAATAAAAGTATTTTACAAGATTAAAATAGGCTTTGTTTAGGAATATAATATTTTCGTATATAGAGAAACGTATGCCAAATTGTTAAAATAAAAGTGCTGTAAATATAACGATAACATCTAGCTTCACCAGTCATGGCGGTGGGAGTTCGTCATAACTGCGCGAGACTGTTCTGTTTACGACGCGACTACAGGGTGCAATAACTAAAATTGCTTTTCGTCAGCACGCGGCAAACTCGAGGCGTGTCATTTACGAGGAACTCACAGCGTTCCGCCGTCAAACAATCTATTTATTTGTAGTCGAATAACGAACCATAATGAATTGCTGGAACTGTGCGTGGGAGACAAACTGGTACACTGGTTCAAATGACCGCCTACTCGTGCCTGACTACCGTAAGGCGTAAGCCGGCCAGGCTCGGGTACTCTCATGTGGGAAGATTAAAACAATTGATTTGTTACATGTAACGCGTAACATATAATGCGTAACAGTTAATAGGTAACATGTAACATTAATATAATGACATGACAGACTATGCTACACACCTTTTCACTACATTTCAGAAGTGTCTACTTCAACATCCAAAAATCAGCATAATCATCAAAATATTGATGTTGGCTGATCAATAGAAGAAGAAGAAGAAGAATACTCGTATATCAATGAGATCAAACAAGGCAACATCCTACTGTCTGTGTTCAATGTAGATCCTCTGTTAACACGAAAACTCTCTCACGGATACCATGGACAGTGAATGAACACTCGAACCATTAATCGTAAATATTCAAGACCTAGACATATGTCACGCAACACATAACATACAGGCCCTGATATATGTGACGTATCATGTATAACGTAACACATAACTTGTGATACGTAATATGTAATATAGACCACGAAACATGTAACACTACATGTTCATCATCATCATCACGCTGTCGGTCGGGCTGCGACAAAGACTGCTTC
>OZ024858.1:53790126-53867626 GCA_964017155.1 Oasisia sp. SBJ-2009
CACACACACACACACACACACACACACACACACACACACACACACACACACACACACACACACACACACACACACACACACACACACACACACACACACACACACACACACACACACACACACACACACACACACACACACACACACACACACACACACACACACACACACACACATATATATATATATATATATATTTGTGTGTATGTATGTATGTATGTATCTTGAGCACATCACGGGAGAATTACAAACAGCGTACTAAAACATATACATAACACATTCTTTAAGAAACCACTTCTTCATCTGGGTTTTACACTAGGATTGAACCAGCAAACCCCACGCCTGTGGGCATTCGATACCCCGACATTATAGCAGGAAAGGGAATACTTGTGAGATCATCGATTCCAGGATTTGGGCCGACAATTTCGATATCAATGAAGCCCACAGTTGTATTACACCAACCCGTCATTAATAAATGGAAAGAGAATGTATAACTCAAAATCTTGACCTGCTGGGATAAATATGACTTCCGAATTGGAACCAGCATATTGGATTTAATCTAAATTGATTCCGCTAGCAAAAGTTGTGGTATTGCAAAATAGAAGAAATCGACGAAATCGACTAAGTACAAGAAACCAACATGAAATCCACGAAAACGACTAAGTCCTACGAGAAATGTGTACGTTATTACATTATCAGGCGAAAGTTATTACATTATCAGGCAAGAGGAGTTTATTACATTATCGGTTGAAAATTATTACATTATCGGTTAGCAAGTTTATTACATTATCGGTTGATGTTATTACATTATAGGGTGGTTATTACATTATCGGTTGATTTTATTACATTATCGGGTAGTTATTACATTACCGGGCGATTATTACATTATCGGTTGTAACACACGTTGTTCCAGTTCCGCTCCAGTTTGTTGTTGCTTTCTTCCTCTGCCTTTATTTTATTTGTATCCTCTGGTGCCGTAACGCAGTTGTGTGCGTATAAGATCAAATATATTATAAATCCGACATGTTTCTGTCTTGACATACAGAAGGGTTTTAACATCATAATTGGTGTTCGGATGAGTGCCACAGCTTGGGGTTGATCGCTGGCGTTTTAGCGCGGCAGGGGGCGCTACTGCTGATTGCGTCACACCAGGTAGCAGTACCCTTTGCAAACCTCTGAATTTAAGCTCAGCCAATGAAATCGCCCACGAGGAGTGTGGTCGGCCTCCGGTCATGTGATATAATTTTGGGTGATTTCAGCCACTTGCTGTTCGTGTTACACGCAATGTTTGGGATGTGGAAAAAAATATTCAAATACACACAACCGTTCATCGCATGACGCGATTGGGAGGACAGAGCGTTATACTGGAATTGCCAGAAATTGCTGACCAGTCTTCGTATTGGGGAGGGTATTTCTCGGTTCTCGCGGCTAGTTCGAATCAGCTGACAACCATACTTTGCGTAAGGGTTCAGCCGGGGCCAATTGTGCCTGGCAAACAGCTCTGGTTTGCCAGGATGGTCGTTACGCTGTACTCCTTCTCTTACACGCACATCTTGTAAAGATCGCATCCACTTGCGAGCAGATCACTTTGACTTTGTTAATTGTCTCTGTGGTTAGGTGGAAACTAGGTCAGTGAGTTTGTCTCCTTGTGTGGAAAAGATATTTCCTATGGCCAGATTGTTGAGACCAAAGAAGTCATCAGTGGTTCACAGTTGTCATTTACAGTCCCACGTTCACAATCACCTCTATTTCTGAACCGTCTGACATTTCCTAATCCTACCTTTGCATTTAGATCCCCTGCGGTGATCCATCAAGAAGTCATTGCATGATGTTTGTCCAGCCTCTGCTCTCGGTCTGAGTAGGCCGTCCATCATCCTCATCCTGCACTGTTCGTTACAGCATAGGACGCTCATGCCGACTCATTATACACGGTTAATCTGTAAGATAGTCATCATGTCTCGCATATAACTTTATTATTATTGATTTATTATTATTATTATATATATTTTTAAAGTCAGTAAGTTGTTTATATAACTTACTTTCCAAACGGCGTTTATTTACCTGAATTAATTGCATATTTATTATACAATCACATCCTGTATAATATTGCTAATTATTTTATTTGTTTTTTTAATACAATTTTACACTTATCTAATTTATAACTTTATATATTTTGATCTATTAATTTTTTAACATATTTGAAGTGTTATATCTACGTAGATGTGCTAATGTATGTACCAATTGTATATGGGTTTTTACCTGAAATAAATGTATTCGTATTCGTTTCAATCTCATGTATTTGAACCTGAATGGGTTACGTCGTAGATGTAGATCCAGCATAATGCTTTTGTACCAGTGTTTTACCGAGTTCGAAATGGGAATTGGTAATTCTGTCTTCAAAGCATTACTATATCTCCAAGGTGTTGGGTGCCATTTTCTTCCTATCTTGTTCCACCCCATTCTCCCGTCTTCCCTTGTGATGGATATAGTGATCTAGCGGGATGCTATGAGGTTATGTTCCATCTTGTATATTATGCTGTCTTAATTGTTCTTCTTGTTAGGAGGGTGTCCCATTGGAGGTCTTTAAGAAGTCGTGTTACTGTTCCTGGCTCTCTAGAATAGACGTGTGTACAACATCTGACAGCTTATACTTCCACGTATTAGAATTAGTTAACATTCCACATTTCCACTCTTCTTTGTTGTGTTGGCCCCTGTCCTTGTTCTCACTTGTGCTGACCTAAATAATACTGGACCCAACTAGATGTGAGCCAGCTAATGTTAGCGACCTTACCAATCTGGGATGATAACACCATAAGACAGTGGAATTGTACTGCAAAGTTTATTAAAGTCCACAAGAGTAACAATACGTAGGGTAAGTACATGTATTATGGTCACTTCTCACAGTACATTCAGCACGCCGGAATTGTCGTTTGTTTCTTAACGAGGCCATTCTGAAGGTGACACTTATAAGAGTGATTGATTATGTTACCAAAAACGTTATCCATTGTCATATCAATGAAAATCCACAGGGAAGTCTGACAGGAAAGACAGCATATAGGTGGTCTTAAACAAGACATGCTTTCACACAGCAGTTTGATATGGTGACATGACTTCGTCTGAAAAGGGAATCACTGAATATTTCGTCTCTTATTGCAACAGTATTATAGAGTGAAGCTAGAGTAACCAAAGGAATGCTGCGTTTTCACAAGACCCATACAAAGATTACTACAACATTTTTGAGGTAACATGATTGCTATATAAATATGCATCATTAAAACATGTCAGACATTCACAATCTTCCATTGGCTGACATAATAAGATAAATATTGAAAATGAATTGAAAGTCACATATTCAGACTAATATTCGTGTATCAATGAGAATAAGCAAGGCAAAATCCTACTGTCTGTGTTCAATGTAGATCGTCTGTTAACACAAAGGCACTCTCACTGATACCATGGTCAGCGAATGAACACTCAAACCATTAATCGTAAATATTCAAGACACAGTTTACATACATGTAATATAATCTAAAAAGTATTTAAATGTTTGTTAAAAAAGTTACTTGTAGGATACACACAACAACTGTTGCTATCAAAAAGTATTTTGTATAACACTGACACCTCTTGGGAACTCAGCGATATTCAGTAATCAAGGTAACTATTAACTACATATGCAGGTTCTTACTCACACAGACACATGTGTCATCATCAGTTAAATAATCACTTACATATAAGTAATAAACAGTTCATTATAAGCTAACAATTTGATTAATATTTAATATATAGTAAGGACATCCAGCCCACAAATCCATATTTCATTATTTCACCCAGCAGGAATCAAGTGCTCTTTATAGAACGGTATTATCAAAATACTGTTGTGTCAGACACAGAATACGATTTTTGCCCCATATAAAACATGATTTATTAGCATGATTTCAAGCAGCAAAATTTATATATCCAATGCATTATTGAAATAATCTACCTGCTTTGTATTCAAACATTTACATTACTCTAGTGTAAGCATCATTTGCACCTGAAATCTCTCTAAAATAATCATTTACTACATATCACCATTCTTACACCAGCAGTCATCACACACATGCCCTATCACCATTCTTACAGCGATATTCATCACACACATGCCCTAATCATCATTTACTCAAAGTATTATTACACGTAAGTTCAAAATAAATATGGCAATTGTACCCAATGTAAAATTAAAACTTATACAATGAACTCTGACCAGTAGCAGTGAATCAGTGTTCGTATCTTTAGTTCATTTACTTTAGGATCTTACGAAGGCTAAGAAACTATGATTATTAGTATTACATGATACCAATTACATCTTTTATGCAATGTCAAGACAATATGATATAATATAATAAGTAAATCATTCAGTGTTACCATTATTAAAAGGTCCTGATTGGTTTGTCTCCTGCAAACTAATCAATACATTGACACGTTTCAACAAGTCTGCCACAACACTGATAGTAATAACGTAAAACGTAGGAACAAATTATAGACATGTCCTCAACAATGAAGTACGTCGCCACGGCAACGTGTCTGGGCGGGGACACAACCACATTATCTGCCGCTGACAAAGATTTCATCCGAGTCATCGCTGTCGTCTTCGGTGTCTACGGTTGGTGGAGTTTTTGATCGTCTCAATGACTGGAACACCACAGGAATCAGGTCATGTGATTTAGTAAACAAATTTAGTGAACAAAACAAACAGTTGAACATCTGAATGCCTCCACGATGTTCACCACAGACAAATGTCAGCCAAGAAACAAGTCATCTGAGAAAGAGGTGACACAAGAGAACAGAGAGGTGACACAAGAGAACAGAGAGGTGACACAAGAGAACAGAGAGGTGACACAAGAGGACAGAGAGGTGACACAAGAGGACAGAGAGGTGACACAAGAGGACAGAGAGGTGACACAAGAGGACAGAGAGGTGACACAAGAGAACAGAGAGGTGACACAAGAGAACAGAGAGGTGACACAAGAGAACAGAGAGGTGACACAAGAGGACAGAGAGGTGACACAAGAGGACAGAGAGGTGACACAAGAGGACAGAGAGGTGACACAAGAGGACAGAGAGGTGACACAAGAGAACAGAGAGGTGACACAAGAGAACAGAGAGGTGACACAAGAGAACAGAGAGGTGACGCAAGAGAACAGAGGTGACACAAGAGAACAGAGAGGTGACACAAGAGGACAGACAGGTGACACAAGAAGACAGAGAGGTGACACAAGAGGACAGAGAGGTGACACAAGAGGACAGAGAGGTGACACAAGAGGACAGAGAGGTGACACAAGAGAACAGAGAGGTGACACAAGAGAACAGAGAGGTGACACAAGAGAACAGAGAGGTGACACAAGAGAACAGAGAGGTGACACAAGAGAACAGAGAGGTGACACAAGAGAACAGAGAGGTGACACAAGAGAACAGAGAGGTGACACAAGAGAACAGAGAGGTGACACAAGAGAACAGAGAGGTGACACAAGAGAACAGAGAGGTGACACATGAGAACAGAGAGGTGACGCAAGAGAACAGAGAGGTGACGCAAGAGGACAGAGAGGTGACACAAAAGAACAGAGAGGTGACACAAGAGAACAGAGAGGTGACGCAAGAGGACAGAGAGGTGACACAAGAGAACAGAGAGGTGACACAAGAGGACAGAGAGGTGACACAAGAGAACAGAGAGGTGACACAAGAGGACAGAGAGGTGACACAAGAGAACAGAGAGGTGACACAAAAGAACAGAGAGGTGACACAAGAGAACAGAGAGGTGACACAATAGAACAGAGAGGTGACACAAGAGAACAGAGAGGTGACACAATAGAACAGAGAGGTGACACAATAGGACAGAGAGGTGACGCAAGAGAACAGAGAGGTGACACAAGAGGACAGAGAGGTGACACAAGAGAACATAGAGGTGACACAAGAGAACAGAGAGTTGACACAAGAGAACAGAGAGGTGACGCAAGAGGACAGAGAGGTGACACAAAACAACGGAGAGGTGACACAAAAGAATGGAGAGGTCACACATGAGAACAAAGAGGTCACCTAAGGCAGAGGTCACTCAAGACGATATCACCCAAGACATGCATCAAAGACATTGGTCAACCAAAACAGGTCACTTAAGACAGGGGTCATCCAAGACAGATACCTGCATACACCAACAATAGAATTTAACACAAAATGTTACATAAACAATTCAACAGAGAACTAATTTATTGTACTAATTACTAATGAATAATTATTAATGAATTTAAATGAACTTCATGAAACTATGACAGATTACTGTTCATGTCCATGTCCTTGGAATACTCACAGATCTCCGGCTGCCAGCCGACGGCCCACGGTGGTCTTCTACTGACCCCTGACCTGTAACATCCACACACATCACCATGACAACACAGCACACAGCCTCCACCAGGGCTGTGTTTAACTGAAGTGAGTTAAGTAATCACAGTACTGCATTCAGTACTCGTAGACCCATTCTCAGTATTGTAATCAGTACTCATGCAACTGTCTTTGTCTTCAGTACTCACAACAATTGTGTTCAGTACTCACAGAAGAGTGTACTGAATGTAGTATTGCTCTCAGCAATCACAGTGTACTGCATTCAGTACTCAAAGAAGTGCATTCAGTACAAACAACACTCCACTCCATTCAGAGTACTGCAATCAGTATTCACAGACGTGTGTTCAGTACTCACAGCTCTACTGAGTTCAGTACTCACAGCAATGCATTTTGCTGCATTACAATACAAACAATTCAGAGTACTGCGACATGTCACAAAGAGTACAAAGAGATATAGTTGTAGTAGAGGTCTTTCATAAACAAATTACCATGTTCAGTTTGACACCAAGTGTGGTAATGATAATTTAGAGTAGCTACATATTGACATATACAAACATTTGTGAGTTTTCTGACTGAACAAATGAACGAACGAACGAACGAACGAACGAACGAACGAACGAACGAACGAACGAGCGAGCGACCGAGCGAGCGAACGAACGAACGAACGAACGAACGAACGAACGAACGAACGAACGAACGAACGAACGAACGAACGAACGAACGAACGAACGAACGAACGAACGAACGAACGAACGAACGAAGTTCACTAACCCCATGTATATAAAAAGTATAACTGTACTACAACCTATTGGTCAGTTAGTCCTGTTATGACCAGGAGTTGCTCTTATATAAATTAACTGATGCTTACTTCACTGTGCACAGTTAAAGACAATCCTATGACTAAGAAATGTTTCGCAAAGTCTGAGACAGAACCCTACTGCTGACAGGCAGGTGTGTGAGTAAGTGAGACTCACGGCGTATTCCATGGCTGCCCCCTGTTCCGTGGCTGCCCCCTGACGAACTCCTGCAAGAGAGGCAAGTTGTACGGTCAGTGTTAGCTCTGGCAGTGTCTTCGTCACAACACAAACAGGTGGATGCTGAGGAAGAGTGGAAGACCACTGTGACATGGGCAGGGGGCACAAGTAGGGGGCTCAAGCGGGGGGTAAGTAAGGAGAACAAGCATGGTACATAGGTGTGTGGCACAGGGGGGGGGGGGCATTGGCATAGGAAACTGGCAGACACTGGTGGAGGGGGGCACTGGCAGGGGGACACTGGTATAGGAAACTGGCATAGACACTGGCTGGGGGCATTGGCAGGACATATGCAAGGGGAACATTGGCAAGGAATAGTGGCAGTGTTGTATTGGCAGACGAAATAGGTGGAGGGGGGACACTGGCAGTCTCAACGATACACCCTTGTTTGGTCAATATATCTCTATGATACACTCTAGTTTGTGTTACACTTCCCTTGTTTAGATGCTGCTACCTCTGCTCTCTGTGTCACATCTTTGGTAGACAACACCTCAGATCAACAGAGACAGACAAGACAGACTTACAGATATTTCTGACCTCAATTTACAACTTGAAATAATTAACATAAATTACAAAAGTCCATGAGATATGGGTGTACCACTATATAAGAGATATGGGTGTATCACTATATAGGAGATGTGGATGTACCACGATACAGGAGATGTGGGTGTACCACTATACAAGAGACATAGGTGTATCATGATATAGATGTGGGTGTGTATCACTATACAGTATATAGGAGATATGGGTGTATCACTATACAGGAGATATGGGTGTATCACTATACAGGAGATATGGGTGTATCATGTTATGGGAGATATGGGTGTATCATAATACAGTAAAAAAGAATTGGTGTATCACCATAAACGATATTTGGGTGTATCACAATATTGAAGATATGGGTATATCATGATATAGGAGATGTGGTGTATCAATATATGGGAGATATGGGTGTATCATGATACAGGGCATTATGGGTGTATCATAATACAGGATATGGGTGTATCATCATATAGGAGATGTGGGTGTATCACGGTGTGAAACCGCTGATACATGATACATGTGACAGTAATACAGGCACAGACACAAGTTGTCACGTCCAGTTACCTCCGCCTCGTCATGTGACCTTTCCTTGCCAAGTGACCTCTAAATATCGACTGCAAGGTCATGACAGCAAGGTCAGCACCAGGGTCACTATCATGAGACCGCCTGAAAAAGTTCACAGCACACGTAGAGGAAGAAAGGGTCACCTTAGAACCAAGTGCATGTATGTAGACAAGTCACACAGAGGTGAATCAAAACATAACACTAGGTGCCTTACACCTGTGCATAATATTAAAGTGTTAGCGTAAACCCAACTATGATAGAAACCTCTTTATTATGGATGCATTACATAATTATATAATTCTTACTTGGAAGCAACAATAGGGACCTGTGGCTAACATATTACATTATAATCAGGTTTCTTCATAAAACAATGTTCCCCTTTTTAACTGCAACCATGCTGTAGATATTCATAATAATAAGGTTTCTCTGTGTAAATGTCTTCAATAGCAAAATGTTAGCACCTGACACCGGCACCAGAAACTGTCAGCATGAACTGACGAAACAATGACATCAATAACATTACATAGCATTTGAAAGCATTAGACAACTCACAGCAAACATCACTTTCATAAAGTGGAGGAACAAACAGTAAGATCTGGAACAGTTTCTAAAGAAACTGTGTCGTGCGTAAGTAGCTGCAGTGAATCACACACGTGTAAGGGAGGCAAGTGCTACAACAACATGAGACACAACAACAACAACAACAACAACCACCACAACAACATCAGACACCTCAACATCAGACACAGGACAACACCAAAAACACATGACATGCACACGCACACACACATATGCACACATGCATGCACGCACACACACACATATATGCACACATGCACACACATGCACACACACACACACATACGCACGCACGCAGGCACACACATACGCACGCACACACACATACGCACGCACACACACACGCACGCACACACACACATACGCACACACACACATACACACGCACGCACACATACGCATGCACAAACACACATGCACGCACGCACACACACACACATATGCACGCACACACACATATGCACACGCATACGCACGCACACACACACACACATACGCACACACGCACACACTCATATACACACATACGAATGCACGCATGCACGCACACACACACACAGACACACAGACACACACACACATATGCACACACACACACAGACACACGCCCACACACACATGCACGCTCGCACACATATACGCACACATGCACACACACACATACGCACGCAGGCACACACGCATGCACACACACACACGCACACACACACATACGCACACACACACATACGCACGCACACATACGCATGCACAAACACACAAGCACGCACGCACACACACACATATGCACGCACACACACACATATGCACACACACGCATACGCACACACATACGCACGCACATACGCACACACACACACGCACACACACACACACACACTCACATACGAACGCACGCTCACACACACACACACACACACACACACACACAGACACACACGCACGCACACACGTACACACACACGTACACACACACACGCACACACACACACGCACGCACATACGCACGCACACACAGACACACACATACGCAAGCACACACACACCCGCACGCGCGCGCGCACGCACGCACACACACCACACGCACACACACACACAAACCAACAACACCAGAAACATAATATATCTACACCAGACACACAACACACAGCAAACAAACACGACAACAATAAACTCACAACATCATCAGATACACAACTATAAATGGACACACTTCAGTGACTCCCGGTCAAGTGTTACATAATACTGTGCAACACCCACACACCACACACGTGCACAGCTCCAGCCCCGTGTGCACACAACAAGAGACATCGTCCAACCTGCGTCGGTGTTGTTCCCTCCGACTACTGTTGCTGATCGTGTCACTCTCCGTGGCTGTGTCATCATGGTGGCCGACATCGTGACGCAGACTTGACATCTTTCGCTTGCGAACCTGATGACCTCGCAGGGCAGCCTGGAGGAACTCAGTCGCCTGGGCACAAATGTCTTAGATTATTTAAACTTGTCATAAATATTCATTTACAATTAATCAACTTAATCAAACAATGATACAGTGACACAGACAGTACGCATTAGTGACACTGACATTACGTCACTAGTGACATTGTCACTACAGTCATGAATTAGTGACACTGTCAACACAGTCATGAGTTAGTGACACTGACAACACAGTCATGAGTTAGTGACACTGACAACACAGTCATGAGTTAGTGACACTGACAATACATACAGTCATTGTTAGTGACACAATACATTCATGTGCTGGTGACACTGACACATTAATGATTTGCTGGACACAGTCTTGTGTAGTTTTGAACACATCTGATGTCATGTGTGTTGTTGCCACAGTGACATAGCAGGACGTGTTAACACACATGACAGTTGGTTCCTATGAGGCAGCATTCATTGCATCGTAACAGAAGTTTTTTACTCCCGCAAGCACTGCATGGCAATAAGTACTTTCAATCCCAGCATGCTTTGCACAACCATAATACAGTTTGTATCCTAGCAACCCCTGCATAGCAATACAAGTATTTTATAGCTGCACTGTTGCAATTCACCATCAGTGGAATAATCACACATATGCAGATGTGTCTGTACACACACATATATACATGCATTCAGACTCACATACACACAAACATAGAGCAAAATGCACATATAAGGTCAGTGTTCATTAGTGTGCGCTGACAACGCCCAACTAATGATGGGCCATCCTTGGGCCACCTTGACAAGTGACAACACTTGACAGCCATTTGTTGGTGGTCAATCAACGTTGCTCATCTTACACTGGCTGCTTCATTTGCTAACAGACACATTCTACAATAAAAATGTGGGTGTCAAGGCTGCCTTTGTTAGATGACAAATGGACTGGTCAAGTTATCCTTGTCATGGTTACAGTGAAACAACTATTTATTTCCTTAATGGATCAATGCATATGTTTAGAAAAACGTTAACTGACCAGCTTCATCTTCTAATGTTAAAACATGTATTAGCAAGTACTCACTAACACAAGTGTTTTCATAAGTACTTCCAAGTGTTATCATAAGTACTCCCAAGTACCCACTTAAGTGTCAGTGTGAGTACAATATCTCAAGTATTGCCAACTACTAGCATAACCATAGTAAAATCGTAAAAACACTACTAACAAGTGTTGAAAAGTGTCACCAAGTGTTAGTAACAATATTACGGTAATATTGTTACTAACACTTGGTGGATGGTAGATGGTAATATTATTACCATCTACCAGGTTAAGTATGAGCCAGTACTACCAAGTGACTAGTTCATGGTAATGATCAATCATCACCAAACTATTGATTATGGCACTTCTTGTACTCTGTTACCTGTACTCAATGACCTATGTTGTGTGACCTGCACTTGATGACCCCTGCTCTGTGACCTGTACATTGTGACACTTGCGGGTCTACGTGACTGTGACACTTTGTGCTGATTCCTTGAACAAAACAATGTCCTACATACGTCACAAGTCTCTGAGGCCGTCTTGTGGTCAAGTCAGGCCCTACATACGTCACAAGTCTCTGAGGCCGTCTCGTGGTCAAGTCAGGCCCTACATACGTCACAAGTCTCTGAGGCCGTCTCGTGGTCAAGTCAGGCCCTACATACGTCGCAAGTCTCTGAGGCCGTCTCGTGGTCAAGTCAGGCCCTACATACGTCACAAGTCTCTGAGGCCGTCTCGTGGTCAAGCCAGGCCCTACATATGTCACAAGTCTCTGAGGCCATCTTGTGGTCAAGCCAGCCTCATTCAATGCATCCCATGGCCCACTTCTCTCTAAAGTCCTTCACTAGCCTCACCTGTTGCCATGGTTACGTCAACATGCATATTATTTTGGCAGACTGTAATGTCAGCAGGGAACTAATCATCACAAACCTTTGCTGTATGACGGCTAAACTGCTGATGACTGATGGTTGATAGTTCTCTTAATGAGCCATGGCTTACTAAGTTTTAATGTGCCGTTGTAATTCAACATAACTCACACGAGAGACAAAGGTTCTTATCTTCTAAAACTGACCCTAAAATAACACCATATTACCTTTCTTAAAGCATTATTTCTGATAAAACATTTATTTACGAGTAAAATATTATCATTCCATAAATCACCGCCAGAAAATTAAACTCATTGTTAAATTCTGATGAATGATTCAATAAAACATACCAACACATATAGGTATCTTATGTTATACACTGTCAGACCTGACAACAAACAAAGCATGTGCACACACAGGTACAATTGTGGGAGGGCGATGCTTGAAACAAGAAGCATTGTTCCACCAACAGCTCAGTGTAGACCCGGTGCACAGACAGTGCAGATGAAGTGGAGAGACAGTGGAGAGTGACGAGACTTTGGAGAGACAGATGGCAGTGGAGACAGTGAGAGACACTGGAGAGAAAATGGAGACACAGTCAAATGAGTGTTTTGGGACCTCACTGCTGCATCAAACAAACTCACTTCTGAAAGGTGGTAGATCTATCCTGGGAAGTCTTTAATCATGGGTTCTTATATGTATGGTTTAGACTGGGTGTACTATCACATGTGCACTGGATGTACCCTTCTGGGTGTACAATCCTGTGTACATTGTGTGTACCATCCAATGTACAGAAGGTGTGTAATTACGTGTGTCAACAACCACGTGTCATCATCATGAGTGACACACACACTCATGTGATGTGTTCAATTTGTTTTTTACACCGAGTGTGTTATTGCATGAACAGAGTGTATGATTTGTTCATCCGCTGTACACTGGGTGTATCATCCCATGAACACTGTGTACTTGTGTATTTGTACACAGGGTGTATCATGCTACACATATTGACCAAGTCAGATCACATCCCTTTAACAAAATGTTCTTCTACTGAACCATGTCTTCACCTCTTTAACAAGGTGTTCACCCTTGTACACTGAGTGCTGGGGCTCACACACACTGTCTTGTGGCTAACACACACTGTCTTGTGGCTAACACACACTGTCTTGTGGCTAACACACACTGTCTTGTGGCTAACACACACTGTCTTGTGGCTAACACACACTGTCTTGTGCACCAAGTGCTTCATTCATACAAATGTATTCTGTGGTGCCTTTTTACACATCATCATGAACTTGTGTCCCTGCCACACATGTGCACTCATGTGTGACATTCACACGCAATCATGTGTGACATTCACACGCAATCATGTGTGACATTCACACGCAATCATGTGTGACATTCACACGCAATCATGTGTGACATTCACACGCAATCATGTGTGACATTCACACGCAATCATGTGTGACATTCACATGCAATCATGTGTGACATACACATGCAATCATGTGTGACATACATATGCAATCATGTGTGACATACATACATGTGCACTGATGTGCGACATACATATGCAATCATGTGCGACACACATATGCAATCATGTGTGACATATATATGCACTCATGTGTGACATACATGTGCAATCAACCAATGCTGTACAAGTTGCAGTGAAGCGTGACTGTTCTACATACATCGTCTCCATCTCGCTGCTTCTTGTGGTCAGTCCATCCTCGCTGAATGCGTCGTGCCGCATGGTTCTCGCTAAAGTCCTTCACTCGCTTCGCCTGCGGTTACCATGGCAACAGTGACAAATACATCACTTGCATATATTATTTTAAGTTATACTAAGACGCATATTTTAATTTGTTCTTTTGTCCAATAATAAATATCAAGACATTTCAGAGTTCAGTCATAACATGTCACGCAGGCAGACTGTAATGTGAACTGTGAGCTGTGTTGGCATAATTTAATGTACTTACATAATTCAACATAACTTACACAAGCAACACGTTTTCATATCTTCATAAACTGACACTGAAAATTATGCCATGTCACCTTTCTTTAAATCAGTATTATTGATTAAACAATGACATATTGTGAAACTTTACTTTTAATTAAACAGATGCTTTAAAGTGAAACCTACTGTTAAATTCTGATGATTCAAATATATAAACAAAATATACCGATTGACTGACTCATGACAAGTATACCATACATGTATTTGAGTCACTTGATACAGTCAGCTTTTAAACACGTCAACGGCTGACATGTGCACAACCTCCCACAACACTGGGACTGTGACACTTGACACAAAGAGAGACAGTGCAGAGATAGTGGAGAGACAATGGAGAGACAGTGGAGAGAAACTTGTGACTGACACAAAACCTCCGACAGAATGTAGACTTAGCCGTGGGAAATATTGGTGCTTAAATCTGGGTGCCCAATCCACAGTGTACACAGTGAAGACTCGGTGTAATGTACATGCTCATTGGGTGTATCATCCTATGAACACAGTGTGTATCACCATAAGTACACTGGGTGTATCACCATATGCACACTGCGTGTACCATATCCCCTGAATTATGTATTGATCTCTTGAAAACTGTGCCTCTTCCTTGTTTGGTAGTCACTGTTGCACATCAGATGTTTGTCTCACATACACTGACTGTATCACTCCACGTACACCCAGTGCTCCATCTCATGTACAGTGGTGTGCCTTTGTTTTCCACAGTCTTAATCTATTGTAGCTGTGACACACACACACACACACACACACACTGATGTGTGACATACGTGTGCAATATACATATGCAGTCATGTATGACATACATGTGTAGCAACATGTGACATACATATGCAGTCATACGTGACGTACATGTGCAATCAACCAATGCTATACTGGTTGCAGTGAAGCGTGACTGTTCTACATACATCATCTCGCTGCTCCTTGTGGTCAATCCAGCCTCGCTCAATGCGTCTCACTGCACGCTTCTCTCTAAAATCCTTCACTCGCTTCGCCTGTTGCTATGGTTACATGAACACAAACATTATTCTGGCAGACTGTTGCTATGGTCACATCAACACAAACATTATTCTGGCAGACTGTAGTGTAAACTGGGAATTAATCATCACAAACCTGTATGACTATTAAACTGCTGACGCATCATAATGGTTGTAGTTCTCTGAATTAGTTAATGTTTTTGTATATTTTATGTGCCTAAATAATTCAACATAACTCACACTATGAATTTTTGTATCTTCTAAAAGAGAAAGTGAAAATAAGACCATCATTTTACTACCTTTCTTTACATAAGTATTTCATTAAACTATTACATATGATTAAAATATGTTTTTAATTAATTTGCTGCATGAAAATAAAACGTGTTAAATTTAGAGAATCAACCCAATCAAATAAATATAAAATAAATATTATTCTTAATTGATTAACTTATGCAAAATATATCAACATATTTTGTTATGACATTTCATTCAATGACACTTGATGCACTGACCAGGCAACATGTCAAACACACATGCATGTGCACACACACACACACAACATGTCAAACACACATGCATGTGCACACACTCACAACATGTCAAACACACATGCATGTGCACACACACACTCACAACATGTCAAACACACATGCATGTGCACACACACACACTCACAACATGTCAAACACACATGCACGTGCACACACACACACTCACAAAATGTCAAACACACATGCACGTGCACACACACACTCTCACAACATGTCAAACACACATGCACGTGCACACACACACTCTCATAACATGTCAAACACACATGCATGTGCACACACACACACACACACACACACACACACACACACACACACACACACACACACACACACACACACACTCACAACATGTCAAACACACATGCAGTGAAGTTAGTGTCTTGGTGCCTCACGTCACTCCTGATTCAAGCAAGTTGCACTTCTGACAGAATGTAGACTTAGCCTGTGAAACACTGGTGCTTAGACCTGGGTGCTGTACACACTGTGTAGTCCGAGTATACTATCCCATGTACAGTGGATGTACACTGAGTATACACTGGGTGTACCATCCCATGTACATTATGTATACCATCGAATGTACACTGCCTGTACTATGACTTGTGTCATGTGCTTATTGTGTACCATCTCACATACACTGTGTGCATCATCCCATATATGCTAACCAGTTCATGTGCAATGTGTGACATGCATGTGTACTCATGTGTAACACAACTATTTAAGTCATGTGTGACATACATATGCACTCGTGTGTGACATACATATGCACTCATGTGTGACATACATATGCACTCATGTGTGACATACATATGTACTCATGTGTGACATACATATGCACTCATGTGTGACATACATATGCACTCATGTGTGACATACATATGCACTCATGTGTGACATACATGTGCACTCATGTGTGACATACATATGCACTCATGTGTGACATACACATGTACTCATGTGTGACATACATGTGCACTCATGTGTGACATACATATGTACTCATGTGTGACATACATATGTACTCATGTGTGACATACATATGCACTCATGTGTGACATATATATGTACTCATGCGTGACATACATATGTACTCATGTGCGACATACATATGCACTCATGTGTGACATATATGTACTCATGTGCGACATACATATGTACTCATGTGTGACATACATATGTACTCATGTGTGACATACATATGTACTCATGTGCGACATACATATGCACTCATGTGTGACATATATGTACTCATGTGTGACATACATATGTACTCATGTGTGACATACATATGTACTCATGTGTGACATACATATGCACTCATGTGTGACATATATATGTACTCATGTGTGACATATATATGTACTCATGTGTGACATGCATGTGCACTCATGTGTGACATACATATGCACTCATGTGTGACATACACATGTTGCAGTGAAGCGTGACTGTTCTATATACATCGTCTCCATCTCGCTGCTTCTTGTGGTCAGTCCATCCTCGCTGAATGCGTCGAGCCGCACGGTTCTCGCTAAAGTCCTTCACTCGCTTTGCCTGCGGTTACCATGGCAACAGTGACAAATACATCACCTGCATATACCATTTCAATTGCATCTTTACAAATAATAAATACAAATACACCTGAGAGATCAGTCGGGTGCAAGACCACAGAAGACACAACTCTTAAGACTATCTGCTTAACTAATGTGAATGACCTACTCTAAGTGCAGGTAGACAACCACAAACAACTTGTGTCCTCAAAGTACTGCAGCCAAATTGTGTTGCACTGCAGGTCACTGTTGACAAGTCACTACAGGTCACTGTTGACAAGTCACTGCAGGTCACTTTTGACAAGTCACTACAGGTCACTGTTGACAAGTCACTGCAGGTCACTGTTGACAAGTCACTACAGGTCACTGTTGACAAGTCACTACAGGTCACTGTTGACAAGTCACTACAGGTCACTGTTGACAAGTCACTACAGGTCACTGTTGACAAGTCACTACAGGTCACTGTTGACAAGTCACTACAGGTCACTGTTGACAAGTCACTACAGGTCACTGTTGACAAGTCACTACAGGTCACTGTTGACAAGTCACTACAGGTCACTGTTGACAAGTCACTGCAGGTCACTGTCGACAAGTCACTGCAGGTCACTGTCGACAAGTCACTGCAGGTCACTGTTGACAAGTCACTACAGGTCACTGTTGACAAGTCACTGCAGGTCACTGTTGACAAGTCACTGCAGGTCACTGTTGACAAGTCACTGCAGGTCACTGTTGACAAGTCACTGCAGGTCACTGTTGACAAGTCACTGCAGGTCACTCTCGACAAGTCACTGCAGGTCACTGTTGACAAGTCACTACAGGTCACTGTTGACAAGTCACTGCAGGTCACTGTTGACAAGTCACTGCAGGTCACTGTTGACAAGTCAGTGCAGGTCACTGTTGACAAGTCAGTGCAGGTCACTTTCGACAAGTCACTGCAGGTCACTGTTGACAAGTCACTGCAGGTCACTCTCGACAAGTCACGCAGGTCACTGTTGACAAGTCACTGCAGGTCACTCTCGACAAGTCAGTGCAGGTCACTGTTAACAAGTCAGTGCAGGTCACTGTTGACAAGTCACTGCAGGTCACTGTTGACAAGTCAGTGCAGATCACTCTCAACAAGTCACTACAGGTCACTCTCGACAAGTCACTGCAGGTCACTGTTGACAAGTCACTGCAGGTCACTGTTGACAAGTCACTGCAGGTCACTGTTGACAAGTCACTGCAGGTCACTCTCGACAAGTCAGTGCAGGTCACTGTTGACAAGTCAGTGCAGGTCACTGTTGACAAGTCACTGCAGGTCACTGTTGACAAGTCAGTGTAGATCACTCTCAACAAGTCACTACAGGTCACTCTCGACAAGTCATTGCAGGTCACTCTTGACAAGTCACTGCAGGTCATTCCTGACAAATGACTGTAGGTCATTCTCAACAAATGACAGAATGTCACCCTCAACAAATTACTGCAGGTCATTCTTGACAAATGACTGCAGGTCACTGTGTATGATTTACTGCAGGTCAATCTCAACAACCCATTGCATGCTATGACTGTCAAATCACAGAACACCGCTTTAAAAAAATAATTCCTAACGATAATTACGCAATCAACTGCAACATTTATGTGCCTCTTCAACCTCTCAATAATTATTCGTTTGAGCTTTTTAATAGTCTCTAAATAGTTATTCATAAATGCATATAACACTATACTCTGCATGCAAAATAAATACAACATTCCACCACAACCACTGATAACAAATGGACACAATACCTAGCTAAGACCTGGTGCACTGACAACCATTTGGCCAGAGAATATGTTAATGCAGAACTATGAGATGCAGGTTATACCAGGACACCAAAGAAGCCCACTGTATATTTAGTTATAGCAATAAGTGAATTGCAATTCCACTCACACGAACACATGCATGCACGCACACACACCACACACACAAACACCACACACACACACCACACACACACACCACACACACAAACACACACCACACACACACACACACACACACACACACACCACACACACCACACACACACACACACACACCACACACACACACCACACACACACACACCACACACACTCACACACAATCACCTAGCACACATGTACATTTTTAACATACACATACAGCATACGTAGCACACACAGAGGCACGCACACACCCAATACACATGTACACGCACATATACTCAATACACACACAAACAGGTTTGGCAAGGCATGGTTGTATAAGCACCCTAGATGTGTCAGCCAGTGTATTATAAGCACCCTATATGTGTCAGCCAGTGTTTTTATAAGCACCCTAGATGTGTCAGCCAGTGGATTTATAAGCACCCTAGTGGGTCAGCCAGTGGATTTATAAGCACCCTAGATGTGTCAGCCAGTGGATTTATAAGCACCCTAGATGTGTCAGCCAGTGTATTTACAAGGACCCTAGATGTGTCTACCAGTGTATGTACAAGCACCCTAGATGTGTCAGCCAGTGTATTTACAAGCACCCTAGATGTGTCTGCCTGTGTATTTACAAGCACCCTAGATGTGTCTACCAGTGTATTTATAAGCACCCTAGATATGTCAGCCTGTGTATTTACAAGCACCCTAGATGTGTCAGCCTGTGTATTTATAAGCACCCTAGATGTGTCAGCCTGTGTATTTATAAACACCCTAGATATGTAAGCCTGTATACTTATAAGCACCCTAGATGTGTCAGCCAGACTATTTATAAGCACCTTAGATGTGTCTGCCTATGTATTTATAAGCACCTTAGATATGTCAGCCAGTGTATTTATAAGCACCCTAGATGTGTCTACCCCATAGATATAAATAGAACACCCCAGTAGTAGAACCATAGGGGAAAGATTAATGATCTAACTCTGTGGTCTACCTGTGTATTTACAAGCACCCTAGATGTGTCAGCCTGTGTATTTATAAGCACCCTAGATGTGTCAGCCTGTGTATTTATAAGCACCCTAGATGTGTCAGCCAGTGTATTTACAAGCACCCTAGATGTGTCAGCCTGTGTATTTATAAGCACCCTAGATGTGTCTACCTGTGTATTTACAAGCACCCTAGATGTGTCTACCTGTGTATTTACAAACACCCTAGATGTGTCTACCTGTGTATTTACAAGCACCCTAGATGTGTCTAGCCGTGTATTTACAAACACCCTAGATGTGTCTAGCCGTGTATTTACAAACACCCTAGATGGGTGTAGCCAATAGCACCCTAGATGTGTCATCCTGTGTATTTACAAGTGCTCTCTGCTTGTGTATTTACAAGTGCTCTCTGCTTGTGTATTTACAAGCACCCTAGATGTGTCAGTGCAACTTGTGCTGTTAGCAGAAGCAGTAGCATTAGTCTGCAGTAGCGAGAGAGCGAGGCGCCGGTGGCCGGCCCAGGCAGTCTACCTACATCTCTGCTCTCCGCCTCCCGTCTGTGTTCCCGCCAGCCTCCTTGGATACGACGGGCCGCTCGCGTCTCCTGAAAGTTCCTGATTCTCCGCTCCTGTTGTCATGGTTACAATACACTCAATACACTGCTCCAGTTGCCATAGTCACAACATACACCACTGACAGTTCCTGTTGCCACGGTTACAACATAATTAACAGATTGCTTAAAACAACTTCTTGAGTTTTCTACAAAAAACATGACACCATTTACAGGAAACTGTTATAGTTGATGTGTAAATTTACAATTGGCCTGTAAATTTACAGCTGACCTGTATTTTAAACAGTTAATCCATATCTGTTCTGGTTGACCCTTAACTCTTACACTCCACCCACCACCTCCTCCATCCAAGTGTTACACTCCACCCACCTCCTCCATCAGGTGTTACACTCCACCCACCTCCTTCATCAAGTGTTACACTCCACCCACCTCCTCCATCAGGTGTTACACTCCACCCACCTCCTTCATCAAGTGTTACACTCCACCCACCTCCTCCATCAAGTGTTACACTCCACCCACCTCCTCCATCCAAGTGTCACACTCCACCCACCTCCACCTCCAACCAAGTGTTACACTCCACCCACCTCCTCCATCCAAGTGTTACACTCCACCCACCTCCTCCATCAAGTGTTACACTCCACCCACCTCCTCCATCCAAGTGTTACACTCCACCCACCTCCTCCATCAAGTGTTACACTCCACCCACCTCCTCCATCAAGTGTTACACCCCACCCACCTCCTCCGTCCAAGTGTTACACTCCACCCACCTCCTCCATCCAAGTGTTACACTCCACCCACCTTCTCCATCAAGTGTTACACCTCACCCACCTCCTCCATCAAGTGTTACACTCCACCCACCTCCTCCATCAAGTGTTACCCTCCACCCACCTCCTCCATCAAGTGTTACACTCCACCCACCTCCTCCATCAAGTGTTACCCTCCACCCACCTCCTCCATCAAGTGTTACACTCCACCCACCTCCTCCATCAAGTGTTACACTCCACCCACCTCCTCCATCAAGTGTTACACCCCACCCACCTCCTCCGTCCAAGTGTTACACTCCACCCACCTCCTCCATCCAAGTGTTACACTCCACCCACCTCCTCCATCAAGTGTTACCCTCCACCCACCTCCTCCATCAAGTGTTACACTCCACCCACCTCCTCCATCCAAGTGTTACACTCCACCCACCTCCTCCATCAAGTGTTACCCTCCACCCACCTCCTCCATCAAGTGTTACACTCCACCCACCTCCTCCATCAAGTGTTACCCTCCACCCACCTCCTCCATCAAGTGTTACACTCCACCCACCTCCTCCATCAAGTGTTACACTCCACCCACCTCCTCCATCAAGTGTTACACTCCACCCACCTCCTCCTCGTGTTCTTTCCGACTCTTCCGTTGCTTCCACTGTCGCTGTATGTGCTGTGCTGCCACCTGTTGTTGGAAGTCTTCAATGCGTTTCTGTTTCTCCTGTTCCAGTGATGTGACGGAGGACGACCGACTGCCAGAGACAGAGACACAGATCTTTGTTATTGAACATGACAAACTATTGCCAACTTTTACATCACAAAACTTTCAATTGTCACATGAAACAAAATTGCCTACATTTTACAATAACTTGAAACAAATTCAAGTATTCATAGTTTTGTCTGGTATATCACCACAAACAAGCTCCTGGGTGTGAATTCACACTGGTGTGACCAGGAGTTTCATTAGTTGTAGTGAAGTGTTGAGAAACCTTTTACTGGACAACTAAATGAACATCGTTCCCATGAACCCATGCCAGCTGTCATTAGTATGAATACAAAGTTTCTTGTCGTAAGCATCATGGAGCTGTGGCATAGACAAAACCACATTTAGGCATCTTCAATGGTACAGACATCTGGTCCTACAGACATCTGGTCTTACAGACATTAGGCTGACACAAAAGTGGTCTTGTATACATGAAACTGACACAAACATTACCGCAGATAAAATATCACTGGTCTTCTGGACACTAGAGTGTGGAAACATGCATTGTCTTACAGACACTAAACTAACCTCAAACATGTGTTGCAGACACTGCTCTTGTGGACACATATTAAGTGTACCTGATTTACGGACACTAGATGGACAATGACTGTGCCAGGTTTGTGACACTAGACAGACACTAAGTGTACCTGATTTATGGACACTACATGGACAGTGACTGTGCCAGGTTTGTGACACTAGACAGACACTAAGTGTACCTGATTTATGGACACTAGATGGACAGTGGCTGTGCCAGGTTTGTGACACTAGACAGACACTAAGTGTACCTGATTTATGGACACTAGATGGACAGTGACTGTGCCAGGTTTGTGACACTAGACAGACGCTAAGTGTACCTGATTTATGGACACTAGATGGACAGTGGCTGTGCCAGGTTTGTGACACTAGACAGACACTAAGTGTACCTGATTTATGGACACTAGATGGACAGTGGCTGTGCCAGGTTTGTGACACTAGACAGACACTAAGTGTACCTGATTTATGGACACTAGATGGACAGTGGCTGTGCCAGGTTTGTGACACTAGACAGACACTAAGTGTACCTGATTTATGGACACTAGATGGACAGTGGCTGTGCCAGGTTTGTGACACTAGACAGACGCTAAGTGTACCTGATTTATGGACACTACATGGACAGTGACTGTGCCAGGTTTGTGACACTAGACAGACGCTAAGTGTACCTGATTTATGGACACTACATGGACAGTGGCTGTGCCTGGTTTGTGACACTAGCAGACACTAAGTGTACCTGGTATTGCGGACGACACTAGACCTGCGTCGTGGCGTCGGCTGTCGCGGCGTCACTGTCGTTTTGTCTTTCTCATAGAACGAATCGAGTTCAGCGTGAACCTCCTCCAAATCTTTCTTCAGATTCTTGATCTCCTTACTGCAAGACACACAACAACCAGTACTGTTTCACATGATTCTCACACATAACAACAATATATACTGTTTCACATGATTCTCACACATAACAACAATATATACTGTTTCACATGATTCTCACACATAACAACATGTACTGTTTCACATGATTCACACACAACAACCTGTACTGTTCCACATGATTCACACAAACAACAACCTGTACCTTTTCATATGATTCACACACAACAACAACCTGTACTGTTTCACATGATTCACATACAACAACCTGTACTGTTTCACATGATTCACATACAACAACAACCTATACTGTTCCACATGATTCACACAAACAACAACCTATACTGTTCCACATGATTCACACAAACAACAACCTGTACTGTTCCACATGATTCACACAAACAACAACCTGTACTGTTCCACATGATTCACACAAACAACAACCTATACTGTTCCACATGATTCACACAAACAACAACCTGTACTGTTTCACATGATTCATACAAACAACAACCTGTACTGTTTCACATGATTCATACAAACAACAACCTGTACTGTTCCACATGATTCACACAAACAACAACCTATACTGTTCCACATGATTCACACAAACAACAACCTGTACTGTTTCACATGATTCATACAAACAACAACCTGTACTGTTCCACATGATTCACACAAACAACAACCTATACTGTTCCACATGATTCACACAAACAACAACCTGTACTGTTTCACATGAACACAGAACTATGGGAGGCACCATGTGTAAACACATTATGAAAGAAATGAATCATGTGAAACAGACTGCTTGTCTCCCTTAGCCTGGTAATTAATTATAACTTAATTATATGGAAAACACAATTGATGCCCTTGAAAATGTTCATCAAGTTGGAAGTATATCATTCAAGTACAATTTCTGATTACACAACTAATAATTTCTACTCACTTCAACGTTTCAACCGCCATCGGCGGCCTTCTTCAGGAACTGAATATTCAGTGGCCATCTAGCGAGCAGTGACCACTGAACATTCAGTTCCTGAAGAAGGCCGCCGATGGCGGTTGAAACGTTGAAGTGAGTAGAAATTATTAGTTGTGTAATCAGAAATTGTACTTGGACAATTGATGCCCGTGTAAAGAGTATGTTTTGTTAGTAGAAGAAAAATGTCTTTGTTATATACTAAGTAAGACGTAGAATGAGACGTAATTTACTCTCACACATCTTATATATTAACTAAGATGTAGATTAAGATATATACTCTTTGTCTTCACTCAGCATCATATACTCTGCCCTAGAATGAGACACGTACTCTTTGTCCTCACACTTCTTCCTGTAGTGAGCCCGGTCGTCCTTCATTCTCTTCACAATGCCTCGTTGTTTATCAATGTCTTCCAACAGCTCTGTCTCCCTCTTGTCCAGTTGCTCCAGTCTCTGAGCCACTGAACCCTGCAGGGTCAGTTTACCTGAAACAGTGGAGGGCCGCGTCAACAAACTGTCCACATGCACACGCACGCACCCATGCACGCACCCACGCACGCACCCACGCACACATATTCTACTAAGATATTTGCATAAGTTGTAAACAAAGAATCAGCCAAAGTAAAGCCCAGAGTTCACTGCTGGGAAATGGTCTGCCAGGTAAGGGTATTTATCGCTTTACACTTGACTCCCGGTAGACCTGTCAAAGAACATAAACCTGTCTAGGAAGCATTCTGTCACATGATGACTATTCACACACACCTCTCTGGGAAGCACGAAGCCATACTGAACATATCCATGCATGAATATGCATTTATATCTACAGCCAGGAACTTTGAAAATACAGCAGATGAGCCAACTGCTGCAAATCAAAGTGAATGAAATTTACAAAGCTGTGGAAAGGGCAGTGAGAACATTGAAACTGTGGGCTCTATGACAAGGCTGATGTTCTACACATTCATTTCTGTCCTTCAGCTTGGGTAATAACAATTTCATTTCTAACATGTTTACATTTAAAAAACACCAATCTGTGATTTTGATAGAGGTTCGTACGTCATAATCATATCTTTATAACAATTTTTTTTCCTCAATGGACAATACAAAACTAATAAAATACAAACCCACAGATGAAAACACAAATGACAACATGAGTAAAAAGTGACCACTGATGACTGACCTTCCTTCTCCTTCCTCCGATGACTCATGTCTGATGCCATTGAGATCGTCTCCACGTCACCACGGTCCACTTTCTAAAGACAACAATTGGAACAGATCACTACTGGAAACTGTGAATATGATATGACATGTTGTTGTGTAGTGTAATGTCCTGATTATGGCAAGGATATCTTACAGTTACTAAAACTAACTGGGTATTTCATACGACCAACAGATACTCTCGCAGGTATTGCAAAGAAATTATGTTTAATTGTGCAGAAAGACATTACTGAATACATCAATGGTGAATACTGCTGGAGCAGTAGGAGAGAAAGTAGGGGAGAAAGTAGGAGAGAAAGTAGGAGAGAAAGTAGGAGAGAAAGTAGGGGAGAAAGTAGAAGAGAAAGTAGGGGAGAAAGTAGGGGAGAAAGTAGGAGAGAAAGTAGGAGAGAAAGTAGGAGAGAAAGTAGGGGGAAAAGTAGAAGAGAAAGTAGGAGAGAAAATAAGGGGAAAAGGTAGGAGAGAAAGTAGGAGAGAAAGTAAGGGGAAAAAGTAGGAGAGAAAGTAGGAGAGAAAGTAAGGGGAAAAAGTAGGAGAGAAAGTAGGAGAGAAAATAGGAGAGAAAATAGGAGAGAAAATAGGAAAGTAGGAGAGAAAGTAGGAGAAAGTAGGAGAGAAATATAGGAGAAAGTAGGGGAGAGAGTAGGAGAGAAAGTAGGAGAGAAAGTAGGAGAGAAGGTAGGAGAGAAAATAGGAGAAAATAGGAGAACATACGGGGGAAAGTATGGGAGAAAGTAGGGGAGAAATAAGGAGAGAAAGTAGGAGAGAAAATAGGAAAAGTAGGAGAGAAAGTAGGAGAAAAAGTGGGGTAGAAAGTAGGAGAGAAAATAAGAAAGAAAGGAGAGAAAGTACGTTGGTCTTACCTTTTGCAGTCTGCTGATGACACCGATGAGTTCTGCCTTTGACATCCCACCATAGTCCTCTGAAACCACATCAAACACTCATCATTCTGGCATTTAATGCAGGCACTGTATCTTCTGGTTTCAGCCAACTAAATACAGCCATTGTGACCTTTAGAAATATAATACATACTTTGGACTAGATGCAGGTGTTAGCCACAAGGGTTACCACAATACCACGATGACAAAGATGGACATGGGCAGCTACTAATCAGAGGGACAGGCATTGTGTGGGGAGAAACTGGTTTTGTGGAGATACAGATATTGTGGAGAGATACAGATATTGTGGAGAGATACAGATACCAGTGAAAGTCATGTATTGTGGAGAGACAGGTATTGTGGAAAGAACAAGTATTGTGGAGAGACAGCTATTGTGGAGAGAAACAAGTATTGTGGAGAGACATGTATTGGAGAGTGACAGATATTGTGGAGAGACATGTATTGTGGAGAGAAACAAGCATTGTAGAGAGACATGTACTGGAGAGAGACAGATATTGTGGAGAGACATGTATTGTGGAGAGAAGCAAGTATTGTAGAGAGACATGTACTGGAGAGAGACAAATATTGTGGAGAGACATGTATTGTGGAGAGAAACAAGTATTGTAGAGAGACATGTACTGGAGAGAGACAGATATTATGGAGAGACATGTATTGTGGAGAGAAGCAAGTATTGTAGAGAGACATGTACTGGAGAGAGACAGATATTGTGGAGAGAAAAAGTATTGTGGAGAGAGAAACGTGTATTGTGGAGAGACAGGTATTGTGGAGATAGGTATTGTGGAGAGACAGGTATTGTGGAAACAGGTATTCTGGCGACAAGACAGATACTGTAGACATGAAGGATGCTGAGACTACATCCATCCTGAGGCACCTGCCAAGTGCTTGCAGCAAGAAGAGAACAAAGAACTCTCACTTTCTGTCTCCTTCAGTGCGTGTTTCTCCTCCATCAAGGCCTGCTGGTCCTGCTTCAGTGTCCTGTTCTCATTGGTCAAAGTCAGGATCTGGTCATTCAGCCTCAGGACCGTCTCCTGCAGCGCCATCAGCTTGGCCGGGCTCTCCCGCACCTCTCCCCTGACACATCAACACCTCCATGTCATCTCAACACCTCCATGTCACATCAACACCTCCATGTCACATCAACACCTCCATGTCACCTCAACACCTCCATGTCACCTCAACACCTCCATGTCACCTCAACTTCTCCATGTCACCTCAACTCCTCCATGTCACCTCAACACCTCCATGTCACCTCAACACCTCCATGTCACCTCAACTCCTCCATGTCACATCAACACCTCCATGTCACCTCAACACCTCCATGTCACCTCAACACCTCCATGTCACATCAACTCCTCCATGTCACCTCAACACCTCCATGTCACCTCAACTCCTCCATGTCACATCAACACCTCCATGTCACCTCAACACCGCCATGTCACCTCAACACCTCAATGTAATCATTGACACAACGCCTCCATGTCACATTAACACCTCCAGGTTACCTCTAAAAACACTTCCATGTCATCACTGATACAACTTCATGTCACCTGTAACACCAACACTCCATGTCACCTGTAACACAACACTCCATGTCACCCACCTCTAACACAACACTTCATGTCACCTATAACACAATACGTCATGTTACCTAACACAACTTGTCTGTCACTGCTAACACATACACAACTATATTACTGTTGTTCAATGACTATATTATTTTTTCAATGACACACAAAACATCACCTTCATGATAATGTTTGCAATTTGTTAACAAACAGAATGACATGGTGACACTTGTAGACTGAGAGACAGACCACTTGATCCCTACACCCACTACATGGCAGGGACAGAGCACGTATGAACAGGAATTCATATGCAGAATGTGTGAGTGAATGCTACCCAGACCTACTTGGGGCCGTTACTGTTGACTACACCTACTTGCGGCTGTTGGAGGAGGAGGAGCTCTTGAGCTGACTCAGTCGGACGACCTCGCGGTAGAACTGCTCCAGCTGTAGTTTCATCTCCTCTGTCTTGGTCGTCTTCAAGTCACTCTCCAGTTTACTGCAGACAAACAAACATATATATTGTGGTCTAATGTAATTTTCACATTCGTACCCTGTTTTTTACTTGGTTTGACATGTATGCATCCCTGAATGCACTTCGTAGAGAAAAGTGGCGTTAAAATAAAACTGATTGATTGACTGTATATTAATTTGTGTTTGTGTATGTGTGACATTGTGTGTGTGTGTGTGTGTGTGTGTGTGTATGTGTGTGTGTGTGTGTGTGTGTGTATATATCTGTCTGTGTCTATGTGTGTGTCTGTGTGTGTCTGTGTGCATGCGTATGTATATGTGTGTGTGTGCATGTATGTATTCAACTGTCTCAAGCCTCCAGTACCTAATTACTTGATCAAACGCATGAAGTTACTATCAAGATATATAACTTCAGTTTGTTAGCATAATTCACAACTTCTTCAGTAAGAATACCGACTGGTGTAGCAGGTTGTTGCTGTCCAACTCACAGTAACATGTTAAACATGATTATATATGACCACGCTCCATGATGTTGATAGTCAACAGTTAAATACAGAGATAAATGACTTCACTGTTGTTTACCTGCAGACATCAATGTTCCTACGTGAAGATAATAAGATGAAGACACCAGCTCCTACCTGAGAGCCGCCTCCTTCTCCCTCAACTGATGCTGGATCTTGATCATCTTCTGCTTCAAACCCTGAATCATCTGTAGACATAAGAATCAACTCTAGGGAACCCTGCAGCTTCAGAGTACGTGGTAGACTACTTCTAATTTCTTTTTGAGTAAGTCATAAGTCTAGAAATGTTTGTAACAATGTCCCAAAAACACTAACTAAACTAACATTAAATGACTAACTAACTAACATTAAAAGTATTATTGTGATTTTGAAAACATGACATGATAACTTACTGTGGCTGCGTCGGGCTTTCGATCTCCCAAAGTCTTCCTCAGTTCTTCCCCCTAATGACAGATTCGTGAAACAGATAATAGATGTAACATCTCCAGTTTGGCATAACCAGGTACCTTAACTGCTTTTGTTTTACACAAATGTCTGATTCCCCTCATATACAACTTGATAATGTCATAGTGAACTGTCTTATTCATTCATACACAACTTGACAGAGTGAACTGTGTTATTCACTCATACACAACTTGACACATTGAATTCCTACATAATCTGACACAATGAACTACTTTACTTACCTATACATATTTTAACACAATGAACTGCTTACTACCACATAACCAAATTAACACAGAGAACTATCTTATTCCTAATATTGCATAGCTGTCAACACTGAATGGTGTTCATACTTAAATACTTACCACTTGTGACTGTTTGATTGCATTAATGGTGTTGAAATGTTTCCTATGAAATGTTATTACAAACTCTTTAACAAATGTGTTTCGGCGCACTTGTTGTTTCAGAATGTTCAACTGTGGCTCACAAGTATAAACCCACAACCACTGACAAAGAGTTAGTGATGTGTGACACAGAGAGACTCCATCTGCTGGAAGGAGAAGAAGCATCTCACCTTACTCGGGTCCAGCAGCTGCTCTATCTCCTTCGCCTAAACACACCAGAGAGTTCATCAACACAGTGTCACCGTCATCAACACAGTGTCACCATCACATCTCACTATATTTAACTGACTTTTAACAAAGCTTAATTTTTTTAAGACAGCATTTGCAATTAAAATCATTAAGAAAAACTGCACTATTTAAAAGGACAATGATCATTATACATTTGTTTTACTGTATCTTGAAGATCAGTAGAAACAATGAATGTATATTGAAAAATGTATTTGTTATAATATAATAATATATTAATAATGTTAATGACTTCTTATGCACCAATATCCTCAAAGATCAAGCTTCGTGGAGAGACAAAGCCAAGGGCTTAAGCAATCTCATGATCATAAACCATACAAGTGACAAACATAAACATACTAATGAGAGATAATCAAAATATAACCAGACAGGTATAACAACCATCTCTCCAAACATATCTATCCAGATATCACACATGACTCTGTCTCTCCAAACATATCTATCCAGATATCACACACGATTCTGTCTCTCCAAACATATCTATCCAGATATCACACACGATTCTGTCTCTCCTAACATATCTATCCAGATATCACACATGACTCTGTCTCTCCTAACATATCTATCCAGATATCACACACGATTCTGTCTCTCCTAACATATCTATCCAGATATCACACATGACTCTGTCTCTCCAAACATATCTATCCAGATATCACACATGACTCTGTCTCTCCAAACATATCTATCCAGATATCACACATGATTCTGTTTCTCCATACATGTTTTTGTCTCCCAGTGGACCTGTCCCAGGATCATTCATGATCCTCTCTCCCCAATAGATCATGATCCACCAACCTTTTTCATGTTCTCATCTTCCAGACGTTGCAGTTTAGACTTGAGTGTTGAGTTCTCTGTGCCAATGAGCATCATTTGCTGAGCAGGAGGCAGACCAGAAACAACAATACAGTTAACACATCTATCTTACGTCTTTAATACATTAACACATCCATTTTACACGTGTAACACATGCATGTTAAACTATGTCAACAGTGAACACATCCACTGTTTGTCATCTCTACTCTGGCTGTATTGAAACTGTAGAAAATGCTACATAAAGTCCTATACGTGTCTTGTCTATTGTCAGGCATAATCCTCAAACACAAATGGTATTTTTCTGTCGTTCCTGGTTTATTAATGAACAGTTTTAGACAACTGAAATTACACAATAACTCCTACAGACAAGCCCTGGACCACAAAACTTCACATATTTATATAGACATATGCTTCACCTCTATATCAGCCCTGTCATTCTATCTACATAACAACTACCTTACCTTCTTTAGGGCCAAGATCTCATCATAATATTCTTCTGGCTCCTTGTAAACTGGCACACGTGTCATTGACTTGGCTGAAAGATACAAGTCACACGTGTCATTGACTTGGCTGAAAGGTACAAGTCACACGTGTCATTGACTTGGCTGAAAGATACAAGTCACACGTGTCATTGACTTGGCTGAAAGGTACAAGTCACACGTGTCATTGACTTGGCTGAAAGATACAAGTCACAAAACTCAAGACACAAGTCACAATAGAATTAAGCCACAAGTCAAGAATAGGGATGGGACAATACATATTTTAAATTTTCGGTTCGATTTTCGATATTTGACCCATGGTTCGATATATTCACGATATTTTTCACAACCACGCCACCTATCACACAACATTTTTAATGAACAATTTTAAGTGCAGTACAGTGGAACCCCTCATTTAAGGCCGCCCCCCCAAATCAGTGGGGCGGTCTTAAAAGAGGGGTGGTCTCTCGTGAGGGGTTTGCAACATTCAACACTAGGGGGCGTTTACAACGACTAACATCAACACTAGGGGGCGCTTACAACCACTAAGTAGTAAAATACCAAAAATAAAAAGGAGAAAATAATAAATGAGACAACATAAAAATTATTATAAAAAAAATATTTATTCTGTTTATTTTATGTGTGACACGTTTCAGTATAAGTTTACTTTTGAATCGTTTTTTTTATAAATAATATCTGATAAAGAGTATCCTCATTTTGAATTGTTTTTTAAATTATATGTGATATAAATACTATTCTCAGTTAATTTATTTCAAATTCGGTCTGAGGGGCTAAAAAGTGCTGCCACCTCACGGCAGGTGGGTAATCGCAGCGCGGTCGCCATTTTGTTTTTCTTTCCAGTGCCGCAAAACGATCTTTTACTTTCTGATCTAATCATGAAAATGACCTCCTACAGCCTCGAAACTTCCTCTCTATTCCTCATATTACATATACATACGCTAGGTCATAAAATTAAATCATTTAAATTGCTGTGACGAATAATATTTACAAAACAAAATCTTGCTAAACTAAAGTCGACATCGCTGGCGACTGTTACGCGAAGGCCGTAGCCGTAGGCGTAGATTACCATGGCGTTACGTCGATATTTTATCGCGGTGTCGCTAAATCTGGATTCCGGTTTTATCCTAAACTAACCTAATACTTAGCCTAAGTTTCTAAACTTTAATCGTAGTTTCTCAGTGGTGGCCATGTTCGCCATGTACGGAAACACCGATTAGGCGATGACGATGTGCCATTTATAAAAATCGAAAATAACCGCGAATACCGTGAACCGCGATTAATCGTCCCATCCCTAGTCAAGAATCCAGATAAAATCACAATAGAGTTAAGACACAAGTCACAAAACTCAAATTGCAAGACAGTCAAGACACAAATACTTGTTTAGACCTAGTCACAAGAGACCCTACATGCCTGTGTGTGTTCTGACCTAGTCACAAGAGACCCTACATGCCTGTGTGTTCTGACCTAGCCACAAGAGACCCTACATGCCTGTGTGTGTTCTGACCTAGCCACAAGAGACCCTACATGTCTGTGTGTGTTCTGACCTAGCCACAAGAGACCCTACATGCCTGTGTGTGTTCTGACCTAGCCACAAGAGACCCTATATGCCTGTGTGTGTTCTGACCTAGCCACAAGAGACCCTACATGCCTGTGTGTGTTCTGACCTAGCCACAAGAGACCCTACATGCCTGTGTGTGTTCTGACCTAGCCACAAGAGACCCTACATGCCTGTGTGTGTTCTGACCTAGCCACAAGAGATCCTACATGCCTGTGTATGTTCTGACCTAGCCACAAGAGACCCTACATGCCTGTGTGCGTTCTGACCTAGCCACAAGAGACCCTACATGCCGGTGTGTGTTCTGAGCTTTTCATAAGAGACCCTACATTTGAATACAGCTGCTATTCACTAATTGTATTAGGGACTTCAAGCTGTTTATATTAAGTTTAATTAATGTTTGAAATTATATCATATTAGTAGTGACTATAATTAGTCTTAGTAGGAGTCTCCCATCCCTTATGTGACAGAAATATATATTTACATGTCATGCATTATCAACTAACCACTTTGAGTTTTGTATACACGTTGCTTCATAATATTGTGAGGTGTTTTGTTTCAAAACAATTATTTTTGTTGTACTATATGTTTGGGATAATTTAATATTTCCTGTTCCTGTGCCTGTACATACCTGTGTGTTCAGATCTAATCATAAAGGACCCTATATTCCTGTGTGTTCAGACCTACCCCGGGTGTAGTCATAAGACTCTACCTACCTGTGTGTTCAGACCTAGTCACAAGACTCTACCTACCTGTGTGTTCAGACCTAGTCACAAGACTCTACCTACCTGTGTGTTCAGACCTAGTCACAAGACTCTACCTACCTGTGTGTTCAGACCTAGTCACAAGACTCTACCTACCTGTGTGTTCAGACCTAGTCACAAGACTCTACCTACCTGTGTGTTCAGACCTAGTCACAAGACTCTACCTACCTGTGTGTTCAGACCTAGTCACAAGACTCTACCTACCGGTGTGTTCAGACCTAGTCACAAGACTCTACCTACCTGTGTGTTCAGACCTAGTCACAAGACTCTACCTACCTGTGTGTTCAGACCTAGTCACAAGACTCTACCTACCTGTGTGTTCAGACCTAGTCACAAGACCCTACCTACCTGTGTGTTCAGACCTAGTCACAAGACTCTACCTACCTGTGTGTTCAGACCTAGTCACAAGACTCTACCTACCTGTGTGTTCAGACCTAGTCACAAGACACTACCTACCTGTGTGTTCAGACCTAGTCACAAGACTCCACCTACCTGTGTGTTCAGACCTAGTCACAAGACTCCACCTACCTGTGTGTTCAGACCTAGTCACAAGACCCTACCTACCTGTGTGTTCAGACCTAGTCACAAGACCCTACCTACCTGTGTGTTCAGACCTAGTCACAAGACTCTACCTACCTGTGTGTTCACACCTAGTCACAAGACTCTACCTACCTGTGTGTTCAGACCTAGTCACAAGACTCTACCTACCTGTGTGTTCAGACCTAGTCACAAGACCCTACCTACCTGTGTGTTCAGACCTAGTCACATGACTCCACCTACCTGTGTGTTCAGCCTTGCGTGCCTTCTCGAGCCCGGCGAGCTGTCTGAGATAGTGTGAGGTGCTGGAGAAGGCGATGCCGTGGGTGGACTTGAGGTTGGTCATGCCGTTGGCCCCACTCTCTGTGCTGATGCCCACCCCTGTCTTACGCAGTGTGTCTGTCCAGTACTCCGCCGCTGACCTCTTGCCCATGTGACCTTTGTTTTTGGTCGGACCTGTCACATGACTCCCTCAGTTTAGTTCACAAGTTCGACCAAGGTCTAACAAGTTCAATTTTGAATGGTTTACCATAAGATGGCATTGAGAAAAGTTGATTTTATTACAGATTTTATAACTTACAAGTAACACATGTAATGAAGATACTACACAGAAACCAAGTTGACATATTAAATTGCATGTTAGATAATTGAGCGTGTAGTCTCAGTGATTGTACTGTAAAAGGACATTATACTTCCATTTGAGTAATCACTGTGATTTTACTTTACAATGGAAGACCTTCGGAATATCTGCTTTGTCACAACACATGGAATATCAGGGTGCAACACTGGGCATAAGGAACTTTTAAGTATAAAATATGTGTTCCAAAATAACAACATCTTGATAATAAAAAAAATTCAAAGCTTCAACAATTAAAATAAGGACAAATATTCCAACTTAACAACATTGATGTTCTGTGGCGATCCCTCATTCTGCTAGCACATACACAGTGAGATAACTTAGAGGTCTCTGTGTGCAAGAACCCACGTCTAGAGTGATTACACCGACCCACCTCCATTCTTCACAGAGTTGAGCCACATGTCCCTGGTAGCAGCCTTCGAGGCAGACATGGAGACTGGACGACTTCTGTACATGTCTGCCACACACAACCACAGTCAGTGCATGTCCATTTACTTTAAACATTAGCAAGAGGCGGCATAGACAGTGGCCCAGTGGACAGTTGCCCAGTGGCTAGTTGCCCAGTGGTCAATGAGAATATGGACAGTCGCTCAGTGCAATTAATGGTCAACCTGTGTAAAGGAGAGGACATGACAGTAACATAGTGTAGTTATGGTTAAATAGTGGACTGTTAAATATTATACAGTTACGAGAAAGGACCTTTCTATTTATTTATGGTCTTTTTCGTCACTGAGCAAGTGTCCATTGTTTCATTGCACAACTGTCCACTGGGCAACTGTCCACTTAAGTTGAGTACAACTAACTTGGAAAATGCTACTCAAGTAAAAGATCTTTTAAGAAATATACTGCAAATACAAGTAAAAAGTAATATGCAACAACCATTATTACAGCCCATATCCCCACCAGGCACCCACCAGGCACCCACCAGGCACCCACCTGCTTTCCCTGTCTTCTTGGTTGGTTTCTTGAAGGCACCTGTTGAACATGACACAAAGTAGGGTGTTAGAAAACTGACCTGGCCAAGGCCAGCAGAAAATGCTGTCAACCAACACGGACTGGAACAAGCCCAGTGCTGCTGGACTACATAAGCATGGTCAACTACAACTTAATAGTCATTTGTTGCTGTTTTGCATTGCTTTATATTGAAGTAATGAAACCAATTTTTACAATTAAGCCTATGGACCATTTTGACAGGTGGTTTGGAGTGATGTATGTATGGTATATACATGGCATGCGCACTTGTCATGTCCTACACTTCAATCCTAGTCACAATGGTTATATTGATTACATTAAGACCATGGACATAGTAGGAAAACCAGAGACTTCTATACTTATTTTTGAGAAACATTTTGAAAATGCATTTATTGTGTTCATTTTATGGTTCAGGTTTGTGGGTCTGGTAGAATTACTGTAGGGTTCCTGCAGAGCCCCCTATGGGGGCCTCCCTCCTCCTTGGGTCCGACTCACAGTTTCAGTTACACACTCCCATTTGAAGGGGTGCAGTGCTGGGGCCAAACAGAAGTTATTTAATGTGGTTAGATATTTTGACTCAAAAATAATTGTGCTAGAATATGCAAAGTTTGGTATATTGCTTATATTACTTTGGCTTTCACCAAATTGGTTGTTTTTAAAGAAATGTTTGTTGCATTAACATGGAATGACCCACTGGATAAAGACATTCCCTAGTACATAGAATGAACAGGTTGTTAACATAGGCCCCAGTGTGTGTGTGTGTGTGTGTGTGTGTGTGTGTGCGCGCGTGTGCGCGTGTGTTGTAATTGTACATACTTACTCTTTGGTCTTGGTGATGCATCACTACGCTTTGGCTTGACTTCTTTTACCTATGAAAACAGTTATGACATTACCAAATACACAACATAGTTCTATTGTGAACTACAGATATAGAAGTGGACACACAAGTACATGCTATTAAAGCACCCCAGCTTAAAGTCAGTTAATGAGTATCATTAGTTAGTTAATATTTACTCAGACACAACTGGAAGGAACCATCACAGAAGCTTACATCTACACTTACAAAAATGTATGACTACCTTGGTAATTTAGATTATTTAAAATTGAAAACATAATCAGTCTTCAACTATAAACATATATATATATATATATATATATATATATATATATATATCAAAATTATCATTGCAAAATTATAATTTATTAAAAACATTACAAATAACGATAATATTTTGAAAGTATTATACTTTTTTTCCAAAAGAGTTCTGCGTTGAAATTAAAATAGGTCTGGTAAATACTCGCATGCTCTTGCCTTTCGCCTCTTTCTATCTGTCCTCTTTCTCTCTCTCTCTTCCCCCTCTTCCCCTATCTGTTTGTCTGTCTCCCTCTCTCTACCCTCTTAATATCTTCCCTCCTACTTACGGCTTGTATGTCATCTTCACAAGAGTCAAACTCATCTGAATAGTCATCCTGGTGTAAACATGATCATTAGGTTAGTGAGGTTAATAGAACTAGTGTTGACAAGTGCAACAAAAACAAAAAATACACAGCTGAAATCATGTAGATAAAGTCAACTCTGATATGAGGATACATTTATACATCAACTAATTAACTATGTAAAACTTTGTCATTAGTAGCTGTACATTGCACAAGTGTTACACAAGCGTTGACGACTCACGCATTGCTTTCGATTATGAGATTGATTAATCCCCTGGTTTTGTCGCGCCACTGAGCTTGATTTTCGAGGATATTGGCGCAAAAGAAGTTACTATTATTATTATTATTTACCATATCAAACAAACCATCATGAAATAGCCTCAGAAATGATTAGCAAGTGGTATGTATATTGTATACAAGCAAGTACAGATGTATATGTCATATCCCGATGATGTCCTTGAATTTAAATAAATGAAATATACATGCTAAAAAGTAAAAACATGACTTTAGTCAATTGAATTTTTTGCTAAAACACAGTCAGTCTTGTATAGCTGTACACATTAAAGGCCCTGAACACAATGTGGCTACTGGGTGGAGTACTGGTCAATTCAGTTGAAAAACGAGTTAGTTCCACACTGGGGCTAACCTGGCAGTTGTGCAGTGCACAATGCAAAGGGTGCATAAAAGTAAATTTGGGAGAAAATTAATAAAAAATTAAACGAGTAATCATGTAAAACATGTGTAAACATTTGTGTAGATTAAAAACAGTCTGGTGAGGTGGGCTGGAGCAACAAGGTGGATGGTACTGACGGCTTATCGAAACTGGCATGGTGTGGTATATATGGTTAGGTCTTGGGTAATTTGCTCCAAACAGCTCCAAACTGAGAAATGAATTTCTTTTGAAATGTCTGTTAGTAGACAACTGGGGAAAGGCAGTTAAGACAGAGGAATGTGAATTTAAGAATCTAAAAATATAATTTATGTGGCGCTTGACTAAGTTGCTTTGGGGGTGATTTCACACTGTGGTCTTTAATGGATTTATTTACATATCTGTCATGTTGTTTCGCAAAATATGGAGTGGTTGTTTCGCCAAATAGTTTAGTGAACTATGTTTTGAGGGATTGATTTTATTTGTAATGATATGCAGGCGTAGTAATTGTAATAGGTTTTTATGTGCATTAGATTGGGGTAGTGACAATGTTTAGGATTAGAGAATCTAGGTTCAACGTGAGCGAGAAAACCAAGATCCGTGACTACACCTGAGGCATGTGCACACGAGTCATACGCAGCCTAGTATACATTACCTCTTTATCTGCCATAATAATAGTTCAATGTTCTTCTTCTGTGACCAAGCCTCAAGGTAATTCAGCCAATGCAGGTGACTGTCCGTGTCTGTGATCAGTTTGGCCACGTACCACACCACTGACACCAGGCCGGGGTTTTACACCACTCACACCGGGGTTAGTTTCCACAGTCAAATGGTATCCGAATTTATATTCTCGGATCAACTGAGGTGTGTTGTTCCAAGGTGTGTTGCCGTCTGTCGCCACTGCATCGATGAAAATAGACGTGCACCAACACAACTAGCGTTGGCTTGACCTAGACTGTCACTGACACTGTGCCCGCCTCGAAACTTGCTGGAATCCGAATTCAATTGGTCACAATAAATAATGCGATACAATCCAATTACGACAATACAGCCATTTCGGTATAATCAGCAATGCAGATCCAATTGCTCCGTGCCGATTATTAAAGTATCATTCGAAGTCATCGGTGCGTGCATAAAGGGACTGAACTGCAGGTATCTAATACAAAGCCTTTGGCGTCGCTGTCTTGGTTGCGCAAATAAACATTCGCCATGTTGTTTCATGTCTCGCTCTCGTTTGGTCTCGCGAGAAAACGCGATTTGGCTTGTTGTCTATCCACCGTGTGGCGCCACCGAATTGCTAAACACAGAGCCTTAGATCGATGGGATCGATATGTATCGAATGCTACTTTCCCACATACACGACCTTGGCCACGATCGAGCACGATTTAAGCAAATCTAGGCAGTCGCGCTCAGTCGCATTGAGGTCGGGAACATGATCGTGGTCAGTCGTATGTGATCGTTGGTGATCGTGCGCGGTCTTATGTCATGAAGATCGTACAGGTGCTTAGATCGTACGTGCTCTATTTTTTGTTTCTGTTAAGGGAACAAAACTTGGAACGAAAAAACTGTTAGAAGTCTTTGTCTTTGAATGGGTTAAGTCTTTTAGTGACTGATACTTTGAGAGCACAGTTTGGGAGCTCTCAATCATTTCATTCTGACGCCCCTGTTTGACGGACTGAATGTATCCTGGATACTCTTAGGGACCCTAACTGTCAATGATTTCACTGTCTGGTGCACAGAGATTACACATAGGGACCGTCTCATAATTATCTGGTGCAATAATAACTTTTAGGGACCATCTCGATCATCATTATCTAGTACTGGGCTGATATGATTCTTTTGGATTGTGTTGACCATCATTCTCTGATGCACTGGTGAATGTTAGGGACTGTCTCAGTCATCATTCTCTGATGCTCTGATTCTTTTAGGGACCATCTCAATCATCATTCTCTGATGGTCTGGTGACTATTAGGGACCGTCTCAGTCATCATTCACTGGTGCCCTGATGACTCATAGGGACCATCTCAATTATAATTCTTTGATGGACTGGTGACTATTAGGGACCATCTTAGTCATCATTCACTGGTGCCCTGGTGACTCTTAGGGACCATCTCAATCATAATTGTCTGATGGACAGGTGACTATTAGGGATCATCTCAGTCATCATTCACTGGTGCCATGATGACTCTTAGGGACCATCTCAATCATAACTCTCTGATGGACTGGTGAGTATTAGGGACCATCTCAGTCATCATTCACTTGTGCCCCCCTCTCTCCCTCCCCCCTCTGTCTCTCTCTCTCTCTCTCCCTCTCTGTTTTGCTCTCTCTCTCTCTCTCCAGCCATGCTCATACAATTTACTCACTTTTGTTGTGGACACCACCTCTCTCTGTCTCTGTCTCTCCCCAGCAAACAAGGAACCATTTCTGAACCAGTTGACACGTGTCATACTGGTTCATAATTGGTACCGCTCCACCAGTACGTGTTTTTATGTGTATTCACGTGAATACACGTGTTCTGTCTGTTGTCACGAGTTTGACACGTGTCGTACTGGGTCAGAACTAGTACGGTTTCACTGGTACGTGTCTTCACGTGAATTCACGTGATCTGTCACGTGTTTAACTGGGGAAACTGGTACGGTTCTATCCGTACGAGTATTCACGCGAATTCACGTGTTCATACACGTGTCTAACTGGGGAAACTGGTACGGTTCTAGTGGTACGAGTATTCACGCGAATTCACGTGTTCATACACGTGTCTAACTGGGGAAACTGGTACGGTTCTAGCGGTACGAGTATTCACGCGAATTCACGTGTTCATACACGTGTCTAACTGGGGAAACTGGTACGGTTCTAGCGGTACGAGTATTCACGTCAATTCACGAGTTCATTCACGTGTCTAACTGGGGAAACTGGTACGGTTCTAGCGGAACGAGTATTCACGTTAATTCACGTGTTCATTCACGTGTCTAACTAGGGAAACTGGCACGGTTCTAGCGGTACGAGTATTCACGCGAATTCACGTGTTCATTCACGTGTCTAACTGGGGAAACTGGTACGGTTCTAGCGGTACGAGTATTCACGTTAATTCACGAGTTCATTCACGTGTCTGACTGGGGGAACTGGTACGCTTCTAGCGGTACGAGTATTCACGTTAATTCACGAGTTCATTCACGTGTCTGACTGGGGGAACTGGTACGCTTCTAGCGGTACGAGTATTCACGTTAATTCACGTGTTCATTCACGTGTCTAACTGGGGGAACTGGTACGGTTCTAGCGGTACGAGTATTCACGTTAATTCACGTGTTCATTCACGTGTGTGACTGAGGAAACTGGTACGGTTCTAGCGGTACGAGTATTCATGTTAATTCACGAGTTCATTCACGTGTCTAACTGGGGAAACTGGTACGGTTCTAGCGGTACGAGTATTCACGTTAATTCACGAGTTCATTCACGTGTCTAACTCGGGAAATTAGTACGGTTATAGCGGTACGAGTATTCACGCGAATTCACGTGTTCATTCACGTGTCTAACTGGGGAAAGTGGTACGCTTCTAGCGGTACGAGTATTCACGGGTTTATTCACGTGTGTGACTTAGGAAACTTGTACGGTTCTAGCGGTACGAGTATTCACGTTAATTCACGAGTTCATTCACGTGTCTAACTGGGGGAACTGGTACGCTTCTAGCGGTACGAGTTTTCACGTTAATTCACGAGTTCATTCACGTGTCTAACTGGGGAAACTGGTACGGTTCTAGCGGAACGAGTATTCACGTTAATTCACGTGTTCATTCACGTGTCTAACTAGGGAAACTGGCACGGTTCTAGCGGTACGAGTATTCACGCGAATTCACGTGTTCATTCACGTGTCTAACTGGGGAAACTGGTACGGTTCTAGCGGTACGAGTATTCACGTTAATTCACGAGTTCATTCACGTGTCTGACTGGGGGAACTGGTACGCTTCTAGCGGTACGAGTATTCACGTTAATTCACGAGTTCATTCACGTGTCTGACTGGGGGAACTGGTACGCTTCTAGCGGTACGAGTATTCACGTTAATTCACGCGTTCATTCACGTGTCTAACTGGGGGAACTGGTACGGTTCTAGCGGTACGAGTATTCACGTTAATTCACGTGTTCATTCACGTGTGTGACTGAGGAAACTGGTACGGTTCTAGCGGTACGAGTATTCATGTTAATTCACGAGTTCATTCACGTGTCTAACTGGGGAAACTGGTACGCTTCTAGCGGTACGAGTATTCACGTTAATTCACGAGTTCATTCACGTGTCTAACTCGGGAAATTAGTACGGTTATAGCGGTACGAGTATTCACGCGAATTCACGTGTTCATTCACGTGTCTAACTGGGGAAAGTGGTACGCTTCTAGCGGTACGAGTATTCACGGGTTTATTCACGTGTGTGACTTAGGAAACTTGTACGGTTCTAGCGGTACGAGTATTCACGTTAATTCACGAGTTCATTCACGTGTCTAACTGGGGGAACTGGTACGCTTCTAGCGGTACGAGTTTTCACGTTAATTCACGAGTTCATTCACGTGTCTAACTGGGGGAACTGGTACGGTTCTAGCGGTACGAGTATTCACGTTAATTCACGTGTTCATTCACGTGTGTGACTGAGGAAACTGGTACGGTTCTAGCGGTACGAGTATTCACGTTAATTCACGAGTTCATTCACGTGTCTAACTCGGGAAATTAGTACGGTTATAGCGGTACGAGTATTCACGCGAATTCACGTGTTCATTCACGTGTCTAACTGGGGAAACTGGTACGGTTCTAGCGGTACGAGTAACAAAGGTTCGGCAAGTGCATTTTTTTTAAACGAAAGTTGCGGTTTTGGGTTCATTTGCGCATCATATGTACCCCTAGATGATGCTCTTGGTAGGTTCAGGATTTTGGAGCCAGACAATCATGTATTGATATGTGCAGGAGAGAGAGAAGACGTGAACAGACAACCGAGGTATCGTTCGCTGCTGCTTAAAAAATGGTTCCAATATCTCTCTTCAACTTCACTGTCATGCTTCTCTGCACGAAAACACGATTACCACAGGGGGACGAAGAGGCTCACAGCTCAGGACGGATATCAGTTGATGAACCAACACAAAATAAACACTCATAGTGTTCCAGCAACTCATACAACATGTTTCAGGAATAGTCACCCCTCTGGGCATTGCCACTGCATATCATGTGTAAAACCAGACACGGAGCAATTAAAGCATTGCTCACATTGAATAAAATACTTGGTACAGGAATCAATTATAACACTCTTAAACGTCAGCTAACGTCACAATATGCCACCATCATGCAACAGATAGAGCAAGACATTCCGGAGAACAAAAAATATGTCTCACAATCAACGTATCTTTGCAATGGACAAACTGGATAGGAAAAGGAAGACATTAGAAGGCGGTACCTTCAATGCAACAACTGCAATCATTGTCGATAATATCGGCAATGTGACGTCTGGTGAGGATGCCAGACGATTTAAGGATGTGAGTATTCCAATCGTAACATCATGTAGAAGGAAAACACTGTCATTTCTAACACAGCCATTCCGGTGTGATACATTTCTGCCAGATATAGATATCACCAACATCTAGATGGTTGGGACGTTAGATATAGTTCAACTGTCAACCTTCCAGTAAGTAATTATTTTAACAATGTTTCGTACCTTCAAACAGATGAACAAACATAACTGTCGTGCTGTTTGTGTCTGGTTTGCTTCAACTTCTCAACGATAAATAGATTCATGGGGAAATCATTGTTCCTTGTTATGGTTACGAGCGAGACATGATTGTTTACGCACTAGCTATTTAACATAGGCCTAATGATGAAAGTATTGTCATTGTGGATTGTTAATCTGGAAATACATTTATACAAGTTACTCATACACGAGTGCTGTATCAAAGCAATGTACTTCATATATTAATTTTTTATTAAAACAGTTATTAAATGTACACACAACGAATTTCGTGTTTTTTGATTGGTGGTTCTGTTTTTGGGAGTAGGGTAGGGGAAGGGAATCACGTGTATTTCCGTTCAGCAGTTGTGTATTCTAATATATTATGTTTCCTACATATTAAATACACAGAAGAAACTAATGTACAAATGTAACGCAGGCAAATAATTTAAACAAAGAAATATGTTGCACGCACGCACGCACGCGCACAAGCACGCACGCACGAACACACACACATTAATACTGATAAAACTTATCGAATTATTACTGGTACAAAGCAGCAAAGAAAGGAGAACACAACCCAAGTCCTGCGATGTTGCTCAGTGAGGAAAACTATCATATCACAACAATCTCTCCCTATATGCATTATCCAACTTAGTGGATCGAATGACATGCTCTTGTCTTGATTGCAGTGGTAAGTTTATTGCTTTTGCGACTCCTGCTGACATCAATGCGTGCGTTTAATTTGCGTTCTCCCAGGAGGGTGCTTTTCACAGCTGCAGTGGAGGATAATTACCCTCACAAATGGGCAGTGTGTAGATTGTTTCAGGCGTGTGCTGTTCAGTAGTTTAGTTTGACTTTGATTATAAAACAAGTTGCAGGTTACAAATCAACCTTCAGTAATTTAAGTGTTTTAGAGAACATAAATTCAATTCACTTTCACCTCTTTGAAATACAGTTTTATGTTATTTAAAGTTGGGCGACCAGCTAGAAAGTTCTACTTCTGTGACATTACATTACGCTTGGATTAAATTATTTCATGTTTACTACACATATAAATCGAATGCCTTTCAGTAGTAATAAGCCATATTATCACAGCAACACATTAAATACACCATATGTACAATATATATACATACATATACATACATACATACAACGATCAAAAGACACCTGAAGCTAGGCTACACACAGCGCTATACCACATCTAAAGTGCCCGTATAAGGCGGGTGGCCTCTGGGTAGGGTAACCGTCGATGAATGTAGCATGAAACAAGAAAACATACGAACAGTAAACATCATTTTATTTACGAAGAACAAAGACATCAAGAGTGGTCTGGCGTTATCTGTCAATAGCCTTGCTGCCGACCTGCTGTATCAACTCTCTGAGTCAACAGCGCCATCGGAGAAGGGTAATTTGTGGCCACGGCGCAGTCCAACAACTCGGTGCAATTCTGGCCGGTGGCCGCATTAACCGGGGGTCCGCTAGTTAGGTGTAGTTTTAAATTACAAAACATCAACATTAAAAACAATGTTTACCTGATCTTCTGCATCTGACTTGTAGACAGACATCTGACACGTTCATGTCCTGATTGTGCCAGAGCAGCAGGGGTTCTCATTAGTCACAGTCCACGCAGAGGCATATATGCTGTTTGATAAGTCGACAATGCCAGCTAGCCACGGCGGCTGGTGCAATAAACAGGCCCAGTGTGAGACAACTCGGCCCCCTCCTACAGACAACTCGGCCCGTGTGTTTATATAAGTATCATAGCGAACTATTATTGACATTGGGAAGGGTTTTTAGGAGGAAATTAACCTACCTAAAGAACGGTCAATAAAAAAAGAAGAAGATAGTATGACAAGAGGCCCTAGCTGCATTAGTCAAGACATATCGTCCAAGATAGGCCATGTCGTTATGCAGCAAAGGTTTGGCAGTAAATATAATGTTGTATATCCTTCAAAAATATGAATATATGCAAAACTAATTTAATACCTATCGCATTAATTGTGATGAATATAATTTGTAGATAATTTGGGCGAGTTTAGATGTGTTTATATTTATTAAATGTTTCCAATATATTCTGTGCGCCACTGTAATCCGATTGTCCCGCGGTCCGCCATAGGGCCTACTAAAACACAGCGAAGGGTGTACCTACATAATATTCTCTGAAAATAAGTGTTTTTAAAAACAAATATGAAAAAAACTAATCTTTAGAAGAAACAGTTCGAACACCCAAAGAAATTCCAGTTTGTGAAAATATATTAAATACAATATTAGTATATATTTTGTAAGAAAACTACACCAAAGCCTTTTTCTCGCATAGTTAAATTTGGATTGAACTGTCAATGAACTCCAGGGTCCTTAAATTTAGCCTAGCCTAATGATACCCATGGAGAGGCTTCAGTGATTACATCCCTAGTGACACCATCTGCTAGTCATTTAACAGCAGGCCAGGAACACTGAAGGTGACCTGTTTCCCTGCCTCTCGACAACATTGACAGTTACAAGGACTTAGAGAGTAGCACAGCTACTCAAGTGGAGAAGGTACGTTTATTTAATCATTTATTTTGTGGTAAACCTTTGTACATTTCTAGCTTAACAAAGATATATTTGTGGCATGAATTTATTATATATATATATATATATATATATATATATATATATATATATATATGTGTGTGTGTGTGTGTGTATATTATTTGCACAATAACTTTACCATATAAAGTAAAGACAAACCGTTGCCAATTACACAAAGGTAAATGGGAAATTAGAATATATGAGGGTATAGGCAAGTAATCTTAAATCATGTTATAGGATTTATTATTGTGTTTCTATTAAGAACAGGCTCACAGCTCCAGGACATAGATGAGCGGACACCTTTGCGATGGAGGCAAGCTGCACGACCTAATGCAACCCCCGAAGGAATAGCCTTATACATCAGTAATAATAAGTATATTTTTGTTATTTTCTTAAGTATGTAGTCATTTTTATGGAGTCGCGTGTGGCTGAAATCACCTGAAGTTATATAGGGATGTGCCAGGCGCGCGAGGATGATAATATTATGTAGTACGTGCATGCTATTTAATTATAATTTATGTAAAATCTGTTTTTAATGCGCACATGCTATATGTGGACCTGATAATTATGATGGATGATGTTTTGCCTTCTCTTCGTTTAGGTAAAGTTTCTGACTGTGCAGCCAGGCACCAGTACGAAAAGCAGGAATATCGTGAGAACGATGTTTGAAAAACTGGCTGTGCTGCAGGTCCTAAATTTATTTAGTGCTCGTGGCCAGTCACGCCGGGTCATCCTGAATGGCGTCACAACGAATAAAACAAAACGATGCTTCGTGTCGCTGACGCTGTACACATGTATAACGAGTGAGTATGCATAGTGTGTTTATATAAACGGATACTGGATCAGGTCATAAGTAAACATTATGCGAATAGAAATACATGGGCTTGAGTGCAATACATAAAATACCATTACAGCAATTATGGGGTACAAATAAAAGAATAATTAAGTGGGTAATACAAATAAATAAATAAAATAAATGAATAAATAAGTCGTGATATTTTCTGAATATGTTATTAAATTAATTATTAAAAATAGGGTATAAATACACTACAAATATCATATGTACAATTGTGAGTTTTATCGAATAGTTATAACATTCACATAAATATAAGTTTTGTAAAAACTAATAAAAACCGATAGCAACAATCTCCATGTATGTGCACATTTAATATGGAAATTGTAGGTACAGTTTTCTGTATTGATACATTCTTCACGTGACGTATTTACCCCATACTAAATCTCTCCCCAGGGATTCAACGTGTTGCTCAGGGAACTGAACTCTCACACAGCCTGAAATAAAAAATCTTAAATAAATGTGTAAACTATTTCAATGTCCACGCCATGCTCATCAAGATCAGCGGCTCTACAGAATGGTTGGAAGAGTGGCTATATGTGATTCTTGAAGCTCGTGGGTTCTGTCGCGAGTGGAGGAGGTGTATGCACTGTACATATCGGTGGTACGGCGAAATCAGTTTAGAGCTTACTTCAGCTAACTTCATACAAAGCGTAAGAAATCTGTCGAGGGACTTGAACATAGTGGCATGCTTGGGGGGGGGGGGGGCATTTCAACCACGCCTACGTGTTTAGCATAACATTGAAAGTGATTCTTCCAATCTGTAATGCAACTTTGTTCTTCTGTTATAGGAGGCGGCCGACGGCTCGACATAGCCAGTGGGGATTTGTTCAGAGACACAGCAGAAGTACTGAAGTCTTATTCAAAAAGGAAAGACGTTAAGGTAGATACATAATAGACATTTTAGAGACATAATATGAATTCCTCAATACATGTTTCAGCTATACCTATCTCAAATTTAGCTAATAACCCATAGTTAATCGTATATCAAAAGTGGTGTGTGTGTGCGCGCGCGCGTGTGTGTATATGGATATGTGTGTGTATCTTTTTTTATTCTGGGTAAATACAAATAAGCCTTGCTGTGTTAATTCCCAATTGAACATACGCCAGATTTTAATTAAAAATTAATTAATTGAAAGTTGACCAAATGGTACGATTTATGGCTAGAATTATTCGTCTTGACCATGATGTCAAAGAAATGCGTGATTCATCATATCAGACAGAAATTTTAGTTTCCCAAATGACTAAATACATTATTTGAACGTATATGTTACTTGCAGGTGGCAGCGGACTTGCAAGGTGGTGGCGAACTCGACCTAGGCCATGACGTAGTTGTCGACAGTGATGCGAGCGGCGAATAATATGGCTACACCCCTTCTGGACTTCCCCTACTGTTAGTGTAGAAGAGAGTTGATGGCAGCCTGGTTGTTAGGTGCATGTTTTACAGTTATTTGTAGACTATTTTAGTTGGCTAGGCACACTGAAGACGTGATGTTTAACTATTATAAGCTATTCTTTGCTTTAAATAAAAATTGTTGTGTCCAACGAGTTGGTCTGTCTTAATCTATACTAGGTATCAGTTGACTTCTGCGTCGGACCGTGTCTACACACCAAATGTGTTCATAGAATCCTGTGAATTCACGTACGACAATCGGGTGAATACACGTACAGAAACACGTGATTTTAGTGACGTAATCACGTGTCGATACACCAAATGTGTTCATAGAATCCCGTGAATTCACGTACGACAATCAGGTGAATACACGTACAGAAAACACGTGATTCTCACGAATGGAAAAACTCGTGATTTCACGAGCAGTAAACACGTGTCGACACACCAAATTTGTTGACAGAATCGCGTGAATTCACGTACGGCAATCAGGTGAATACACGTGGAGAAAACACGTGTTTTTCACGAATGGAAAAACTCGTGATTTCACGAGCAGTAAACACGTGTCGACACACCAAATTTGTCGACAGAATCCCGTGAATTCACGTACGGCAATCTGGTGAATACACGTGCAGAAAACACGTGTTTTTCACGAATGGAAAAACTCGTGATTTCACGACCAGTAAACACGTGTCGACACACCAAATTTGTCGACAGAATCCCGTGAATTCACGTACGGCAATCAGGTGAATACACGTGCAGAAAACACGTGTTTTTCACGAATGGAAAAACTCGTGATTTCACGACCAGTAAACACGTGTCGACACACCAAATTTGTCGACAGAATCCCGTGAATTCACGTACCGAAAACACGTGAATTGAGCCAGTTGAACTCGTGAATTCACTTACTGAACACGTGAAATCACGGGTCGTTGTTTGCTGGGTCTCTCTCCCTCTCTGTTTTATGTGCACCCAAACAATCGTGATCAGATGGATAGAAGTCTTTATTTTTCCAGTCTTCAGCAGATGCTATGCTAACCTCAAGAAGAGTTATAATTTTTTTACTTAACTTGATGACCTGGTAGAACTGACCAGTATGATGCTGCTAGCGAGAAACATGCTATCTGCCTTCTTCTACAGCCCACTTGTAGGTCTTACGTCTTATTTGTGAGAGTTGGATATTAATTCTTCTTTGTTTGGCAACCAAGATGCATGACATTTATGAAGAAAGAATTCATACTCCTGCTTATGTACATGTATGTTATATATGTATATATATATATATATATATATATATATATATATATATATATATATATATATATATTATAATGATATAAGTAGTTTAATGCATTTCAAAAATATCACAAAACCAGCTAAACGTATGAAATGGAATCAATGTGTGTGCACACAACATGTAGTGTTTGCACAAGGAACACCAGCAGGGCATGAACCTGCCACACACAACACTGAACCGATATTACCCTAAACTGTGCAAGTGAACAAAATGGTTTAGAGAAACATTTGACAGTGCTTTTGCGGTAAAACTCAGTATTCTAACTGCAACCATTCACAACTGTATTGTTAGAAAAAGAATATACATGGTCTGATCTGTAAAAGCATGCACAAACTGATTTTTCTGGACAAGACTGCTAATTGTGGTTTTGAGCACTTCATATCGCCGCACTAAGGCTGCCCAACAGCCAATTTCAAAGAATGTGTTTGCCTGAAAAATTACAAAACGAGTATAATTGTGTCCTACAAGCATGAATGTTTAGTGACGGTTATTAAACCAGAAAATGTTGCATCGTCTAACAATATCCAACATATTCTCAAGATCGTTATATTCAGTAATTTTTCGTTAGGTGTGGGAGCGTGTGTATGTGCAGTCTATTTGTCTATGTGTGTCTAATAATTATGAATGTATGCACAATCCTACGTTTTATATAATTAAAAGGAAAATATGTAAGTTCAAGATATGTTCGATAATGTCATAATTTTTAATAGTTGTTTTATTGATGCAGGTACTTTATCACATGTTGTGTACACGTATGAAAGTGTGGTGATGTATGTACGCGATTATACTAATTGGGTAGTAGTATTTCTACTTACTATGTTTCTGAAGTATTACAAAAATATTAATTTCACATGAATGAATATTTCATGGAAAAGAATATAACCAAAGGTAATAGTACATAACATATACATGTATAAATAAACGCAAACAAATGTTAATCAGTATCTTAACATTGAATGATCGCAGTTATTTATACATTCATTGAACGTATTATTGTTAACATATCATAGTTGCACTTATTTAGATATTGACGATTAAAGACATAGCAGTATATTTAAATAGTAAAAATTATTGCATCTTAGCTATTTACCACTACGAGAGCGCGGGTGGTGTAGTGGTTACCACACTCGCCTCTACCGCCGGCGGTACGGGTTCGATACCCGGTACCGGCAGTTGTGATGTAAAAATCTGGCTCTCAACATTGGGGACTGTGTATCCCTCGTGAATCGGAGAATCACGTTAATGTCGGTCCCGTCTCAATTTGGGACGTAAAAGAACCACTGAGGACGACAAGCACCCTGGCAGTGACCATCCTCAGTGCCAGCATAGAAAGGTCGGCTTGGCGTGATGTTCTGAAAAAGGCTGACTAGTTAAATGAGACCTCATAAGATCATACGTTGTAAACACAACATATACAGACTAGTCAGTTAAAAGAACGTTGCCGAGTGCTGGAAACAACTAGAACTAAACTAGAACTAGAACTCTTTCACAATTTAAAATAGTTCCAGCATTTATGTAACTTTCAATAATATAGTTTTCCGGTCGTGCAAAAAACTAACTAAAGCTTGACGTGAAGCTGAGATGTTGTGTACAATTAAAACAAAACAAAATGTGTTTTAAAGTTAAACATTAAACGCCTTGAATTTAGTTAACTTAATATTTTTCTTAATACCTTAACAATAACTGTCAATGTAACAGATTTACTGTTTTAAAGAAAAACTTTGAAAAAGAAAAAAGAGGGAATGAGGAAGTGGGAGACACTGTGTACATAGCCTGTAGTACAATCTAATGTAACTAGTTCGGCCAGAGATACCTCATCGGTTGCTCCTCATAACGTTCCCTGGCACGGTTGGTCACAATCCTTACTCCCTCACAACTGACCGACTTCCGCCGGAAGTGTTCCTATGGGAGGGAAATACCTGGCCCAAACCCCGGTTCGCCACACCGGTTGTGACCTCCATAGGATGAGCGTCACTGGTATCCCCTTCCGCCACGTGCGGTCGAAACACTCAGTTGCAATGAAGGTAGCCATTTTGTTTGCTTATAAAGCAATGTCTACCCTTAGCTGGCAAATTTGTGGTGTCAACTTGTAAGACACGTAAGCTGATATATGTGACGTTATTTATGTTGTAGCATTACATTAAAATTTCGCTTATATGTCATGCTATATCATATGATACATCAAACATGTTAACATGCATAACTATAATTATAACTATAATTATTAATGTTGACTTATGCAGATTCATGGTTTGGAAGCGGAAGTTTGGCAACAATATGGCGCACACGTCGCCGTGGTTTTTTCCTTCATAAAATTAAACAAGACATTATTTTTAAACGCAGATACATAATACAGTACATCCTACAGTGAATACTATAAATCGCATTGATATACGAGAATTCATAATTTAAGATAATAAACCGAGGTGGATTAAAACATTATTTATTTTTATTTTATTGTATAAATAAATACAATGCTTACTTACGATTTATATCGACGCAAATCAGAAAGTGGATCCATTCATTACATATCAAATATGTTGCCAAAAAATGTTTTGATTAATGAGAAATGCATTATCTGTGTAATTGTATTCATAGTAGAACGAAGCTAACAGTTATGTATAATGATGATGATGTTTGTCTTCCGTAATGCCTTGCAGGTTTGACTATGCAAGTTAGCAATACAGAATGTCGACACTGTACCACATGGCAATATATGTAGTGTACTACAAACAGTTGCCGTTCTAAATAACACAAACACATTAAATACATAGCCTACCTTAAAGCAATTGTCTGTAGCAATCGTCGCTCTCTTTTTCCAACCTGCAACATGTGCAGCTCATTCAAGACCAACTGTCAAACCACGTAGAGCGTCAAATTGTTTGCCGAATAGCATCCGATACGCTGCACCTGACCGCACACGAAACATCCATAAACACGTGACGTTGGTCTTTTACTGAAAACCGGGATAACTGCATTTCGACTACAACTGCATTTCGACAAATCCATGCTTTCGATCGAACGCTTAAGTCATTTGTTTGTAGCAGCTGTCATGTTCAACGCGAAAGAGGCTGCTAAGTATACGTTGTCAATCAGTGCATTCTTGCGCGGGACCAAGAGCATACCATTGTCGGAGGCCGCACGCCAGTCTAAGAATGTCCATGGCAGTGAAGCATTGCATTGTCTGTGTTAAACTGCCAATGAAACATGACAGGTATTACACACGGACAAAACAAGTTTGCCTTGAATAGTACAAGTAGCTTCGCTCTTCTTGTCGAATGTGCAATTACCCATGACCGTACCGAATTACGGCTTAATTAGAATGACGGGAGGGTTGAAAAGGATTGGTGGTTGAAAGTATGGAGGAAGAGGGGTGTAGAGGAACAGTGAGAAGGGAAATAGTAGAGGATAAAGAAAGTGAGGGAGTTGGAGAAGGAGAGGGCGAGGGGCCGCCAAGCAGGGGGAAGGGAGAAAATGTTGAGTATATTTAAAGGAAGGGATGGGGAGAGGTAAATCAGCAGGGAGACAGATAAAGTGAGACAAACTCACAAACTTGTTCACTCTGACACATTGTGCATCAGAACGAAAAAGGATTGCAGCGCTACTCATTTCTGCATTTCATTTATCTATTTGCTAAAAATGGACACTGGACGGTTTAAATAATAATAATAATAAAGGTTTTATATAGCGCTAATTCCCGCATAGCGGATCGATGCGCTGCACAAGAAATATACTGAATTAAATATACAATTAATGACTTATATTAACTTATATAATTTACATTAATATTTATTAATAAATTTAAATTATATAAATCATTAATTGTTTTGGTTTTAAGATGTGCTAGTAAACCCCTTTGTATGTTAATTATATAAATTAATTTAAAATAAATTAAGCACTCTTTTTAAGATGTATAGTAATAAAACTTGGTATGTTAATTATATATATCAAATTAAAATTAAAACCTTTACTAAAACTGTGTACGTAAATATATATTTATATAAATCTATAAATTAGTCTAAAACATAAACACTGATTGAAACGTTTATGACACTAAAAAGAAATTCTAAAGCAATGTCCGTCATTTCAAAACAATTTGAATTAATTGAAATGTCTAATAAAATATATGTTTTTAAACACTTTCTAAACATACATAATGTCCAGGATGCAAGAATGTTCACAGGTAATTCAACCGACATTCGAGGTGCTGCTGCGCCAAATCACCAATGCACTTCTTCTTTATAATGGTATTCTATATACGGGATTAGATAGATGGGTGATATTAGCAATAACAAACATTATTCTGATGATGCAGTGAGGGGGTGGAGGGAGGGAAGGAGAGGGATGAAGGAAGGAGAGGGAGAGAGGGGAGACTGAGGGGAGAGATTAACGGGAGAAAAAAGAGAGCGTACTTTTATGTGAAAGAGATTGTGTTGTATGGATATATGTTGTCATCGTCACATTTCTTTTTGTATTAATCGGCACCCTCATTCCGATGAAGACTTTATATTATCATAGACATTACTGATAAAATCAAATTTCTTACTGCTTTTATAGCAAAAATATAATATATTTAAAGATAACTTCCAACAATCATCAAATGCGTGCGCAGCGTACTCTAACGTTATCACGTCACGTAACCTCTTGCCTATCACCGGTGTGTCCACAAAAGATGGGGCCAGTTTGATATAGCAGATATGATGCCGCCCATACGTTACCATTATAAATACTGTTGGCAAAGGTTATGCTTGACGAAGGTCACGTGCAGCAATTGATTGTCACGTACACAAACCGCAACGTAACGGTTTAGTAAATTAATTTGGGTTTTATCTATTTTAATAAACCATTACTAATTTAAAAACGTAAAAGCAAGATATTTAAAATATTTAAGAATCGCATAATGTTTCAGTCTGCGTTTGATCTAACACTAATTCGAAGCAATCATAGACCTATATTCCAAAGAGTAATACAGACACAGAAAAAAACACCTACTCCCAATATTTTTTATTTACTATTGGGGTAAAATGTAAAACAGAACCAGATAATCGATGCTGGGTAGGTTTTCTAATAAGAGTGAGCAATGAATGTAAATACGACACACATTCACGCACGCACGCACGCACGCACGCACGCCCGCACGCACGCACGCACGCCCGCCCGCACGCACGCACGCACACACGCACGCACGCACACACCCACATACACACACGCTCGCGCACACACGCACACCCACACACACACACACACACATCCCCGGACACCCGTGCACACGTGCACGCAGGCACACACACGCACACACCCACACGCACACACCCATGCACACACATCCACATACACACGCGCGCGTACACACGCCCACATACACACACCCACATCCCCGGACACCCGTGTACACGCGCGCGCGCGCACGCGCACGCGCACGCGCACGCGCACGCGCACGCGCACGCACACGCACACGCACACGCACACGCACACGCACACGCACACGCACACGCACACGCACACGCACACGCACACGCACACGCACACGCACACGCACACACGAACACACGAACACACGAACACACGAACACACGAACACACGAACACACGAACACACGAACACACGAACACACGAACACACGAACACACGAACACACGAACACACGAACACACGAACACACGAACACACGAACACACGAACACACGAACACACGAACACACGAACACACGAACACACGAACACACGAACACACGAACACACGAACACACGAACACACGAACACACGAACACACGAACACACGAACACACGAACACACGAACACACGAACACACGAACACACGAACACACGAACACACGAACACACGAACACACGAACACACGAACACACGAACACACGAACACACGAACACACGAACACACGAACACACGAACACACGAACACACGAACACACGAACACACGAACACACGAACACACGAACACACGAACACACGAACACACGAACACACGAACACACGAACACACGAACACACGAACACACGAACACACGAACACACGAACACACGAACACACGAACACACGAACACACGAACACACGAACACACGAACACACGAACACACGAACACACGAACACACGAACACACGAACACACGAACACACGAACACACGAACACACGAACACACGAACACACGAACACACGAACACACGAACACACGAACACACGAACACACGAACACACGAACACACGAACACACGAACACACGAACACACGAACACACGAACACACGAACACACGAACACACGAACACACGAACACACGAACACACGAACACACGAACACACGAACACACGAACACACGAACACACGAACACACGAACACACGAACACACGAACACACGAACACACGAACACACGAACACACGAACACACGAACACACGAACACACGAACACACGAACACACGAACACACGAACACACGAACACACGAACACACGAACACACGAACACACGAACACACGAACACACGAACACACGAACACACGAACACACGAACACACGAACACACGAACACACGAACACACGAACACACGAACACACGAACACACGAACACACGAACACACGAACACACGAACACACGAACACACACACACACACACACACACACACACACACACACACACACACACACACACACACACACACAATGGTGGAAGGTAATGAAAGTTTTATGAAACTTGTCACAGCCGGGCAATTCGTACGGTTTATCGTGTAGGCTTGTTTGGAAAGATAAACAGGCATTGGTGAAGTGCGAGTAGGGATGCTGGCGGTGGCGGTGGCGGTGGCTGAGCGAGTTGGAAGATGATCGACAAAAAAATTACTGAACACCAGCAAGAGAGACGGGAAGTTCACAGAGGAATAAAGAACGGGGCTAAGTGTCCGATTATAGAAAAGAAAGGGAGATGTGCATGATCCGGGAAAACACCGAGGCACTACGTTGCTAAGCCATATGTAGAAATCGCTGGAAAGAATCTGGATTGCAGAATAAGTGCAATAGTGTAAGGGTAAATCGGTGAAGAACAGTTGGAATTTAGACAAGGATTGCTCAAAGCGCTTTACACTTTACTTCCCTGGCAGTCCTATTCAATCAGACACTGACACATCTCTGGGAAGCATGCAGCCATATGCTGCAAATAATGCGCGAAGGCTACTCGCACACATACCAATCAATTGCCTATTGCCAGATATTCATTTATACAGCTGTGTGAACGTGAACAATGTAGAGAACAATGTAGAATGAAATAAATTGCCCAAGGTTTTAACACCGCAGCACAGGATTCCAACCCGGGTCCTCTTAGTTGAACCTGGTGGTCAAAAATGAACTAGTGATTTCCTGCCCAAAATACGGCGTTTATACAGGTTCAAAAGAAGCCGATAAAAAACATGGGAAAGTTTTTTTCTAATTTCGAAAAATGTGTGAACTATATAGCAGGATGGAATTATCATTTAGGGGGAAAGTATCACCATGCAATCTGTGCTGTGCAGCTCCATTTGGCATATAGGTAGTCTTAACTCAGTACCAAAAAAGGTGGTGAAAAATTGACATTTCCATATCTTTGGAACAGTAAACCCGAAGCTTTGAAAAGAAAATCACTATTAAACACATTTGCGGACGGAGGTCTTGATATTGTAGACCTTAGAACTAAAATAGAATCTCTATTTGTCAAAAAAAGTTCCGCAATTAATTAAGAGCATAACGCAAGGTGGACCTACTTAGCAGTGTATTGGCTGGGTATACACCTCAAAGAGCATCTAGATCTATTCCGTCTGTACCCACCTTAAATGTCATGGTGCTGGTTCACGTCCGGGTTATCTATTTGAAGAGACAAGCGATCAATCGTTAGCATTTTGACGACTTTCAATGTTATTAGTAAGATCATTTCTTTCCAATTAAACCATTACTTGGAACTGTTTCAGCTTAGAAAATGTTCGATGCGATTCTTTGTAGTTTGACTTGCTCGGCGCAACATATTCGCTATATCCATAATCGTTCGACGGACTGCCACGCGTGCTCGGACAGCCAGTCGCTGCCACGCCCCACGAACGTCGCCCGGTACAAAATTACGCAATAGCTACGGGAGCGGCAGCGACCAGTGTCGCTTCGATCCGACGTCGCTTCGATCAGCGCAGCAACTTATCTCTTGTTTCGGCCGGCCGCATCTATTCGCACCTCGAAGTGCTGACCCAGGGAATATCATTGGGCAACAGGATCGTGTTTACAAACACCATGTGTATTATATATATATATATATATATATATATATATATATATATATATATATATATATATATATATATATATTTCAATTTAAACAAGTCGACAGGAGACAGCAACTAATGTAAATATGTTGACTGCTGCTATTAAATGAAAATGCGTGGTTTGTACTGGTAGACATTAACATTTATATGACGTTGGACAGGAAAACAATGTCGATTTCAGAACCCATGCTAAGCAATTCTGAGCACATTGTAATACAAAAATTGAATACACGGTTCAGTCTACTAAACAATGTAGTTAATCTGCTATATTTCTTTGGTATTTCTCATATCGCTAGGACCCTTAGATCATCTGTTTCCAAACAACTTTTTATTGTTATAGCTAACCTTGATTTAGGCAAACATGCTTTGTCAGTAGTTGCATCAACAATCTGTAGTCAACTCCCTATTACAATTAAATCTGAAAATATACCCATCTTTTGTAAAATATCTCAAAATATATTTGATTAAAAAACTAAAAATTTATTATTTGAAATTGCATTTCCACCATACATTTATGGCGGTTCCATATGCCAATAATGGTGCCTGTCCCTGTTTGTGATTACACGAAATAAAAGTGGGATAACACAGATAATAACCATACAAATGTATCTCATTTATTGAAATATATTCAGAATTGTTAACTTATTGCTAAAATGAAGACTTCTTATTTACGAATGGGTTTAAAAACAGATATTATGAAATCGTAAAATTGACAGCTTGGCTGACAGGTATAATGTGTCTCAGATGTCATATTTTGGACAACATGGATGGAATGAGTAGGCCTATGATGTTTTGAAACCAATCGCTTTTTGCATGATATTTTAATAGTGCTTCACTTGACAGAGATTTTATTCCGCAGTTGCCAAAACATATTGTTATTAACATGTAGCTTCTTTTGTTGTTGTTTAATGAATTATGTACTGTTGCAACAGTGTTGACGTGTCTGTCTTTCTCTCGCTCTCTGTCTCTCTCTCTCTGCTTCTCTGTCTGTCTGTCTGCTGCTCTGTCTGTCTGTCTGTCTGTCTGTCTGTCTGTCTGTCTGTCTGTCTGTCTGTCTGTCTGTCTGTCTGTCTGTCTGTCTGTCTGTCTGTCTGTCTGTCTGTCTGTCTGTCTGTCTGTCTGTCTGTCTGTCTGTCTGTCTGTCTGTCTGTCTGTCTCTCTCTCTCTCTCTCTCTCTCTCTCTGTGCCTGTCTATCTATCTCCTCTCGCTCACTGTCTCTGCCCCTGCCCCTGCCCCTGCCCCTGCCCCTGCCCCTGCCCCTGCCCCTGCCCCTGCCCCTGCCCCTGCCCCTGCCCCTGCCCCTGCCCCTGCCCCTGCCCCTGCCCCTGCCCCTGCCCCTGCCCCTGCCCCTGCCCCTGCCCCTGCCCCTGCCCCTGCCCCTGCCCCTGCCCCTGCCCCTGCCCCTGCCCCTGCCCCTGCCCCTGCCCCTGCCCCTGCCCCTGCCCCTGCCCCTGCCCCTGCCCCTGCCCCTGCCCCTGCCCCTGCCCCTGCCCCTGCCCCTGCCCCTGCCCCTGCCCCTGCCCCTGCCCCTGCCCCTGCCCCTGCCCCTGCCCCTGTCCCTGTCCCTGTACCTGTCTCTCTCTCTCTCTCTCTCTCTCTCTCTCTCTCTCTCTCTCTCTCTCTCTCTCTCTCTCCCTCTCTGTTTTATGTGCACCCAACCAATCGTGCTAAGATGGATAGAAGTCTCTATTTTTCCAGTCTTCAGCATATGCTATGCTGATGGACTGGTGACTATTAGGGATCACCTCAGTCATCATTCACTGGTGCCCTGATGACTCTTAGGGACCATCTCAATCATAATTCTCTGATGGACAGGTGACTATTAGGGTCCATCTCAGTCATCATTCACTGCACTGCCTGCCTGCCTGCCTGCCTGCCTCTCTATCTCTCCATCTCTCTCTCTCTCTCTCTCTCTCTCTCTCTCTCTCTCCCTCTCTGTTTTATGTGCACCCAACCAATCGTGGTAAGATGGGTAGAAGTCTCTATTTTTCCAGTCTTCAGCATATGCTATGCTAACCTCAACAAGAGTTATAATGTTTGTACTTAACTTGATGACCTGGTAGAACTGACCAGTATGATGCTGCTAGCGAGAAACATGCTATCTGCTTTCTTCTACAGCCCACTTGTAGGTTTTACGTCTTATTTGTGTGAGTTGGATATTTATTCCTCTTTGTTTGGCAACCAAGATGCATGACATTTATGAAGAAAGAATTCATATTCCTGCTTATGTACATGTATGTTATATATATATATATATATATATATATATATATATATATATATATATATATATATATATATATATATATATATATATATAAGTAGTTTAATGCATTTCAAAAATATCACAAAACCAGCTAAACGTATGAAATGGAATCAATGTGTGTGCACACAACATGTAGTGTTTGCATAAGGAACACCAGCAGGGTATGAACCTGCCACACACAACACCGAACCGATATTACACTATGTTTCTTGAGTATTAAAAAAAATATTAATTTAACATGAATGAATATCTCATGGAAAAGAGTATAACCAAAGGTTATAGTACATAACCTATACATGTATAAATAAACGCAAACAAATGTTAACAAGTATCTTAACATTGAATGATCGCAGTTATTTATACATACATTGAACGTATTATTGTTAACATATCATAGTTGCATTTATTTAGTTATTGACGATTAAAAACATAGCAGTATATTTAAATAGTAAAAATGATTGCATCTTAGCTATTTACTATGAGAAAAATAGTTATGATTTAATGCATGCTATTTTAATGCATGCAATTTAAAATAGTTCCAGCATTTGTGTAACTTTCAATAATATAGTTTTCCGTACGTGCCAAAAATTAACTAAAGCTTGTCGTGGAGCTTAGATGTTGTGTACGATTAAAACAAAACAAAATATGTTTTAAAGTTAAACAATAAAGCCTTGCATTTAGTTAAATTAATATTTTTCTTAATACCTTAAAAATAACAGTCAATGTCAATGTCACACATTTACTGTTTTAACGAAAAAAATTAAAAAAGAAAAAAGAGGGAACGAGGAAGTGGGAGACACTGTGTATATAGCCTGTAGTACAATCTAATGTAACTAGTTCGGCCAGAGATACCTCATCGGTTGCTCCTCATAACGTTCCCAGGCACGGTTGGTCACAATCCTTACTCCCTCACAACTGACCGACTTCCGCCGGAAGTGTTCCTATGGGAGGGAAATTACCTGGCCCAAACCCCGGTTCGCCGGACCGGTTGTGACCTCCATAGGATGAGCGTCACTGGTAACCCCTTCCGCCACGTGCGGTCGGAACACTCAGTTGCAATAAAGGTAGCCATTTTATTTGCTTATAAAGCAATGTATAGCCATAGCTGGCGAAATTGTGGTGTCAACTTGTAAGACACGTAAGCTGATATATATGACGTTATTTATGTTGTAGCATTACATTAAAACTTTGCTTATATGTCATGCTATATCATATGATACATCAAACATGTTAACATGCATAATTATAATTATTAATTAATGACTTATTCAGATTCATCGTTCGGAAGCGGAAGTTTGGCAACAATATGGCGCTCACATCGCCGTCGTTTTTTCCTTCATAAAATTAAACAAGACATTATTTTTAAACGCAGATACATAATAAAGGACATCCTACAGTGAATAATATAACTCGCATTGATATACGAGAATTCATAATTAAAAATAATAAACCGAGGTGGATTAAAACATTAGTTATTTGTTATTTTATTATATAAATAAATACAATGCTTACATACGATTTATATCGACGCAAATCAGCAAGTGGATTCATTCATTACATATGAAATATGTTGCCAAATAATTTTTTTATTAATGAGAAATGGATTATCTATGTAATTATATTATGTATAATGATGATGATGTTTGTCTTCCGTAATGCCTTGCAGGTTTGACTATGCAAGTTAGCAATACAGAATGTCGACACTGTACAACATGGCAATATATGTAGTGTACTACCAACAGTTGCCGTTCTAAATGACACAACAACATTACATACATAGCCTACCTTAAAGCAATTGTCTGTAGCAATCGTCGCTCTCTTTTTCGGCGTCTAGTTGTATATCCCAATGTCTGATGACTGCCTAACTGCAACATGTGCAGCGCAATCAAGACCAACTGTCAAACCACGTAGAGCGTCACATTGTTTATCGAATAGCATGCGATACGCTGCACCGACCGCACACGTAACATCCATAAACACGCGACGTTGGTCTTGTACTGAATCAGGGAGAACTGCATTTCGACTACAACTGCATTTCGACAAATCCATGCTTTCGATCGAACGCTTAAGTCATTTGTTTGTAGCAGCTGTCATGTTCAACGCGAAAGAGGCTGCTAATTATACGTTGTCAATCAGTGGGTTCTTGCGCGGGACCAAGAGCATACCATTGTCGGAGGCCGCACGTCAGTCTAAGAATGTCCACGGCAGTGAAGCATTGCATTGTCTGTGTTAAACTGCCAATGAAATATGACATGTATTACACACGGACAAAACAAGTTTGCCTTGAATAGCACAAGTAGCTTCGCTCTTCTTGTAGAATGTGCAATTACCCATGACTGTACCGAATTGCGGCTTAATTAGAATGACGGGAGGGTTGAAAAGTATTAGTGGATGAAAGCATGGAGGAAGAGGGGTGTAGAGGAACAGTGAGAAGGGAAATAGTAGAGGATAAAGAAAGTGAGGGAGTGGGAGACGGAGAGGGCGAGGGGCCGCCAAGTAGGGAGGAAGGGAGAAAATGTTGAGTATTTTTAAAGGAATGGATGTGGAGAAGTAAATCAGAAGGGAGACAGATAAAGTGAGACGACCTCATAAACTTGTTCACTCTGACACATTGTGCCTCAGAACGAAAAAGGATTGCAGCGCTACTTATTTCTACATTTCATTCATCTATTCATATCTAAAAATGGACACTCGACGGTTTAAATAATAATAATAATAATAATAATAAAGGTTTTATATAGCGCTAATTCCCGCATAGTGGATCGATGCGCTGCACAAGAAATATACTGAATGTATATTAATAAATAGAAATGTAAATTATATAAATTAATATAAGTCATTAATTGTTTTGGTTTTAAGATGTACTAGTAAACCCCTTTGTATGTAAATTATATAAATTAATTTAAAATAAATTAAGCACTGCTTTTAAGATGTATAGTATTAAACTTGGTATGTTAAATATATCAAATTAAAATTAAAACCTTTACTAAAACTGTGTACGTAAATATATATTTATATAAATCTATAAATTAATCTAAAACATGAACACTGATTGAAACGTGTATGACATTAAAAATAAATTCTAAAGCAATGTCCGTCATTTCAAAACAATTTGAATTAATTGAAATGTCTAATAAAAATATATGTTTTTAAACACTTTCTAAACATACATAATGTCCCGGATGCAAGAATGTTCACAGGTAATTCAATCGACAGTCGAGGTGCTGCTGCGCCAAATCACCAATGCACTTCTTCTTTATAATGGTATTCTATATCCGGGATTAGATAGATGGGTGATATTAGCAATAACAAACATTATTCTGATGATGCAGTGAGGGGGTGGAGGGAGGGAAGGAGAGGGATGAAGGAAGAAGAGGGAGAGAGGGGAGACTGAGGGGAGAGATTAACGGGAGAAAAAAAAGAGCGTGCTTTTATGTGTAAGAGATTGTGTTGTATGGATTTATGTTGTCATCATCACATTTCTTTTTGTATTAATCGGCACCATCCTTCCGATGAAGACTTTATATTATCATAGACATTCCTGATAAAATCAAGTTTCTTACTGCTTTTAGAGCAAAAATATAGTATATTTAAAGGTAAATTCCAACAATCATCAAATGCGTGCGCAGCATACGCTAACGTTATCACGTCACGTAACCACTTGCCTATCACCGGTGTGTCCATAAAAGATGGGGCCAGTTTGATATAGTAGATACGTTGCCGCCCATACGTTACCATTATAAATACTGTTGGTAAAGGTTATGCTTGACGAAGGTCACGTGCAGCAATTGATTGTCACGTACACAAACCGCAACGTAACGGTTTAGTAAATTAAGTTGGGTTTTATCTATTTTAATAAATCATTACTAATTCAAAAACGTTAAAGCAAGATATTTAAGCTATTTATGAATCTCATAATGTTTCAGTCTGCGTTTGATCTAACACTAGATCGAAGGAATCATAGACCTATATTCCAAAGAGTAATACAGACACAGAAAAAAAACCTACTCCCAATATTTACTATTGGGGTAAAATGTAAAACAGAACCAGATAATCGATGTTGGGTAGGTATTCTAATAAGAATAAGCAATGAATGTAAATACGACACACACACACACACACTCACACACAAACACACACACACACACACACACACGCACGCACGCACGCACGCACGCAAGCGCACACACACACACGCACGCACGCACGCACTCCCACACACCCACACGCATACACCCATGCACACACACCCACATCCACATACACACACGCACGCGCACACGCGCACACGCGCACACGCGCACACACGCACACCCCGCACACACCCACATCCCCGGACACCCGTGCACACGCGCACGCACGCACACTCACACACCCACACGCATACACCCATGCACACACACCCACATACACACGCGCGCGCACACACTTCCACATACACACACCCACATCCCCGGACACCCGTGCACACGCACACGCACACGCACACGCACACGCACACGCACACGCACACGCACACGCACACTCACACGCACACGCACACGCACACGCACACGCACACGCACACGCACACGCACACGCACACGCACACGCACACGCACCCGCACCCGCACACGCACACGCACACGCACACGCACACGCACACGCACACGCACACGCACACGCACACGCACACGCACACGCACACGCACACGCACACGCACACGCACACGCACACGCACACGCACACGCACACGCACACGCACACGCACACGCACACGCACACGCACACGCACACGCACACGCACACGCACACGCACACGCACACGCACACGCACACGCACACGCACACGCACACGCACACGCACACGCACACGCACACGCACACGCACACGCACACGCACACGCACACGCACACGCACACGCACACGCACACGCACACGCACACGCACACGCACACGCACACGCACACGCACACGCACACGCACACGCACACGCACACGCACACGCACACGCACACGCACACGCACACGCACACGCACACGCACACGCACACGCACACGCACACGCACACGCACACGCACACGCACACGCACACGCACACGCACACGCACACGCACACGCACACGCACACGCACACGCACACGCACACGCACACGCACACGCACACGCACACGCACACGCACACGCACACGCACACGCACACGCACACGCACACGCACACGCACACGCACACGCACACGCACACGCACACGCACACGCACACGCACACGCACACGCACACGCACACGCACACGCACACGCACACGCACACGCACACGCACACGCACACGCACACGCACACGCACACGCACACGCACACGCACACGCACACGCACACGCACACGCACACGCACACGCACACGCACACGCACACGCACACGCACACGCACACGCACACGCACACGCACACGCACACGCACACGCACACGCACACGCACACGCACACGCACACGCACACGCACACGCACACGCACACGCACACGCACACGCACACGCACACGCACACGCACACGCACACGCACACGCACACGCACACGCACACGCACACGCACACGCACACGCACACGCACACGCACACGCACACGCACACGCACACGCACACGCACACGCACACGCACACGCACACGCACACGCACACGCACACGCACACGCACACGCACACGCACACGCACACGCACACGCACACGCACACGCACACGCACACGCACACGCACACGCACACGCACACGCACACGCACACGCACACGCACACGCACACGCACACGCACACGCACACGCACACGCACACGCACACGCACACGCACACGCACACGCACACGCACACGGTGGTGGAAAGTAATGTAAGCTTTATGAAACTTGTCACAGCCGGGCAATTCGTACGGTTTATCGTGTAGGCTTGTTTGGAAAGATAAACAGGCATTGGTGAAGTGCGAGTAGGGATGCTGGCGGTGGCGGTGGCTGAGCGAGTGGGAAGATGATCGACAAAAAAATTACTGAACACCAGCAAGAGAGACGGGAAGTTCACAGAGGAATAAAGAACGGGGCTAAGTGTCCGAATATAGAAAAGAAAGGGAAATGTGCATGATCCGGGAAAACACTGAGGCATTACGTTACTAAGCCATATGTAGAAGTCGTTGGAAAGAATCTGGATTGCAGAATAAGAGCAATAGTGTAAGGGTAAATCGGTGAAGAGCAGTTGGAATTTAGACAAGGATTGCTCAAAGCGCTTTAAACTTTACTTCCCTGGCAGTCCTATTCAATCAGACGTTGACACATTTCCGGGAAGCATGCAGCCATATGCTGCAAATAATGCGCGAAGGCTACTCGCACACATACCAATCAATTGTCTATTGCCAGATATTCATTTATACAGCTGAGTGAACGTGAACAATGTAGAATGAAATAAATTGCCCAAGGTTTTTAATACCGCAGCACAGAATTCCATCCCGGGTCCTCTTAGTGGAACCTGATGGTCAAAAATGAACTAGTGATTTCCGCCCAAACAAAAATACGGCGTTTATACAGGTACAAAAGAAGCCGATAAAAAGACCGGGGAAAGTTATTTCTAATTTCGAAACATTTGTGAACTATATAGCAGGATGGAATTATCATTTATGGGGAAAGTATCACCATGCACTCTGCGCTGTGCAGCTCCATTTGGCACATGGGGAGTCTTAGCTCAGAACCAAATAAGGTGATGAAAAATTGACATTTCCATATCTTTGGAACAATAAACCCGAAGCTTTCAAAAGAAAATCATTATTAAACACATTTTCGAACGGATGTCTTAATATTGTAGATCTTAGAACTAAAATAGAATCTCTATTTCTCAAAAAGGTTCTGCAATTAATTAAGAGCATAACGCAAGGTGGACCTTCTTAGCAGTCTATTGGCTGAGTATACACCTCAAAGAGCATCTAGTTCTATTCCGTTTTTACCCACCTTAAATGTCATGGTGCTGGTTCACGTCCGGGTAATCTATTTGAAGACACAAGCCATCAATCAATGCCATTTTGACGACTTTCAATGTTATTAGTAAGATCATTTCTTTCCAATTAAACCATTACGTGGAACTGTATCAGCTTAGAACATGTTCAGTGCGATTCTTTTTGGTTTGACTTGCTCGGCGCAACATATTCGCCATATCCCATAATCGTTCGTTCGACGGACAGCCACGCGTGCTCGGACAGCTAGTCGCTGCCACGCCCCATGAACGTCGCCCGGTACAAAATTGCGCAACATGTACGGGAGCGGCAGCGACCGGTGTCGCTTCGATCAGCGCAATAACTTGTCTCTTATTTTGGCCGGCCGCATCTATTCACACCTCGAAGTGCTGATCCAGGGAATATAATCGGGCAACAGGATCGTGTTTACAAACACGCTAAAAGCTGATATAACCATGTGTATTATATATATATATATATATATATATATATATATATATATATATATATATATATATATATATATATATATATATATATATATATATATATATATATATGAATACACAGCGCGATGTATACATATTGAACTTTGCAGTTACTTTATACACTCTGCAGCTTGATGCATATAGAGTAGTCGCCTTCTTATACGGCCCCCTCGCCACCGGCTACCCGGATTATACGGCCACATTTTCATTGCAATAGCATTTTTTAATACAAACTCCTCTCACCAAGGGACACCCGGCTAACGTGGGCACTGATCAGGGTTGGATGACGAATCTTCACCTCTTCAGCCAATCGCAAGTCAACAAATGCAATCTTTAACAAGTCAAAAGCTAATTAAGAAGGCCTAACATACACACTCGTCGTTCTTGGCAAAACATCACATAGACGGTATTTTTGCAATGTTAGATGTCTCGGATGTTGACAATGTATGTGTGTAGTAGCGGCCAGTTTGCCTTGAAACGGGCAATTATCGATGGATGCAATTTGCCTTACAAGGTCACTTTGGGTTTGCTGAAGGGTTGGCCATATAAGAAGTGGACTACATACATACAATTTACAAGTAACTTTCACTTGAAATTGTGTGGACTGAGCCGAAGCGTCTTCACGACGCGAAATCGGAATGGCGAGGAAGGGAACAATTGCGGGCTATTGTTAAAGAAAATTGCGGCGATGTTTACATTTTCGCTGTCGGCCCTTACTCATATCGGAAGACAAGACGGGTAGTGGGAATTGCTATTGAAATATGATCGCGACGACGTTCACAACTACAAGAATTGTATAATGAGCATTCTCGGTTGCCGCACAAACGGTGTGGAATTCGCTTCCTGCCAGTGTTAAATTAGAACTTAATAATAGTTTCATTCCGCCGACATCTAAAAACCTATCTCATTAATGCATGACTATCGTCCTTAGCCTCCTAGCTTCTTCAACCATCCATCCATCCATCCATCCATCCATCCATCCATCCATCCATCCATCCATCCATCCATCCATCCATCCATCCATCCATCCATCCATCCACCCACCCACCCACCCATCCATCCATCCATCCATCCATCCATTGACAACTCACGCATTGTTTTACGATTACGAGTTTGCTTAATTCCTTGGTCTTGTCGCGCCACTGAGCTTGGTGTTCGAGGAAATTGGCGTAAATGAAGTCTTTAATATTATTATCTATGCGGAGATGGTGTCACTTCAGATTCAAAACGCGTGAGGGCGCGGTTTTCTAAACCAGACATGGTACGCCTGAATTTCAAAGGATTAGGGATCTTGTGAAGTAGATATTTATACCCATACGAACGCTCCGCACATTTCTGCCCATAGTAATTGACCACCATGTTCATTATTGTGTCCATCGTATACTATTGTTTAACCTTCACAAACGAATGCAGTGCTTGTATATTAAACACGTTTAAGATAATTCTCTCAAACGACCCAGGAATATTGTATAAAAACCCGATCTGATCCTTTCTGTCTGTCTGTCTGTCTGTCTGTCTGTCTGTCTGTCTATCTCTGTCTGTCTGTCTTTCTGTCTGTCTTACGCTCTCTCTGTCTGTGTCTCTCTGTCTCCCTATCTCTCCCTGTATCTCTGTCTCTCTTTCTCTCGCTCTCTTCCTCGAGTTCCCGTCGCCTTGACGCAAGCATAGAAGAGCTCGTAGTCCATATCTCGTTGTCATCGTGGATGTTTTCTGCAACAGTAATGCCACAGTTACACTTCCCGGATGGGAATGTGTAATTTGTGTTTTTAGAAATTACTTTTTTCTCGACATTCACCTGCTGTGAGATCAGTTCATTTGAGCTGTCAGATTTCCAGGATTACTGCATGGGTCCTTTTCTATAATATTGACGGGTGTCGAATGCTACTTTCCCACATACACGACCTTGGCCACGATCGAGCACGATTTAAGCAGATCTTAGCAGTAGCGCTCAGTCGCATTGAGGTCGGGAACATGATCGTGGTCAGTCGTACGTGATCGTTGATGATCGTGCGCGGTCTTATGATGATCGTACAGGTGCTTAGATCGTGCTCTAATTTTTGAACATGTTCAAAAATAAGAACACGACCTGAGAAGTCAATTTTGTCATACTCATGCGTATGAAGATCGTATGAAGATCGAGTATATTCGTGTTGAGTCGTGTCCAGTTGTATGGCGATCGTATGAAGATCGTGTTCAGTCTTACAAGGAAGCATGGGAAAAAAGTTATACGACTGAACACGATCTTCATACGATTAAAATACGACTGTATATGACTTTCATACGACCTTCATACGACGCTCTGCCGACTGAATATCGACTGAACAAGACTTCCATAAGACCGTCACATGAGCGATATTTGAACTTCCTGTTGTGTTATTAAAGTCAAATCAACAACAAGCATGCCGCCTCGCAAACTTTATATAAAACTGCATCCCATTTATATACACATCAGACCACGTCACCAAAGAGTAGTCTTGTACAGTCGTATGACAGTCGTATGCCATTCGTATAGGTCGTATTGATACATTGTAAGGTCTTATGGCCATCGTGTTGACATCGTGATAAGTCATGTCACAGTCGTAACGGGTCGTATACAAGTCGTAATGCAATCGTATGAATAACGTACATCGTCGTAATGCGCCGTATGACTGTCGTATGACGAGCGTATAACAGTCCTTCACTTAACACATATCTGCATATTTGCTACGATGCTGCACGACCAAGCACGACCTTAAGATCGAGTTTGGTCGTGTTGAGGTCCTGTAAAGGTCGTGTATGTGGGAAAGTAGTTTAAGGCTCTGGCTAAACACGTTTAGCACCGCCCGCGGGGTCCGCTGGGTGCAACTGCACCCCCCGGTTCAGCAAAACGATGTAACTGCGCCCTGCCGAGACTGATGTAGGCACCCTATCCTTATATAAAATATACGTTTGAAATATTGGCAAGGGCGTCTCTTTTTATTTTAGCGATACACGTATGCCATTGACATTGTGTCATTCTGTGTGACTTTATCATATAGATTATAAATATTTGTGTTTTTTCACTTATGTTGACCCTAAAGGACTGAAGAAAAAACTGTTTCCATTTTCTTCGTCAACTTTTTCGTGGGAAAATTAAAGATGGCCGCTTCCGGGCACGAACAGTCTTATAATTGGCAATAAACGGTATAGAAACTTGAACTCGGAGTCGTTTTATACGTTTTGAAGTATGAGGAATCTAATGCAACTGTTATTTTGATGAAAGAAATTAAAATAAAGCTATCCCAGCAAAATATGCGTTCAAGTGACCGTAAAATGTATAATAGTATATGCAGTTATGTAATAAATATACGTTCTGTGACTTTTTCATGTAGAATTGTAATAATTGTGTTTTTCTCTTATATTGACCCTAATTGGACTGGAAAAAAAAATTCTTTTTTTCGTTAAGGGAAAATTCAAGATGGCTGCCACCAGTCACCGAAAGTCTTATAATCGCTGTATCTTTGGCAATAAGCGCTATAGAAACTTGAACTCGGAGTTGTTTTACATGTTTTGAAGTATGAGGAATCTAATGCAACTGTTATTTTGATGAAAGAAATAAAAATAAAGCTATCCCAGCAACAAATGCGTTCAAGTGACCGTAAAATGTATAATAGTATATGCAGTTATGTAATAAATATACGTTCTGTAACTTTTTCATGTAGAATTGTAATAATTGTGTTTTTCTCTTATATTGACCCTAATTGGACTGGAATATTTTTTTTTTTTCGTTAAGGAAAAATTCAAGATGGCTGCCACCAGTCACCGAAAGTCTTATAATCGCTATATCTTTGGCAATAAGCGCTATAGAAACTTGAACTCGGAGTTGTTTTACATGTTTTGAAGCATGAGAAATCCAATACAACCATCATTTTGATGAAAATAAAATGAAGTTTGACCAGTTATATAAGTGTTAAAATAACTTTAAAATATGTTTGATCGCACGTTTTAAGTTTCAATATGTTATGCTAAACTTATGTCACGTTCATTTATTTATGTGGATACAAATATGATTCACAATGCATGCTAAAGGTATTGGTAAACATCATATTACCTGACTATAGCCTTCAGTAGTTGTACGTAACACGTTTCTCATTATTATTTCGTTTCTATATGTGAATGTATGAATATATGTTTTGTTAGTTTGTGTTTTGTTGGTATACTTGCACATCGATGATTGTAGATGCCTTAGCATTCTAAATGTAATGCAATAACAGAAAAGACAGAAGACGAAGCTGGGCATTAATCATTTATTATGTTGTGACATATTCGTCTGCAAGATGACTCTCCTGTCGCTGACCATGACTAATGCGTGTAAACGATAGTAAGTAGGCTACAACAGTGTTTAAGCGTACGGGCGCTTTTGACACCAGGTCTCCCTCTAATGTACACCAGATCTCCCCTTAGCGTACACCAGGTCTCCCCTTAACGTACACCAGGTCTCCCCTTAACGTACACCAGGTATCCCCTTAGCGTACACCAGGTCACCCCTTAGCGTACACCAGGTCTCCCCTTAACGTACACCAGGTCTCCCCTTAACGTACACCAGGTATCCCCTTAATGTACACAAGGTCTCCCCTTAGCGTACACCAGGTATCCCCTTAACGTACACAGGGTCTCCCCCTACCGTACACAAGGTCTCCCCCTACCGTACACCAGGTCTCCCCCTACCGTACACCAGGTCTCCCCCTACCGTACACCAGGTCTCCCCCTACCGAACACCAGGTCTCCCCCTACCGTACACCAGGTCTCCCCTTAACGTACACCGGAAAATATTGACAATTATGAACGACTCCTTATGTGAAAGCTCGTGATGTCAAAATGATTGCTGTACAAATTAAAGATGTCGAAGAGAATATCCATCAATAAGTTTATTTTATTTGGCGCACAATTACAAATGACAGCTCACGGTAGCTATGACGTAATATAGCCAACGTGTGTGTTCTCGGACGACAACTATTTTACATATAGACTACAGTTGCAACGTTTTTGCTAATTCCGTAACCCGTAGCTGTGTCCACCTAAGGACAATCGACATTTTCAAACGCTATGCGACACGGCATCGGCGAAGAAACGTCTTCCGGACGGCCGCGGGCCAGTTGCAGGAGATGGTGGCCGGGTCCCAGTAGAGCCCTGCCGGGCAACTGAAGCTGTACCGCCGGCGGTACACGCACCGGTAGAACTTGCCGCAGTCAGCCGGGTTGGCGTAGAAACCATTTCGTCGCGAGGCACAACTGAACCTAACGCGTGCTGGGTGACAGAACATTGCACTGATGTATTGATTTGATCACGTGGTCATATTTGCAATATATTTACTGGGTCCCATGTGTTCATGGGACCTAAGAAGACACATTAGAAGCAACGTAAAATGTGGCTATTGAAAGTGTCGAGGAGGAAAACGAAAAACAAGGAAGACATTCACTGAGCAGCAAACACAAAATCAGGGAAACATTAAGGATTTAGAAGCCATGTGAAAGGAAAACTTTGCATTTTGTTATTGTTTTCTTGGCAGCTACACCATGCTGCATTTCCACACTGCTCTGATACCTTCATATCAGCACTAATAGTTACCCCTAAGTCCTTTTCGTTTGCGGTAGAATTTAGTACAGTTCCACACATTGTATATTGTGCATCTTCATTCCCATGTCCAGTGTGATTTAACAAGATTTAACAAGATTGCCACCTAGAGAATCAACTCTAGATGGCAGGTGGACAAGGAAGCCGTTTGGCTTATCGAGAGTCCAACCTATCTATCTAAGTATACCCTGCCCGTCTTAGGTATATGTCAATTTTATTTTTAAACATATTAACACTTCTAGCACCTACACAATCAGCTGATAATTTGTTCCATTCGTTTACTATTCTTTGGGAAAATGAAAATTTTCTAATATCTAGTCTACACTGCTTCTTTGCTAATGCAACTCCATGTCCTCTAGTCCTTCTCTCTTCCTTGACCGTGAAAAAAATATTTCTGTCAATATTTTCATACCCATTCAATATTTTAAAAACCTCAATCTGATCTCCTCTCAATCTTCTGGTTTCTAGTGTTGTTAGACCACATTCTTTTAGACGCATTTCATAACTAATATTCCTGAGTTTTGGTATCATTTTTGTTGCTCTCCTTTGTACTCTTTCTAGCATATCAATATCCTTCTTGCGATATGGCCTCCATGCTTGTATACAATATTCTAAATGAGGCCTAACTATTGTTTTATAAAGCGGTATTATTAGTTCTTTTTCTTTGTATACTATATTTCGCCTAATTAATCCAAGAATTTGGTTTGCCTTCGCTGCTGCAATTCCACACTGTTCTGATACCTTCATGTCAGCACTAATGGTTAAACCTAAGTCCTTTTCCTTTACAGTAGTATTTAGTACAGTACCACCCATTGTATATTGTGCATTTTCATTCCCATGTCCTGTGTGGAGGCACTTACACTTTCCAAAGTTAAACAGCATTTGCCATTTCTCAGACCATTCTATCAACTTATTTAGATCATCTTGTAAATGCTGTCTATCTGCATCACTTTTTATTTTCCTAAACACTTTTGTGTCGTCCGCAAACTTCAACACCTTGCTTGTTATGTCATCATCCAAATCATTGATATATATTAAGAATAAAATAGGTCCCAATACTGATCCTTGCGGTACTCCACTCAAAACAGATTTCCAATTTGAAACCTCCCCATCAACTACTACTCTTTGTCTTCTATCAATAAGCCATTTTTCTATCCAGTTAATCATACTATTTCCTATGCCATGGGCCTTTAGTTTAAGTAGTAATCTTTGGTGTGGCACTTTGTCAAAGGCTTTTTTAAAATCTAAGTAGATTATATCTACTGGTGATCCCTCATCTACCCACTTTGTGACATCTTCCAAAAAACATAACATATTTGTTAAGCATGACCTCGCTTTTAAAAACCCATGTTGAGATGTGTTTATCAATTTATTTTTAACAAGAAAATCAACCAAGTGATCTTTAATTAGTCTTTCTAATAGTTTACAAATCACCGATGTTAAACTCACTGGTCTATAGTTCTCTGACTTGCTTCTTGATCCTTTTTTAAATAATGGTATGATGTTTGCTTCTTTCCATTCTACCGGAACCACTCCTTCCTCTAATGCCAAATTGAACACTGTTGCAAGTGGTATGCTAATTTGTTCTACAATTTCCAGTAGTAATTTGGGAGGAATCCCATCCACTCCTGGTGATTTATTATCCTTCATATCTCTTATTTTCATAGCTACCATTTTTGGGGTTACAGTTAGTTGTCCTAAATAGTCACACTCTCTCCCTTCGAACTTAGTCTCTAGTACTGGTAATGTACTAATATCTTCCCTGGTAAACACCGAACTAAAGTATTCATTTAGGTTTTCTGCCATTAAGAATCCCTCCGTTATTATGTTTCCATCACTACCTTCTAGTGGCCCGACCTTATCTTGAACTTTCTGTTTACTTCGAACATACGCATAAAAACTCTTGCTGTCATGTTTTATGTTGAAAGCTATTTTTTGTTCATAGCTTCTCTTCGAATTTCTAATTTCAGCTGTAGCTTGATTAAGTGCTTCTTTATAAATGGCATAGTCTTCGTCACTTCCAGTATGTCTATATGTCTTCCACATCATTTGCTTGTACTTGATTTTTCTAACGGCTTCCTTCGATAAGTGTTTCTTCTTTGACCTTTTCCCCTGTTTTTTCAAGGGGACAAATTTGTCAACGACGCAGTCAATTTCCCTCTTTAAGATATTCCAGCATTCTGTTGCTGTCTTATTCTTCAGTGTGTTATTCCAGTCTATCTTCGCTAAATATTCCCTCATGTCCTTATATCTTCCTTTGTGAAAATTTTTCCTGTACCGTATTTTTCTGTTCCGTTCTCCTTTTACTTTGATGATAAAATGTATCTGGTTATGATCACTACATCCCAGTGGCTCACATATATTGACATTATCAACAAATTCCTTCTGTGAGCTCAAAACTATGTCCAACACGTTCTTGTCCCTGGTTGGTTCTAACACATGTTGAAAAAGGAAACTATCTTGTACTAAATTTAAAAACTCTTGATCCTCTCTCCCAGAACTCTGTAGAGATGTCCACTTTATATGCCCATGGTTAAAATCCCCCATAATAATACAGTCCCGTTTACTCACTTCTTTTATAGCGTTGTGCATTTTTTCATTCTCTTCTATGCTTATGTTTGGACTACGATAAACTAACCCAACAGTTAATGTTGAGTTTCCTGTAACTATGTTACACCAGACAGCTTCACATTCTGCTTCTTTTTCTAATTTTATTTCGTAAGCCTGGATGGATTCTTTAATATATAAAATAACTCCGCCTCCCCTTCTTCCTAATCTATCTTTCCTAAACATTACATATCCTGTCATTCCTAATTCGGCATCTGATATATCGGGGGTGGCCCAAGATTCAGTTATACCTATTATGTGAGGGTCAATATCTTCTACCATAATGTTTAGTTCATTTTTTTTGTTTACTATGCTCCTTGCATTTAAACAAACACATTTATAACCAAATTTCGTAGGGCTTTCCAGGCTGTTTTTTGCTGATTTCTTTTTGCTGTCTTTAGCTATGCCTCTAGTATTTGGCTTCTCTGTGTATCCCCCCTGCGAAACTAGTTTAAAAAATTGCAACCTGTTCCTCTGTCCATAGATTGAAGCAGGTTCTCGGAGAACACTGCTGCGCCCTTTCCGCTTAGATGGAGGCCATCTCTCACGTACATATCTTCCTTCCCAACAAAGTATCCCCACAAATCTACAAATCCAACTCCTTCTCCTTCACACATCTGCTCCACCAGAGCATTGATTGCCATCCTCTTACAGTTTCTATAGGTTGCTCCCCTTCCTCCGATTACTGGCAAGATTCCTGAGAGAATGATCTGTTCAACTCTTGTCTTCTTCAGTTTCCCTACCAACTGTCTGTATCTTTGCACTATTCTAGTTGTCCCCTCCCTGTCTGCATTGTTCGTCCCTACATGTACTAATATAGATCCTCCCTGGCCATGCCCCAACACGTTCTCTACCCTATCTGTCACATGCTCAATCCGAGCGCCCGGAAGACAAACAACAACATCTTCTCCTTTGTTTAACGTCTTGTCCGTCTTTCGCAAAATTGAGTCGCCCATAAAAACCCTTTCTG
>OZ024858.1:53872626-53945126 GCA_964017155.1 Oasisia sp. SBJ-2009
CGGTGTCTGCAAGTATATCGCCAACACGTACCTGACATAAGAGGGTGGAGCGGTACTTGTCATCACAACGTCAAGACGTACCCACCATAAAAAGGTGGAGCGGTACTTATTTGTCACCATAACGTCAACACGTACCTGACACAAGAGGGGAAGTGGTGTTTGTCACCATAACGTCAACACGTACCTGACACAAGAGGGTGAAGCGGTGTTTGTCGCCCTCGGGACTTCCACGTGATCCAGGGTATTTGAAGTGGAGTTCGAGGCCGTCAAAGTTGTATTTTCGCAGGAACGGTATGCTGCAGGCATACTCGAGTGGTCAATGTTAAACATTATATTTATATGGCGTGTGTGTGTGTGTGTGTGTGTGTGTGTGTGTGTGTGTGTGTGTGTGTGTGTGTGTGTGTGTGTGTGTGTGTGTGTGTGTGTGTGTGTGTGTGTGTGTGTGTGTGTGGGTGTGAGTGTGTGTGTGAGTGAGTGTGCGTGTGTGCGTGTGTGCGTGTGTGCGTGTGTGCGTGCGTGCGTGAGTGTGTGCGTGTGTGAGTGTGTACGTGTGTGCGTGTTTGTATGTGCGCGCGTGAGAATGTGTGTGTGTGTGTGAGAGAGAGAGGGAGTGTGTGGGGGGTTGTGAGTGGGTGTGTGCGTGAGTGCGTGGGTGAGTGTGTGAGTGTGTGCGTGTGTGCGTGCATGTTTGGCATACCTAGTGCTGACAAATTTGGCCCGATTCGCCTTAGTTGCCAACATGGCCGTCATCCGCGATGTGCCGAAACTCCAGCCACCGACTGCTAGAGACGTCTTCAGGGCGGGGTTGGTCTGCTTCAACTTATTAACGCGAACATACCTGTGAGAAACAGCCACCCGTTAATATAGTGAGTATCGAATTGCGCAACTGGGGCAATTGAAACATTGAGTAAATGCGAAAAATGGTTACTAGTAAACAACGTGGTTCAGTCCCTCGCATAACGTGCGGATCAGGAGACAACCTGATAATGGGCGCCCGGACACACGAGACCTGTCTGTACTCACATCGACTTGTCGTTCCACTCGTTCGTCGTCAGCCGGTTGCCCGCGAGGGAGGCGAAGGCGTACACGAGGTGAGAGCAGAGCGCGGGGTCGATGTCTTCTGGCAGGAACCGGGCGGCTCTGTCTCTGTACTGGGCCCAGGTCGTGTAGTAGCAGACTCGTTTGTATTGAGAACCTGCAACCAACGCCGTTCGTATTTGTCACACTCATACCAAAGAATTGACATATCTGGTTCCTGTCTGGTCCCAATCATCTCAATCATCTTCCATTTGGAGTTCCACAAAAATCCTGTTCTGCTTAGCTATATATTAGTTGAGTAATTACTCATCATAACATAAAGCATAACTTATTTGATGACGATACAAAGATATATACAAGTCCTCACAGAAATTCAAATAACGGGCATTTTTGAAATGGAATTTCTGTTGAGAACTATTTCGAGAATGACGGACGAACGCTAAATGTGGTCTTACGTCCCCAAATGATACGACGGCAGAGTTGCAGTTCTCACAGACTGTGGCGTGAATCTTTTCGTACACCCTTTCCCTGTGTATGTTTTATTTTTAAGTACATCGAAGGAGAAACGAAATGATCCTAATGAACCCGCTGCAGCCTTGATGGGACTCGGGTCTACAGACGAAGCCTGGGGCCATACGTCTACCCAGGGCTAGACAGATGTCACTTTACCCATGTTCCCGCGCCTGTGAAGTTGATGTGCTTTAGCCACATTTGTTCAGCTAACATATTTTAATGGGTTAACTCTACACTATAAATAAATACCCTATACAGGGATTACCCCCACTAACATCCTGTGTCTTAGCTCCATGCGTTCTTCATCCGAAACTTGTGTCTTCATTTACACTTAATTCACAGGCATTGTGGTAACCAGCGAGGTTTTCTATAATTTGCAACGAATTTAAGAGAGAAAAACATTTGGGACTAATTCGCAGATATTATGTTTACTGGCTATGTCTACTAATAATTGCAACGAAATTATGAGAAAAAAACACTGAAACTAGATCAGACAACGATATATAAGAAATGCATCGTTTCGACGCGTCTGGGACTCACCACTTGTGAAGATGACAAGAGAAGACGAGAGGAAGAAAATCGTGAGCACGAGCGTCATCTTTGCGAAACACTCACTATAACAGCAGCGACAAGATTGAGATGATAGTCCAACGTTAGTGATCCTTGTGTGTGTCGTGTGAGCTATTTATAGAGGCTTATCTCGGAAGAGTCTATCTGCACGATTGCATCGCAACGAGTAACTGATACCACTAAATGTCAAAATTCAAAATATGATTTATTTTCAATGCAAAAATGTTGTAGTGAATGCCATTGTGATCCGCATTAGTTGCCAGCGGAAACGCGCACACGGACGTCACCTAAAACACTTGGTAAGCATTGCAATGAGAGGGCGTCATTCGTGGCGCATTGGAAGCGTCCGTGTTGACAGATGTTTGATTAATGCGTGCTACGGATGGCTATTGTTCTGCGAGCGCGATTCGTACAGCGTACACAGCTCTGGCGCAGAGGAAGTGTGTTGACGTTGGTTCGAAGTGGGCCGTATCTGAGCGATCAGACGCCACCGACATTGTTCGCGCGGTGCCTACAGCCGCACCTGTCAGTCTTGCTGTCCGTATCGCGCTGTGTATGCAAAGCGACTCAGATTCCCCGTGCATTAATTCACGTGCGTCAGTCAATCTGCTCCGATAATCCTACGCTTCGCGCGGCGACATTCTGGGGATGACGAAGCCCGCCTCGACACCTGACAGGAGACACTCTGCTTAAGGTGACAGCTTGTGTCACCCTTCACGTACGGAGGGTCACGTGACTTCCTGGCACGATGCACCACGAGCTTGCATATCTGTGTGCTGATACGTAGGACGCATCGATTGTTTTATTATAATCGGAAAGTCATGTTTGAGCTCAGATGCCATTAAGAATTTACTAAAGGTTTGAGTCGCATAGCCTTGCGGCAAATTAATTCAGAGAAATCAAGCAAAGCAACTGTTTGTAAGCCTTAATTGATTCGATAGAGGGCAGCACGCACTGCCGGGCACTCGGTAGGTGGCTGTAACCGGGAGACAGAACGTACGACGTTCCGCCCAGTGACGCTGTCGCGCTTACATTTTTCCGATCGTTAAAACCTTTCCGATTGACGTTTCTGCGCATGCGCGTATCTAGGGGATAAACGTAAGCGCTACCTACGATGGTCGCGCTTACATTTTTCCGGTCGTTAAAAATGTTCCGATTGACGTTTCTGCGCATGCGCGCATCTAGAGGCGCGCGCGACAGCGCTAGCTAGCTACGCTGGTTGTTGCTCACGTGTATTTGGGAGTTTGAGCGTTATAGCACGGACTAATTGGACCAGTGACAGCGGATAACAAAGCGCTGTCACTGGTTACGATTGATTGTGCTAGGATTTACTGCTACATCTTTAGTAAATAAAAATATAGTAGTTATTGCTTCGTATACAAAGCTGTATTGCTTATTTATCCTTAATATTAATAGTAATTGGATGGATAAATAAATAGTTGCACCAAGTTTGGCATAACAAAGTTTTGTAATTTATTGTGTGATAAGTGGCTTAAATATGCATTTAACGCGTACACAGGAGGAAAATAATGACTTATACATTAACAATCTTTATATTATACTGACCAGTTTCCTCTAGTCTACGTTTAAATAATTACAGACGTTACTGAAGTAACATAATATATATTTGTTACATTTATTAAAATAACATCATGATCATCGTCTTACCTTCAGGAGTAAATGTGAAAAGATAATGTTAGTTATGTTCAGTGATGTTTTGTTGAAATGAATCCATACTGATATTTTATTGTATTCTGAATTTACTTCTTGAATAAGCCTGTAGCAGTTGTGTGTAAGTGAAACATATTGATGTCCTCTATAAATAGCACATACTTTTATTGTTTTAATACTGGCCTTTAAGTATAATATGAACATAACTAGACCCAGTACAATTCTTTGTGGTATAACTCATGTGGCCGCCATTACCTCTGAACTGGATTGATTAAGCAAACACTGTTGCCTAGTTCATTGTTGAAGCACAGTAGACACACAATTAATCTTCATTCAATAACAATTTATTGTAAAAATAAAAATAATCCAAAATCCAATCTATCTTGCGTGGCTGTGGCTAAATTGAAATACATGCTGTATATAAAAAATCAATGAATTCTTGGGATAACAAAATTAAAACATTCCTCTTAAAGCAAAATAATTGTACATAGATCGTCTGTATAAAATGTTCAAGATCACATCACATAATGACTAAAAATAAACATATATGCAACCAATCATGCATGCATATTTTTAAAACTGCAATATGCATTAAAGTGGTTAGATTTCACGATTCCACAAAAATGTATTGCCAATTTGTTTTAAAGTGTCTTATGTTATTTATTTACTGCTAAAATTGAAACTGTTTATTTACTTTTTGAAAAATATGCATGCATGATTGGTCATTATGTGATGTGATCTTGAACATTTTATAATCTGAGACATTATATGAGCAGTGGCGTGCACCATCCAGCTGTAGCCAAGCATGACAATGTCCAGAGAAGGGTACACTCAGCAGCGCTGAAGCATACTTTAAAAAGTGTGTTCAAACAGGCTAAATTCGAGTCGACTCAGTCAGTGGCAGTGCTGACTCGACATCGTCAAACGTTCATCACAAATAATACTAATTATTATATTAAGTAACGTCATTTGCATCGGAATATAACTATTGGGTTGCATTAACTAAGTCGTTTATGTAGAGTAGAAATGATACAGCAATGATAGGAGTGAGCCCTGCACCAGTGCATGGTCGTGTGTGTTTTCAATATCTTTATTTCAGATTGTCATAGTACATACAGATGTTCACATAAACACTAAAAAAACAAGTGACTATAGAAAAATATAAAAGTATTGCACATGGTAAATAGAGAAAAAAACATTGCACAATGGTACATTCCAGACTGGTACATTAAATCAAAAACTATTATGTATATACAACATTTTGATCCAATGTCGTCTTATCCTGGATTGCCATTTTATATCACTGTTGATAATTGCAATTACCAACTTATTATAAGAGCATCAAGTCTCCGCATGAATTTATATACAAGGTTTCTAATTACAGCTTTACTATCTGGTACATGATATTCAACAAACATGGTGGAGGCACTGCAATATTTAGGCTGATTCAGGAATAAGCGAAACAAATTATTGTAAGCCACATGAAGATTATGTATACTTGCTACTGTGTAATTCCACCACAGCTGAGCAGTATACATGGGAGAGCAGAAAGTTCTAAGCAAAGTCAGCTTCACTTCAGTGGAACACATGTAAAATTTCCGCAATAGTATATTACCCCTAGCATATAGTTGTCGGCATTGGCGTAAGATATCTTTGTCATCATGTAATGTCTTAGAAATAAAGCGACCCAAATATTTCACATTATCCACTTCCTGGATTGTTTCACCATTAATCTTAAATGATGGAACATCAACATTGTTCATATAATTTTATTAGTTACTTTTAAATATTAACACAGCACTTTTCTTGGAGTTGTACTTGATATCATGATTTAACCCATAGAGTCCACATACCTGCATCAGTTCAGACAGTCTTGATTCAGATGGGGACAGAATTACCAAGTCATCAGCATACACAAGATGGTTGATAGTTGTACTACATATTACACACCTTGTATTACATTTGTTTAAAGCTATGGTTAAATCATCCATATATATATATATTAAAAAGGTGATATATATATTAAAAAGGTGTGGTGAGAGTATACCACCTTGCCTGACACCATTTGTAACACCAAAATGTTCCGACAATTTGCCTGACCATCTTATACACATAGTCTGATTCGAATACCAATATATAAGCAGTCTAACAATATATCCAGGCACTCCCCTGTCAATCAACTTTTGAAATAAGATAGAATGTTTCACTCTGTCAAAGGCTTTAGACACATCTAAAAACATGTAAACATAGAGACTCCTATGCCTGTCAATGACTTCCTTTAAGACATAAATACACAAGTCTGTCCTGTGTTTTTTTCTCAAATCCAAACTGATTGGACATTGTTGACCACGTAACTGACATTCTGTCTAACAATATGTTTTCAAATTTGTTTGACACAATACTAGCTAATGCAATAGGTCTATAATTGTCTTTGCTGTTAATCTTGCTACATTTATCTTTGATAATAGGAACCAGCACAACATATACAACAGATAACAAAGAACTAGGTAAAAATCCATGTACAAAAAACCCAGTTATACACATAGCAAGTAAAGGCACAACGCGCTTATCACAATGTTTAAGGTGTTCCGCATATACACCATCCATACCATCAGTCTTATTTATATCTAGGCATTTAATGGCATTTTCAACTTTGCTAATTTCCACAACTACCGGGGTATGTCATTTGTATATTTGGAATCACATTTGATCTGTTGAATGTCTATATCCCTAACACAATTAAAAAGCTGTTTAAAATGAGGCCGCCATAATTCAGTTATTTCAAAAATACCACTACTACTAACATCCTCAACACTATTAGATAAAGGTTTACAGGTAAATGGCGGTCTCATTTTAAACAGCTTTTTAATTGTGTTACGGATATAGACATTCAACAGATCAAATGTGATTCCAAATATACAAATGACATAGTTGTGGAAATTAGCGAAGTTGAAAATGCTATTAAATGCCTAGATATAAATAAGACTTATGGTATGGTTTGTGTATATGCTGAACACCTTAAATATTGTGATAAGCACATTGTGCCTTTACTTGCTATGTGTATAACTGGTTTTTTTGTACATGGATTTTTACCTAGTTCTTTGTTATCTGTTGTGCTGGTTCCTATTATCAAAGACAAATGTAGCAAGATTAACAGCAAAGACAATTATAGACCTATTGCATTAGCTAGTATTGTGTCAAAAAAAATTGAAAACATATTGTTAGACAGAATGTCAGTTACGCGGTCAACAATGTCCAATCAGTTTGGATTTAAGAAAAAACACGGGACAGACACAGATGGGTCTATGTTTACATGTTTTTAGATGCTTCTAAATCCTTTGACAGAGTGAAACATTCTATCTTATTTCAAAAGTTGATTGACAGGGGAGTGTCTGGATATATTGTTAGACTGCTTATATATTGGTATTCGAATCAGACTATGTGTATAAGATGGTCAGGCAAATTGTTGGAACATTTTTATGTTGCAAATGGTGTCAGGCAAGGTGGTATACTCTCACCACACCTTTTTAATATATATATATGGATGATTTAACCATAGCTTTAAACAAATGTAACACAAGGTGTGTAATATGTAGTACAACTATCAACCATCTTATGTATGCTGATGACTTGGTAATTCTGTCCCCATCTGTATCAAGACTGTCTGAACTGATGCAGGTATGTGGACTCTATGGGTTAAATAATGATATCAAGTACAACTCCAAGAACAATGCTGTGTTAATATTTTAAAAGTAAATATAAGAAAAATATTGAAGTTCCATCATTTAAGATTAATGGTAAAACAATCCAGGAAGTGGATAATGTGAAATATTTGGGTCACTTTATTTCTAATACATTACGTGATGACACAGATATCTTACGCCAATGCGGCAATGCCGACAACTATATGCTAGGGGTAATATGCTATTGCGGAAATTTTACATGTGTTCCATTAAAGTGAAGCTGACTTTGCTTAAAACTTTCTGCTCTCCCATATATACTGCTCAGCTGTGGTGGAATTATACAGTAGCAAGTATACATAATCTTCATGTGGCTTACAATAATGTGTTTCGCTTATTGCTAAATCAGCCTAAATATGCAGTGCCTCCACCATGTTTGTAGAATACCATGTACCAGATAGTAAAGCTGTAATTAGAAACCTTGTATATAAATTCATGCGGAGACTTGATAAGTAATAATAAGTTGGTAACTGCAATTATAAACAGTGATATAAATATAATGGCAATCCAGGATAAGACGACATTGGATCAAAATGTTGTATATACATAATAGTTTTTGTTTGAATGTACCATTGTGCAATGTTTTTTTTCTCTATTTACCATGTGCAATACTTTTATATTTTTCTAGTCACTTGTATTTTTTTAATGTTTATGTGGACATCTGTATGTACTATGTCTATGACAATCTGAAATAAAGTTAAAGATATTGAAAACACACACGATCATGCACTGATGCAGGGTTCACTCCTATCGTTACTGTATCATTTCTACTCTATATAAACGACTTAATTAATGCAACCCAATACTTATATTCCGATGCCAATGACAACGTTACTTAATATAATAATTATTATTATTTGTGATGAACGTTTGACGCTGTCGATAATCTTATTACTGATAACTGGACTCTGCTCCTGAGAGGCTGAGTCAGCACTGCCACTGACTATAGGTCGACTCGAATTTAGCCTTTTTGAACACTCCTTTTAAAGTATGCTTCAGCGCTGCTGAGCGTACCCTTCACTGGACATTGTCATGCTTGGCTACTGCCGGGTGGTGCACGCCACTGCTCATATAAAGTCTCAGATAACTGTAAAACATCTCCGAAACTACAAACTTTCGCCGGTTAACAAAATAGTTGACACGCGCATGCGCAGAAACGTCAATCGGAACGGTTTTAACGGTGGGTGCCGCGGGGTGGGAAAAGTAAACATCCCGCATAGCAACCAAGGTCGTATCTGACTCGCGCATGCGCAGAAACGTCAATCGGAAAGGATTTAACGCCGGAAAAACGTAAGCGCTACACCGCTGTCGCCGCGTTTTCTGTCTGTGACGTCATACAACAATCAAATCGGCCAAATCCAAAATCCATATTAATAAACATTACAGAAAATCTAGTTTTTCGATTTGTTAAATTCAACATAGAAACAAATAATAATAGCAATTGAAAGGGCCTAATGGATGTATTTTGGTACGAATTATAGCGCTTAATGAGTTCACAAATATATTTAGGCTGCAAAACAAAATTTATTTTAGTCTGCTAATAAAAATAAATTTGATACCGGGCGGAGAAGTAAAGAATGTGCAAAGATTGTCCCTTCTTGGTATACGATAACATTAACCATCTATTAGTTGTCCTTTTCAGCTCATCACCTTTCTCAAAAATGGAGGTACTGTTATTAAAAGGAAATGGATCTGAAATCGCACGCAAAGTTCCTTAAAATGTAACAAATTCAACACTTTGGTTCAATATTCATACACTCATTTCCGACGTCTTAATACGGGAATATATTAATAGTCAACTCAACAAATGCCATGTTATTTTTCGCTACAGTGGACGAAAATGCCTCTGAACATTGTTTTATAAAAATCGGGAAGTCGTGTTTGACCACGGCGATTTCTCAGCTTTACGACAAAGTCGACAATACAGCAACTTGTGGTGCCGAATAGGGTATTAGCGGCAAAGCAAGTTATCGATTGGCTGATTCAAAGTGGCGAAAAGCGCGCGCAAAAAAACGGTGTGGATTTCTTTATTTTTCATCCTGTTGTTGTAATTGTATTGCAATTTCAAGCGTGTGCGTGTCTGTATCTATTGATGCTCCATCAATGGGATTTGCTTGTCGGGTGTTTGAGGGTCTTTTATGATCACAGTTAAGCTCAGAAAGTGTCACTCCAAATAACTCAGGAGAACTACGTCCGAAAACCGGAAGTGTCGTGTAACCGATATTGGACCAGCAGAAGGGACATATATTGGACCGGTGGCTCAATTATATATCTCAGGTGGTCCGATATAGATTCCGAGGCTTGTGTAAAGGAAACTTGTTAAATCAATATCAAATGATTTCAATATATGTTTTAAATGTTAATGTAGCCTTATCTAATCGTACTTCCGATTTACCATTCTACACGATGCTACTTCATTTTTTCTCAATATTCACTCCCGCACGCCCACAAACGCGCCCCGTCCCTCCGTTTGTCTGCTCAGTGAGAGAATGCTAGACAAAATTGTTTGTTTATTATGGATACATATGGCAGATGGACTGAAGAAGACTTGGACCGCGCCTTGACTGCTCGTCAAAACGGAGACGCAGGCTTAAATGCCATCGCTAAGACTTACGGGGTTCCGAAGGCGACACTCAAAAAGCATCTTGACAGCGGCAACAAATATGCTACTGGCAGCAACACTTAAATCGGCTGTCCTCATACCTATATGTTGACAACAAAATTACTGCTGTAGGTGGTGGCGTAGGACATGAGATATAGGATCATTAGTCTTGGCGGCCGCTATCTTTAAAAATGGCGGATGTGAATGTCTTATATTGGACCGGTGTGACATTTACTTGTTTCTTTTTTCTGACAAGAAACGCGCAACAATAGATCAATATGGTGTGATGTGTGGATACCATAGGTGGTTACCTTCGTGTGAGAATAGTTTCCACCTAAATCTATCAATGCGCTATGGTGCAATTGATTAAGATGCTTAGGTGGTCCACTATTGGTCATCCTCCCCTAACATATTCAACGCTTTAATTGAATATTCATACATTCATTTCCGACGTCTCAATACGGGGATATATTTATAGTCAACTTAGCAAATGCCTTGATATTTTTCGCTACAGTGGACGAAAATGCCATTGAAAATGGTTTTATGATAATCGGGAAGTCATGTTTGAGCTCAGATGCCATTATTTTCGGGTCAAATAGCGATTAGCCATTAAGAATTTACTAAAGGTTTGAGTCGCATAGCTTTGCGGCAAATTAATTAAGAGAATTCAAGCAAAACAACTGTTTGTAAGCCTTAATTGATTCGATAGAGCGCAGCACGCACTGCCGGGCACTCGGTAGGTGGCTGTAACCGGGAGATAGAACGAACGTACGACGTTCCGCACAATGACGCTGTCGCCGCGTTTTCTGTCTGTGACGTCATACAACTGTAGGGATTTTTCAGCGTTAACTATTATAATTATATATAGATATATCTATCACTATTTAGGGCTACTAAAGCCATGCATATATACAAATACGTACATAATCACAAGGAGGGTGTTTACCCGGTTAAGAGACTATAACCAGTATGGAAGGTTTCCTATGCAATTTATATGGTAATTTTAGGGCCATCTGGCTGAGGCAGAGGACCAACCCTGGTATTTTGGGACGCTACCAGGGGAGGGAAAGTTCACTAGCACTGCAGGCTCGTCTATGCTAATTTCTAGGGCCATCTGGTTTAGGAAGATGCTCCACTTTATTGTTGTTGGGGGAAACCACAGGGTGCAGAGTCCGCTGGCACCCTGCCAAGATTTCTAGGGGTAGACGCGCTGGACAAAATATTAGGTAAGGCGTCTAGCGTCTGTCCTCGGGCTACAGTACCACTAGTATAAATAGGGAGTATTTTAATGATTCGGGGGAGACTTCTGGGGCCTATTACCGGGGGAACATGTATTGTTCACCCCGGGACACGCGCTCCAGAGCACACTGCGACAGACTTACTGTCACAGAATATACGATGTGTGTGTCATATTGCATGGGGAGACTTCTGGGGCCTATTACCGGGGGAACATGTATTGTTCACCCCGGGACACGCGCTCCAGAGCACCCTGTGACAGACTTACTGTCACAGAATATACGATGTGTGTGTCATATTGCATGGGCAGACTTCTGGGGACTATTACCGGGAACACCTACGCTGTTTACCCCGGGACGCGCCGCTCCAGAGGGCCCTGCGACATGCTTGCCGTCAAGGCACATACTGTGTGTTATTGACGGGCTATACTGTGTTATTGACGGGGGTTGACTACTGGGGCCATTTGTCGGGGAACACACACATACGCTGTTCACCCCGAAACACGCCGCTCCAGAGCACCCTGTGACAGAGATACTGTCACAGTACATTGTGCTGAAAGAAGTTGTGCCGTACGAGGCATATTGTTCTCTGATTGAGGAACCACACCACACCTGTGGGTGAGTTCTTTGCTTGATCGCGTGTCAAACACGCTGTCAGTACCGTCACATTTGTATTGTATTTATATTGGTTTAGTTAGTGAAGTATTTTAGTGAGTGTCTTAGATTTGTACTGGTAGGATTTTGATGTAATAAACTGTAGAAACCTTATATATATTGTTTGTGTTAGACTGGTTAGACTGAGTGAGTGAACGTGTGCCCGAGTCCGCCACTAGACGCCTCCGTGCCGACCGCTCGCGCCAAACGATACGATTTGGTGGCGGGGTGTTATCCCGCAAACGCTACAATTTGGTGGCAGCCGGGGTGGGATTTCGGTAGATAAACCTGACCGTATTCCTCTACGTTCCGTAGTAACGGTTTTTGGTTAATCTATCTTGAAAATCTCACTTGAAAGAACTCACACGGGCCGCACGTTTACTTGCTTCAGATAGATTAAAGTAGAATAGTTTAGTGAGAAGTTACTTCTCTGGTGGCAGCAAAATATTATATAACATGTCAACTGTGGGTGATAATTCCCCAGTGATCGAGGACGAGGATAGTGAAGTTTTGCTAAGGCTACCTGGTAGGATGGACGACGTTATGCAATCCACTGTCAGGTTAGACAGGTCTATAGGAATAGACAGAACAGATAGGGAGAGGTCATTTCAGTTTCTAAGGGATAGAAAGGCTGAGCTAGGTGAGAGGTTGTCCAAACTGAGACAGCAGAAAGAAATGCTGAAATTAGAAGAGCAGCAATTGAAATTTCAGGAGGAGCAGTTGATGGTAGAAAATAATCAATTAGCCTCTGAAGAAGATTTGCTGCTAAATGAAATTAGTAGATCAGAGCTGGAACGGTCAGTACTAAATTTGTTCCCAGAAACTTGCGCTGGTTTGAGTGCAGGAAACCGGGCGCAATCGCTGTTTGAGAACAGGACAGAAACTGTCCAAGTTTTGCCCAGTCCCCAGGACAAATCTACTCCGATGATTCGTGATACCGTTGCTACCATGCTACAACCTGTAGCGGTTGCACAGAAATTCCAGGCGTCTAAAGCGCCAGATAACGTTATTTCTGATCCAAGCAGAGATGACACCAATCGTGTTCCGTCCCCTTTGTTTACGGCCTCCTATGCGAGGGTGCCGGCTACAAATCTGCCAGATTATGTTGGCAGATCGAATGTTGAACCTGTACACGTTACAGAACGCGACATTGATGTTCCATCTCGTATGCGTAACTACGACTGGGCAGTTGGACCTCAGTCTCAGACACGGGCACCGGCGTCGAGTTACCCTCGTGAGTACCAACCCCCCCGGGGTGTTGATAGTCTGCGACGGCAGCCAATGTTTACATCTTGTCGGCCAGTGTATGAAGCTGGTGACCGAGATGGTCAGTGGGTCAACCCAAGTCACCCAGATAGCGGTCTCGTTAATGACCGTTGGGGCTGTAGACATAATGACGCCAGTAACAACACCGCAGGTCAAGGGGTGTTCTCAGTGCCAGCAACTCAGATCAATGCCCCAAGACCAAAAAGTCCTGCGTTGTACGATGGAAAAAGTAGTTGCCGAGACTACCTGGTACAATTCGAGATGGTATCAGAATTAAACCGATGGACCGCTGACAATCGCGCGCTTGAACTGGCTACGAGTTTGCGTGGTCAGGCACAGGGTGTCTTAAGTGATCTCGAGGCAGCAGACAGGGCTAACTATCTCAAGTTAGTCCGGGCTCTGTTGAATCGCTTCGAGCCGGAATACCAATCCGAGGCGTTTCGTGCGCAAATGAAGGCGAGACAGCGCCGGCGCGGCGAACCCCTGGCGGAACTAGCGCAAGATATCAAACGACTTGTGCGAAAGGCTTATCCTGAGGCCAGCGTTGATGTTAAAGAGACGCTTGCCTGCGACGCTTTCACAGATGCCGTGGGAGACTCTGACATGGAGTGGAACATATTCCAAGGAAAACCGAAGGGGGGGGATGACGCATTACGACTGGCGCTTGAATATGAAGCGTTTCAAATGGGCCGATCTCGGAGAGCCGGCCCAAGGTATGCTTTGCGGTCCATCAGCCACACTAAGACTGAAGGCAGTAATGTCGGCAGTCAAGACGTTGCAACGCTATTGCAACGTATGGCTGAAAGATTATCTTTGGTGGAAACCAAGATAGATCGCCCACAAATGTCGGGAGAGAATGACCGTCGTGCGGAGTGGCATAACTGGAGGAAATGCTACAGTTGCGGTGATTCTGGACACTGGCAACACAATTTGAAATGTCACAACAGTAAAAGGATCATGGTGGGGAGACCTGAGAAATGTTTCTTCAATGGATAGCTGGATCTGTTGAAGAGATGTTATATCTGCTATAATGTCAAGTTACTATTATAGGTGTTTGCTTAGTTATATTTTCATCGAATTAGGGTATACAGTAGAATGTTTGGCGGATTCTGGATTTGATGTATGGTCATTTTATTGTATTGTATATAGAAGTAACGGCTTGATTCGCTGTCGGTGATAGACAGCGCTAACACATATTATCATCAGGATATGTCACACCCAACTGAGAATGATAGTCGGCAATGGTATGTTTTATTAAGAGAGATTCACAAAACACGAGGTCTGCTAGATGCAGAGCCGGACATGACAAATGGCACGGTGTAATCGTTCATATAATTTGTGAGATTCACAAAACACGAGGTCTGCTAAATGCAGAGCCGGACATGACAAATGTCACGGTGTAATCGTTCAGATGATTTGTGAGATTCACAAAACAGGAGGTCTGCTAGATGCAGAGCCGGACCTGACAAATATTTCGGTGTAATCGTTCATATGGTTTGTGAAATAGTCACAAAACGCGAGGTCTGCTATAAGCAGAGCCGGACATGACAGATGTCACGGTGTAATCGTTCATATGATTTGTGAGATAGTCACAAAGCGCGAGGTCTGCGCTACAAGCAGAACCGGACAATACACATAAGTCGGTGTAATCGTTCATATGGTTTGTGAAATAGTCACAAAACGCGAGGTCTGCCCCGTGCAGAACCGGACATGACAAATGTCACGGTGTAATCGTTCATATGGTTTGTGAGCTAGTCACAAAGCGCGAGGTCTACAGTTTGTAGAACCGAACATCACAAAACACGAGGTCTGTGACAAGCAGAACCGAACATGACAAATGTTACGGTGTAATCGTGTCTACCCTATGTCGTTGTAACCAATTATTTTCAACACATGAAAGTTTGGTTTCAAAGATTGTTTAAAAATAAGTGATTGTTTTCGTTCAAGCACTTTCCAACAAAAAGTTCCTGCACATATCTGCCCAGTCAAAGTGGACGGAATCACTTGCTGACATGGACAGCTATATTTATTTTATCATCATCATCATCACCATCCTCATTGCTATGATGCCATATACAGCTTTCAACTTTCTGCGTTTTATGTCATCACTTCGAATTGTTCATCTTCTCATCCTGATTTTTGCCAGCTAGGTCTTGAAGCATAGTTCATGCATTTATTTCAATTATAGAGAGTAGTCTTGGTCAAACAGAAGTAATTTGACCAGCCAGTCAGTGAACTGGTCATTGTGGCTGTTTCAGGCTGTGAGACCATCTGGTTAGATTATGTCAACACACAGCATGGCTGCAGTCTAGGGGTCAATGACTGGCCCAGTGGTGTAATGAGAGAAGTTAACGAGTATCAACACAGTTCTGTTCAGGGCAGCTTCTGGCTTAATAGATATTTAATTGGCACAGGGTGTGTTCTGCTAAACAGAATAGGATGAAGTTGATTAGAGTTAGTTTTCATGTGTTAGCTCTTGTTGGTCATATATATAGATATCTTGGAAGATTATACTGTTACATACACAGAGAAACTATACTAGAAGAGTTAGTAGTGCATAGGCCTGAGAACAGTATCTCAGCCGTAGTTGGCCACAAGGAATCTGTATCACAGGGCAGCTTCAAGTCCCTAAGGTGCAGACACTGTCTGATGGCAGAGATAGCGATTACCCTGGTCAGGCCAGGCGACCTTAATTGGCACATTATGTGTCTGAGGGCAAGGATATGATGAAGTTCTATCTTTGTGGATGTGACAATGGTTGTCCGTTATTCTCCTGGTACATGTCAGTGCTGTGACATGTCAAGCAATGGCGAACGATGTATGACCACGACGGTCATATGACACTAATTATGGCAAACACCATAACAGTGCTGCGTACGAGATACGTACACAAAAAAATGCAGGAACCAGAATTCATTCTGGTCACAACCTGCAGCGTTATCTGCAAAGAAGATGGAAGAAGACGCAGGAACCAGAATTCATTCTGGTCACAACCTGCAGCGTTATCTGCAAAGAAGATAGAAGATGGAAGAAGACGCAGGCGAGATTGAGCTGAGCGTCCACTACTAGCGGTGAACTGACGTGCGTCTACCGTGCGTCCAGGAAGTGGGTTACGACGGAGGATATCATCGGCTCAACATATGCGACTGACGATCGCGTGATGGAAGACATATCAACCGGACATGAACATTTGTGAAAAGTGAACATTTGAGTATAAATTGTATGCTTTCTTTTTCAGCATTGTATTGATTATTATAATGTTGCATGCATGTTACCTGTTATAATTTCGGGACGAAATTTTAGTGGGGCGGGGGTAATGTAGGGATTTTTCAGCGATAACTATTATAATTATATATAGATATATCTATCACTATTTAGGGCTACTAAAGCCATGCATATATACAAATACGTACATAATCACAAGGAGGGTGTTTACCCGGTTAAGAGACTATAACCAGTATGGAAGGTTTCCTATGCAATTTATATGGTAATTTTAGGGCCATCTGGCTGAGGCAGAGGACCAACCCTGGTATTTTGGGACGCTACCAGGGGAGGGAAAGTTCACTAGCACTGCAGGCTCGTCTATGCTAATTTCTAGGGCCATCTGGTTTAGGAAGATGCTCCACTTTATTGTTGTTGGGGGAAACCACAGGGTGCAGAGTCCGCTGGCACCCTGCCAAGATTTCTAGGGGTAGACGCGCTGGACAAAATATTAGGTAAGGCGTCTAGCGTCTGTCCTCGGGCTACAGTACCACTAGTATAAATAGGGAGTATTTTAATGATTCGGGGGAGACTTCTGGGGCCTATTACCGGGGGAACATGTATTGTTCACCCCGGGACACGCGCTCCAGAGCACACTGCGACAGACTTACTGTCACAGAATATACGATGTGTGTGTCATATTGCATGGGGAGACTTCTGGGGCCTATTACCGGGGGAACATGTATTGTTCACCCCGGGACACGCGCTCCAGAGCACCCTGTGACAGACTTACTGTCACAGAATATACGATGTGTGTGTCATATTGCATGGGCAGACTTCTGGGGACTATTACCGGGAACACCTACGCTGTTTACCCCGGGACGCGCCGCTCCAGAGGGCCCTGCGACATGCTTGCCGTCAAGGCACATACTGTGTGTTATTGACGGGCTATACTGTGTTATTGACGGGGGTTGACTACTGGGGCCATTTGTCGGGGAACACACACATACGCTGTTCACCCCGAAACACGCCGCTCCAGAGCACCCTGTGACAGAGATACTGTCACAGTACATTGTGCTGAAAGAAGTTGTGCCGTACGAGGCATATTGTTCTCTGATTGAGGAACCACACCACACCTGTGGGTGAGTTCTTTGCTTGATCGCGTGTCAAACACGCTGTCAGTACCGTCACATTTGTATTGTATTTATATTGGTTTAGTTAGTGAAGTATTTTAGTGAGTGTCTTAGATTTGTACTGGTAGGATTTTGATGTAATAAACTGTAGAAACCTTATATATATTGTTTGTGTTAGACTGGTTAGACTGAGTGAGTGAACGTGTGCCCGAGTCCGCCACTAGACGCCTCCGTGCCGACCGCTCGCGCCAAACGATACGATTTGGTGGCGGGGTGTTATCCCGCAAACGCTACACAACAATCAAATCGGCCAGATCCAAAATACATATTAATAAACATTACAGAAAATCTGGTTTTTCGATTTGTTAAATTAAAAAAAAAAACGAATAATAATAGCAATTGAAAAAACCTAAATGATGTATTTCGGTAAGAGTTATATCGCTTAATGAGTTCACAAATATATTTAGGTTGCAAAACACAATTTATTTTAGTCTGCTAATCAAAATTAATTTGATACCGGGCGGAGCAGTCAAAACTTTGCAAAGCATGTCCCTTCTTGGTATACTAACTCATTTACCATCTATCAGTTATCCTTTTCAGCTGATCAACTTTCTCAAATAAGGAGGTACTGTTATTAAAAAGAAGTGGATCTGAAATCGCTGGCAATGTTACTTAAAAGGTAACATGTTCAACGCTTTGATTGAATATTCATACACTCATTTCCGACGTCTTAATACCGGGATATATTTATAGTCAACTTAGCAAATGCCTTGATATTTTTCGATACCGTGGACCAAAATGCCACTGAACATTGTTTTATAGTTTTATAATAATCGGGAAGTCATGTTTGAGCTCAGATGCCATTATTTTCGGGTCAAATAGCGATTAGTCATTAAGATTTTACTAAAGGTTTGAGTCGCGTAGCTTTGCGGCAAGTTAATTCAGAGTATTCAAGCAAAACAACTGTTTTTAAGCCTTAATTAATTCGATAGAGGGCAGCACGCACTGCCGGGCACTCGGTAGGTGGCTGTAATCGGGAGATAGAACGTACGACGTTCCGCACAATGACGCTGTCGCTGCGTTTTCTGTCTGTGACGTTATACAACAATCAAATCGGCCAAATCCAAAATACATATTAATAAACATTACAGAAAATCTATTTTTTCCATTTGTTAAATTCAACACAGATACGAATAATAATAACAATTGAAAGAACCTAAAGGATGTATTTCGGTACGAATAATACAGCTTCACGGGTTCACAAATATATTTTGGTTGCAAAACAAAATTAATTTTAGTCTGCTAATCTAAATTAATTTGATACCGGGCTGAGCAGTCAAAACTTTGCAAAGCGTGTCCCTTCTTGGTATACGAACACATTTACCATCTATCAGTTATGCTTTTCAGCTCATCACCTTTCTCAATATAGTTATAGTCAACTTAACAAATGCCTTGATATTTTTAGCGACAGTGGCCGAAAATGCTACTGAAAATTGTTTTATGATAATCGGGAAGTCATTTTGAGCTCAGATGCCATTATTTTCGGGTCAAATAGCGATTAGTCATTAAGATTTTACTATAGGTTTGAGTCGCATTGCTTTGCGGCAAATTGATTCAGAGAATTCAAGCAAAACAACTGTTTGTAAGCCTTAATTGACTCGATAGAGGGCAGCACGCACTGCCGGGCACTCGGTAGGTGGCTGTAAGCGGGAGTTAGAACGTACGTAGCCTCGGTTACCCAGACTCCGTGAGGTGGCAGCACTGTTAAGCCCCCTCAACTACGCCTGGGACAGTATATATGCTTAAGTTTCTACATCCGGGCAGCCTTACCCCAGAAGAGGGTAGAGACGCTGATTGGCTCTCAGACCAACTATGAAATAAAAATTTAAATAACGATATAGTTTTACAAGATAATAATATCATTTGAAAAGTATTCACCATTGAACTTATATTAACACAACAGTAAGTAAAAATTCAAATTTACCGTTGTTTATAAAATACGAATTACGGCAGGATTAACCAGTATCCGCGAGGTGGCAGCATTGTCTAGCCCGACACGGATAGCATACAAATTAAATAAGGAAACCTTTTGATCAAATAATGCTGTATTATAAAAACTATTCAAAATTAAACTTATATTAACCCAAAATAAATAGAAATACAAATTTGCAGTTGTTTATAAAAAAAAATATTACGGCAGTGTCCGTGAGGTGGCAGCATTTTATAGATCACGCGGATACCAAACAAAAGCCGGCAAATGTCACCAGACTGTCTTCTCGGCGTAGTTCCGCAGCCGACCGACAGTCGGTTAAGCGAGACTAGAACGTACGACGTTCCGCACAATGACGCTGTCGCCGCGTTTTCTGTCTGTGACGTCATACATCAATCAAAACGGCCAAATCCAAAATACATCAAAATACATATTAATAAACATTACAGAAAATCGAAAAATAATAGCAATTGAAAGGTCCTAATGGATGTATTTCGTTACGAATTATAGCGCTTAATGAGTTCACAAATATATTTAGGTTGCGAAACAATATTAATTTAATCTGCTAATCAAAATTAATTTGATACCGGGCGGAGCAGTCAAAACTTTGCAAAGCATGTCCCTTCTTGGTATACGATCACGTTTACCATCTATCAGTTATGCTTTTCAGCTCATCACCTTTCTCAAATATGGAGGTACTGTTATTAAAAAGAAATGGATCTGAAATTGCTGGCAAAGTTCCTTAACATGTAACATATTCAAAGCTTTGATTGAATTTTTATACACTCATTTCCGACGTCTTAATACGGGGATATATTTATAGCATAGATATAAATAGAACACCCCACTAGAACTATATAGGTCTATAGGGGAATGATTAATGATCTAACTCTGTGATTTATAGTCAACTTAACAAATGCCTTGATTTCTTTGGCTACAGTGGACGAAAATGCCACTGAAAATTGTTTTATAATAATAGAGAAGTCATGTTTGAGCTCAGATGCCATTATTTTCGGGTCAAATAGCGATTAGTCATTAAGATTTTACTAAAGGTTTGAGTCGCATAGCTTTGCGGCAAATTAATTCAGAGAATTCAAGCAAAACAACTGTTTTTAAGCCTTAATTAATTCGATAGAGAGCAGCACGCACCGCCGGGCACTCGGTAGGTGGCTGTAACCGGGAGATAGACCGTACCACGTTCCGCACAATGACGCTGTCGCCGCGTTTTCTGTCTGTGACGTCATACAACAATCAAAACGGCCAAATCCAAAATACATATTAATAAACATTACAGAAAATTTAGTTTTTGATTTGATAAATTCAACAAAGAAAGGAATAATAATATCAAATGAAAGAACCTCAAGGGAGTATTTCGGTACGAAATACAGCGCTTAAGCAGTTCAACAATATATTTAGGTTGCAAAACATCATTTATTTTAGTCTGCTAATCAAAATCAATTTGACCTGCTGAGCAGTCAAAGCTTTGCACAGCATGTCCCTTCTTGGTACAAGAACACATTTACCATCTATCAGTTATGCTTTTCAGCTCATCACCTTTCTCAAATATGGAGGGTACTGTTATTAAAAAGAAATGAATCTGAAATCGCTCGCAAATGTCCTTAAAATGTAACATATTGAACGCTTTGATTGAATAGTCATACACTCATTTCCGACGTCTTAATACGGGGATATATTTATAGTCAACTTAGCAAATGCCTTGAGATTTTTCTCTACAGTGGACGAAAATGCCACTGAACATTGTTTTATAGTTTTATAATAATCGCGAAGTCATGTTTGAGCTCAGATGCCATTATTTTCGGGTCAAATAGCGATTAGTCATTAAGATTTTAATAAAGGTTTGCGTCGCATAGCTTTGCGGCAAATTAATTCAGAGAATTCAAGCAAAACAACTGTTTGCAAGCCTTAATTGATTCGATAGAAGGCAGCACGCACCGCCGGGCACTCGGTAGGTGGCTGTAACCGGGAGATAGAATGTACGACGTTGCGCACAATGACGCTGTCGCCGCGTTTTCTGTCTGTGACGTCTTACAACAATCAAATCGGCCAAATCCAAAATACATCAAAATACATATTAATAAACATTACAGAAAATCTAGTTTTACGATTTGTTAAATTCAACAAAGAAACGAATAATAATAGCAATTGAAAGGACCTAATGGATGTATTTCGTTACGAATTATAGCGCTTAATGAGGTCTCAAATATATTTAGGTTGCGAAACAAAATAAATGTTAGTCTGGTAATCAAAATTTATTTGATACCGGGCGGAGCAGTCAAAACATTGCACAGCATGTCCCTTCTTGGTATACGAACACATTTACCATCTATCAGTTATGCTTTTCAGCTCATCACCTTTCTCAATATATTTATAGTCAACTTAACAAATGCCTTGATATTTTTAGCTACAGTGGCCGAAAATGCTACTGAAAATTGTTTTATGATAATCGGGAAGTCATTTTGAGCTCAGATGCCATTATTTTCGGGTCAAATAGCGATTAGTCATTAAGATTTTACTATAGGTTTGAGTCGCATAGCTTTGCGGCAAATTAATTCAGAGAATTCAAGCAAAACAACTGTTTTTAAGCCTTAATTGATTCGATAGAGAGCAGCACGCACTGCCGGGCACTCGGTAGGTGGCTGTAACCGGGAGATAGAACGTACGACGTTCCGCACAATGACGCTGTCGCCGCGTTTTCTGTCTGTGACGTCATACAACAATCAAATCGGCCAGATCCAAAATACATCAAAATACATATTAATAAACATTACAGAAAATGTAGTTTTTGATTTGATAAATTCAACAAAGAAAGGAATAATAATATCAAATGAAAGAACCTCAAGGGAGTATTTCGGTACGAAATACAGCGCTTAAGCAGTTCAACAATATATTTAGGTTGCAAAACATCATTTATTTTAGTCTGCTAATCAAAATCAATTTGACCTGCTGAGCAGTCAAAACTTTGCACAGCATGTCCCTTCTTGGTACAAGAACACATTTACCATCTATCAGTTATGCTTTTCAGCTCATCACCTTTCTCTCAAATATGGAGGTAGGCGGGCCTACTGTCATTAAAAAGAAATGGATCTGAAATCGCTCGCAAAGTTCCTTAAAATGCAGGGAAGGGTGACCCATATTGGACCAGTAGGCCCTATATATATTGGACCACGGCGATTTCTCAGCTTTACGACAATACAGCAACTTGTGGTGCCGAATAGGGTATTAGCGGCAAAGCAAGTTATCGATTGGCTGATTCAAAGTGGCGAAAAGCGTGCGCAAAACAAACGGTGTGGATTTCTTTATTTTTCATCCTGTTGTTGTAATTGTATTGCAATTTCAAGCGGGTGCGTGTCTGTATCTATTGATGCTCCATCAATGGGATTTGCTTGTCGGGTGTTTGAGGGTCTTTTATGATCACAGTTAAGCTCAGAAAGTGTCACTCCAAATAACTCAGGAGAACTACATCCGAAAACCGGAAGTGTCGTGTAACCGATATTGGACCAGCAGAAGGGACATATATTGGACCGGTGGCTCAATTATATATCTCAGGTGGTCCGATATAGATTCCGACGCTTGTGTAAAGGAAAGTTGTTAAATCAATATCAAATGATTTCAATATATGTTTTAAATGTTAATGTAGCCTTATCTAATCGTACTTCCGATTTACCATTCTACACGATGCTACTTCATTTTTTCTCAATATTCACTCCCGCACGCCCACAAACGCGCCCCGTCCCTCCGTTTGTCTGCTCAGTGAGAGAATGCTAGACAAAATTGTTTGTTTATTATGGATACATATGGCAGATGGACTGAAGAAGACTTGGACCGCGCCTTGACTGCTCTTCAAAACGGAGACGCAGGCTTAAATGCCATCGCTAAGACTTACGGGGTTCCGAAGGCGACACTCAAAAAGCATCTTGACAGCGGCAACAAATATGGTAATGGCAACAACACTTAAATCGGCTGTCCTCATACCTATATGTTGACAACAAAATTACTTCCGTAGGTGGTGGCATAGGACATGAGATATAGGATCGTTAGTCTTGGCGGCCGCTATCTTTAAAAATGGCGGATGTGAATGTCGGAGAAGGTCAAAAGTTATATATTTGAAATGGTAGTCCACGAAAACCTATGTTAGATACCAAAACTACTGATTTACTTGAAGCAGTTGTTAAGATATGAGAAAATAGGTTTAAGGGGGCCATCTTGGAAAATGGCCGCCAACGCCTTCCAAGGCGAAATCTGAGATGGCCCTATATCCAAATATTTTTGTCATTATGTGCTCTACAGTTGTGCCAAATTTCATGTTTTTATAGTAAAACACACAATTCATTCACATATCGGCTGGACTATATTGCAGTATGTAAGTTAATCAGAGACAATCCGTCAGTTAACACTTGTAGCGTGTCCAGTCCAAAAAAAGGACTAGCTATCAATGTAGGCCCTACGTGACATATTTGTGTAAGTCTAAACAGTGTACCTGGTATGTGGTTTCATTTGTAATGCAATGACTAGCGGTCCAATATTGATCCCGGGGTGGGCCAATATATAGAACTGTGACTTATATTGGACCGGTGTGACATTTACTTGTTTCTTTTTTCTGACAAGAAACGCGATATAATAGATCAATATGGTGTGACGTGTGGATACCCTAGGCGGTTACCTTCGTGTGAGAATAGTTTCCACCTAAATCTATCAATGCGCTATGGTGCAATTGATCAAGATGCTTAGGTGGTCCACTATTGGTCATCCTCCCCTAACATATTCAACGCTTTGATTGAATATTCATACACTTATTTCCGACGTCTTAATACAGGGATATATGTATAGTAAATTTAACAAATGCCTTGATATTTTTCGCAACAGTGGACGAAAAGGGCTCTGAACATTGTTTTAAAATAATCGGGAAGTCATGTTTGAGGTCAGCTGCCATTATTTTCGGGTCAAATAGCGATTAGTCACTGAGATTTTACTAAAGGTTTGAGTCGCATAGCTTTGCGGCAAATTAATTAAGAGAATTCAAGCAAAACAACTGTTTTTAAGCCTTAATTGATTCGATAGAGGGCAGCACGCACTGCCGGGCACTCGGTAGGTGGCTGTAACCGGGAGATAGAACGTACGACGTTCCGCACGCTGACGCTTTCGCCGCGTTTTCTGTCTGTGACGTCATACAACAATCAAATATGTCAGATCCAAAATACATCAAAATACATATTAATAAACATTACAGAAAATCTAGTTTTTCGATTTGTTAAATTCAACAAAGAAAGGAATAATAATATCAAATCAAAGAACTTAAAGGATGTATTTCGGTACGAATAATACAGCTTAACGGGTTCACAAATATATTTTGGTTGCAAAACAAAATTAATTTTAGTCTGCTAATCAAAATTTATTTGATACCGGGCGGAGCAGTCAAAACTTTGCAAAGCGTGTCCCTTCTTGGTATACGAACACATTTACCATCTATCAGTTATGCTGTTCAGCTCATCACCTTTCTCAACAATCAGCGCCCTTCGTCTTGAGAAACACACGCGCAGCACCGTGACAGAGGACCGCGTCAACGGACTCGCTATGTTACTTCACTTAGAGTACACTAAAGTGTTGGTCGTTGTGACTAATGCGTGAAAACAATAGTAAGTAGGTCACAACAGTTGTTTAACTGTACGGACGCCTCTGACACCAAGTCTGCCCTTAACGTACACCAGGTCTCCAGTAGTGTACAAGAGGTCCCCCTAACGTACACCAGGTCTGCCCCTAACGTATACCAGATCTCCCATAACATACACCAGGTCTCCCCTTTACACACACCAGGTCTCCACTTAACGTATGGGTTGTACGCTTAGGAAAATGTTGACACAATTATGAACGACTACTTATGTGAAAGCTCGTGATGTCAAAATAATTGATGTAAAAATAAAAACATGCCGACTTGAATATCCATCAACATTTTTGATTTATTTGGCGCACAATTACAAATGACAGCTCACAGTAGCTATGACGTAATAATAGCCAACGTTAGTGTTCTCGGACGACAACTATTTTACATATAGACTACACGTGTTACTTCATTATGTAAATAATGCGCGAACGGATCCGCTCCATAACAGCTCTGGTTTACACGCTAAGGACAATCATAGATATGGGACAATATCGACATTGTCAAAGTGCGCTAAAGCCGCCTGACAGCTACACGACGACGCATTGGCGAAGAAACCTCTGCTGGATGGCCCATGGCCAATTGCAGGTGGTGAAGGCTGGATCCCAGTAGAGGCCGGGCGAGCAACTGAAGCTGTACCGCCGGCGGTGCACGCACAAGTAGAACTTGCCGCAGTCAGCCGGGTTGGCGTAGAAACCAGTTCGTCGGGAGGCACAACTGAACGTGGGGCCTGATGGGTAATACAACAATCCAGCGAACACATTAGAAGCAACGTAAAATGTGGTCATTGGAACAGTCAAGGAGAGAAACTAAAAACATTGGAAGTGTTGTTTCATATACGTAGGTTAAGGTCTTTTTTACCAGCTTAAACGCTGTGACTGCCGAAACTACGCGTGAATCATGCATATAATAGTTTACGTTACATAAATACAGTTACTTTCTTGCAATTATTATTAATATACATAGCAAAACCTCACAATTAGCGTTATTACACACACAGCCACACAGAAACACAAACACACACATACTTATTTGAGGAAATCACACATTAACCTCATGTAGAGTTATGAACGCCCAGATGATTATAACTCTAAGTTCGCTTGACATTTTCAAGAAATATTTTGTATATGTTAATAGTATTTAATCGCGTCAAGAAAATTAATTGCTTCCTACTTGGTGCCTCTGTTGTTGTAGTGGCTGGAGTCGATGTTGTAGTGGTTGGAGTCGTTGTTGTAGTGGTTGGAGCCGACGTTGTAGTGGTTGGAGTCGACGTTGTAGTGGTTGGAGTCGACGTTGTAGTGGTTGGAGTCGACGTTGTAGTGGTTGGAGCCGACGTTGTAGTGGTTGGAGTCGATGTTGTAGTGGTTGGAGTCGACGTTGTAGTGGTTGGAGTCGACGTTGTAGTGGTTGGAGTCGACGTTGTAGTGGTTGGAGTCGTTGTTGTAGTGGTTGGAGTCGACGTTGTAGTGGTTGGAGTCGATGTTGTAGTGGTTGGAGTCGAGGTTGTAGTGGTTGGAGTCGACGTTGTAGTGGTTGGAGTCGACGTTGTAGTGGTTGGAGTCGACGTTGTAGTGGTTGGAGTCGTCGTTGTAGTGGTTGGAGTCGACGTTGTAGTGGTTGGAGTCGACGTTGTAGTGGTTGGAGTCGACGTTGTAGTGGTTGGAGTCGACGTTGTAGTGGTTGGAGTCGATGTTGTAGTGGGTGGAGTCGACGTTGTAGTGGTTGGAGTCGACGTTGTAATGGTTGGAGTCGATGATGTAGTGGTTGGAGTCGAGGTTGTAGTGGTTGGAGTCGATGATGTAGTGGTTGGAGTCGAGGTTGTAGTGGTTGGAGTCGACTTTGTAGTGGTTGGAGTCGATGTTGTAGTGGTTGGAGTCGACGTTGCAGTGGTTGGAGTCGACGTTGTAGTGGTTGGAGTCGATGTTGTAGTGGTTGGAGTCGATGTTGTAGTGGTTGGAGTCGATGTTGTAGTGGTTGGAGTCGTCGTTGTAGTGGTTGGAGTCGACGTTGTAGTGGTTGGAATCGACGTTGTGATATCGTTTGGCAGCTGTGGTTTAGCCGTGGTGACAGTCATCAGTGCCAGCGTCATCAGCAGCCATACCATGCTACACCTCACGTGCCCGGGAGACATGGCGGTAGTTCAGTGCCAAATTTGCGCGATTTGTTTCGCCTCTGAAATCAACTGATACATGTAAATGTGTATTGACTTATATAGCACCATGTTTATACAGTAATATTATATGGTACTGTACAGTACACGAACATGCTCAATGGAAGTTAATATAAACTTAATACACATACACTGACACAATGTAGACAAAAGTAATTATTATATACAATTCTTTAATACATAATAATTACTAAATAAATAATTATTTAATTAATAATAATAATATGTTTTTAAATAATAATATTAAATAAATAATAAAAATTTAAGTAATAATTTAAGCACAAATTTTAGATTAGAGAGTAAACTGAAGACACTTTTTGGTATAACTATTATTTAGTTGTAGGCTACACCAAAAAGTGTCTTCAGTTTACTCTCTAACTAAAATCCCACATCGTTGCAGCTGCGCACATCTTGGTGCAACGAGTTCCAGTGTTGGTGCAGCAACTTTATATGCCCGATCTCCAAGAGTTTTCCTCTTTGTCCCGGGCTCGACAAGTGTTAAATCATCCTGTGATCTTAATGGTTCTAGGAATCAGCATTTCCGATACGTACGTCCTTGGTCATGTAAAGACAGTACACATATTTTGTATTTAATGCGAAATTCCAATAGCAAACATCCAGTGAAGTGAGTTTAGTGTTGGAGTGATATGGTCAAACTTGTCGATTCTAAACAACACTGGCTGCGGAGTTTTGAACTATTTACACTTCATGGTATACGGTATTTGGGTAAGTTGATCTGAAGAGCGTTACAGTAATTCATATGGCTGTGGACCAGAGCAAGCATAAGTTTCTCTACATTCTGTTGTCTATTGATCAAGATATTTTCTCACTTTTCCAATGTTAAACAGTTGTGTATAAGCAGCCCGACATTTAATTGAACTTGACATGTTGTTCCATAATTATGTCTTTATCAAAATAAGCGCCCAAATTTCGCACACAGTTCAATGCATGTACCTCATTGCATCAATTAACGAACACATTGCACATGAGCAAATCCGATGAAGAACATGAGAAGTCATGAAAGTTACCATTCCCAATACCAACTAACTTACGTCACCTGTCATGACCATACAGACGTGAAACAAATGTGACAAAGTTAACCCGCTAGTGAAATCCGAGTGTATCGACTGAGATACATTGGTAGAATAAGTAGAGCATGTCTGGAGAAGCAGCTTAGGCGTACATTATACCTAATTTAATCAATTGGAACGCTGTGTATAATCGCTAGTTTGTTTAGATGTATTCAAACATTAAAACACCTACCTGTTTCGTACGTATATATCTTTATGTAGACTCGTTAAACATGCGATTTCTGAACACAATGCGAGCACACGCTACGTGAGATGTTTTTCGGACTGTGCGTGTGCACCTTCCACGCTACTAATATGCCATACTCTAAACAAAGCAGGTACTCGTATTGCTTTCTGTAATTAGCCAGAAAAAAGGAAATTACAAGTGATTGATGCACATGTCAACACTTGTGACGAGTCTACAATGGCCGGCTGATTAACTGCACTGTTATTTTTTTGGTGTGAAATACATTCCCGAAAGGGAGTAGCCGAAAATGTGTCAACGAAGCATGATTTACGACGTTTTTTGACTATAAGAAAGATTTGTTTCGTGTGAAAAACCTCCGGAAAGGGAGAAGCCGAATTGTTTTTAAGAGGGCATGATTTGCAACGATTTTTGACTATAACAAACAACCGCCCATTTCCGAAATTAGTCTAGATTTATTTTGATGCTATTTAGAAGCTGAAATATTCGCTTAGTTTCCGTAGTAGCCATTAAAATGATGGTGTACCGTGTCTGTATCGTTGGGTTTACAAATATCTTTATATGCATCTATGTATCCTAAACTATTTTGCAGCATTCATAACTGTGTATGGCAATGACACACACACACACACACACACACACACACACACACACACACACACACACACACACACACACACACACACACACACACACACACACACACACACACAAACACACACACACACACACACACACACACGTGTATGTGTATGTACAGGGTGAAAAAAACAGAACCCATAAAACATTTCATTAATCCTACTTAAGTCCATCACATTTCTTCAAATTTGGTCGATTCAAACTTCAGTCTATGGATGATCTGTCCACAACGTTTCAGCTACCTGAGTCAGTTTGCATAGTTTTTTTGTTCTTTTTAAAATGTGCTCCAAATGTTGTCCTCGGCGTTGAAGGCACACTTGCACAAAATTGTCAATGACCCTCATACATTCCTCCTTGGGGATTTGCCTGATCTTTCCTGTGAATGCTGCCTTCAGTTCACCTATTGTTTGAGGATTGTTCCTCAACATCACACCTCCGGCTGATCAGTCTGTCATCAAATCGCTCTCTAAACCATCTATCAGTTATGCTTTTCAGCTGATTACCTTTCTCAAATAAGGAGGTACTGCTATTAAAAAGAAATGGATCTGAAATCGCTCGCAAAGTTCCTTAAAATGTAACTTAGTCAACAATTTCCTTCAATATTAATACACTTATTTCCGACGTCTTAATACGGGGAAATACTTTAATTAACTGAACAAATGCCTTGATATTTTTCGCTACAGTGGACGAAAATGCCATTGAAAATTGTTTTATGATAATCGGGAAGTCATGTTTGAGCTCAGATGCCATTATTTTCGGGTCAAATAGCGATTAGTCATTAAGATTTTACAAAAGGTTTGAGTCGCATTGCTTTGCGGAAAATTAATTCAGAGAATTCAAGCAAAACAACTGTTTGTAAGCCTTAATTGATTCGATAGAGGGCAGCACGCACTGCCGGGCACTCGGTAGGTGGCTGAAACCAGAGATAGAACGTACGACGTTGCGCACAATGACGCTGTCGCCGCGTTTTCTGTCTGTGACGTCATACAACAATCAAATCGGCCAGATCCAAAATACATATATTAATAAAACATCCAGAAAAATTAGTTTTTTATTTGTTAAATTCAACAAAGAAACAAATAATAATAGCAATTGAAAGAACCTAAAGGACGTATCTCGGTACGGAGTATAGCGCTTAACGAGTTAACAAATATTGTTAGGCTGAAAAACAAAACTAATTTTAATCTGCTAATCAAAATTAATTTGATACCGGGCGGAGCATACGTAACGTACCAATGACACATCCCGACAATCTAGTTTTTTGATTTGTTAAGTTTAACATAGAAAGGAGTAATATTAGCTATTAAGTGTTCCTACAGGACATATTTCGGTACGGATTATAGCGCTTAATGAATTCACAAATATTGTTAGGCTGCAACAACAAAAATTATGTGCTAATCAAAATTAATTTGATCACGGAATAGTGCGCATCAGCCTCCCAACTCGCATCATTTCAGCAGATGCCCGCACCAGATGAAAGTACGAACACAAACTACGAAAACTTCTGTGATGACAACAGGTATTTTAATGAACGTGAAGACATATCAAGCAATTTCCAATCACGCCTACGATTACTTGTTAGTTGACTGGAGGGAAAGAGGATGTAGACGGCGTTCCCAAAGATGTAGTTCAGCAACATTCAGGGCTGTAGAGAACGGTTTTTCCTTAATTATCATACTTGTCTGAAATTGGTGTGTACATTCGGCGTCCGCATTGCGCAGCGCTAAATGTGAAACAACAATCGTCTTGAGACAGACACGCGCAGCACCGTGACAGAGGACCACTTCAACGGACTCGCTGTGTTACTTCACACAGAGTACACTAAAGTGTTGGTCGTTGTGACTAATGCGTGAAAACAATAGTAAGTAGGTTACAACAGTTGTTTAACTGTACGGACGCCTCTGACACCAGGTCTGCCCTTAACGTACACCAGGTTCCCATAACGTACACCAGGTTCCCCTAACGTACACCAAGTCTGCCCCTAACCTTTCTAAGCCGCTTCTAAAGTCTCTGCATTGGCTGCCTGTCCAATATCGTATAATGTTTAAGATGTGTACCATTACTTACCAGGCACTTTCTTCTAAGCAGCCATCGTGTTTACATATTTTACTTTCTCCTATAAGAAAACCTATTCAACTTCGGTCATCTACTTCTGATTTACTCTTTGTACCAAAGGTCAATACTAATATGGGGACCAGGGCTTTTGCTGTGGGTGCGCCTACTCTATGGAATATGCTTCCTTCTAGCGTGAAATCAGTTGAAAATATTGCTAAATTCCTTCGTCATTTAAAAACATATCTGTACAATCTGGCCTATCCACCATAGCTCCCTGGCGCATCAATCAATCTGATGACAACTTGATTTGTTTACCGACTATGAGATCGATTAATCCTTTTTGTTTTGATGCGCCTCTGAGCTTGGTTTCTAAGGATATAGGCGCAATAGAAGTTAACTAATTATTATTATTTATTATTAACCTACACCAGGTTCCCCTAACGCACATCAGGTCTGCCCCTAACGTACACCAGGTCTCCCCTAACGTACACCAGGTCTCCCCTAACGTACACCAGGTCTCCTCTTAACGTACACCAGGTCTCCCCTTAACGTACACCAGGTCTCTCCTTAACGTACACCAGGTCTCCCCTTAACGTACACCAGGTCTCTCCTTAACGTACACCAGGTCTCTCCTTAACGTACACCTGGTATGCCGCTAACGTACACCAGGTCTCTCCTTAAAGGGAATAACAACAAGGCATTATATAAATTTCTTGTGTTGCATATACATGAAGTATAGTATTATATGTAACATTTGAGTATGTTTAAAAAATACATAAAAATATCTATATGTTTAAAAGGTTATATTAAACACGGCTAGCCCGCAGATCCCGCGGAATTTTCAGATTTAATGAGCTAAGCGTTTACCAACTATGACGTCATCCCAGCATCCGTAAAAGCGCGGCAAAAATATGCATATTTCAAAAAGCCTACTGGCATGGCATAAAGTGTGGAATTTCTAATTCGTTCAAATGTTACGTATAATAGTATACTTCATGTATATGCAACAAAAGACATATTTATAATGCCTTCTTGTTATTTTCCCTTTAACTACAAATCTATTTTTGCCTCGCTTTTACGGACGCTGGGATGACATCATAGTTGGTAAAACGCTTAGCTCATTAAATCTGAAAATTCCGCGGGATCTGCGGGCAAGCCTTGTTTAATATAACATTTTAAACATAATTTATTAATTTTTTTTATTATAGATATTTTTATGTATTTTTTAAACACACTCAAATGTTACATACAATAGTATACTTCATGTATATGCAACAAAAGAAATTTATATAATGCCTTGTTGTTATTCCCTTTAACACACACCAGGTCTCCCCTTAACGTACACCAGGTCTCCCCCTAAAGTACGGTTGACACAATTATGAACGACTCTTTATGTGAATGCTCGTGATGTCAAAATAATTGATGTAAAAATAAAAACATGTCGACGTGAACATCCATCAAAATATTTGTTTTATTTGGCGCACATATACAAATGACAGCTCACGGTAGCTATGACGTAATATAGCCAACGTGTGAGTTCTCGGACGACAACTATTTTACATATAGACTACACTTGTGACTTCATTATGTAAATAACGCGCATACGGATCTGCTCCATAACAGCTCTGGTTTATACGCTAAGGGCAATCATAGATATGGGACAATATCGACATTGTCAAAGCGCGCTAAAGCCGCCTGACCGCTACACGACGACGCATTGGCGAAGAAACCTCGGCTGGATGGCCGATGGCCAGTTGCAGGCGGTGAAGGCCGGGTCCCAGTAGAGGCCAAACGAGCAACTGAAGCTGAACCGCCAGTGGAACACGCACAAGTAGAACTTGCTGCAGTCAGCCGGGTTGGCGTAGAAACCAGTTCGTCGGGAGGCACAACTGAACGCGGGGCCTGATGGGTAATAAAAAAATCCAGCGATGTAACGATTTTATCACGTGGTCACATCTACGTTATATTTATTAGGTCACATGTGTTAATGATTATGGAGTATTTCTACAATTGGGCATGTGAACAATAATTAAAATAGACACTTCTGTACGGATGTGAATAAATGATTAAGCAACCAGAAAACACCTTAGAAGCAACGTAAAATGTGGCTATTGAAAGTGACAAGGAGACAAACGAAAAACAATGAAGACATTCTCTGAACAGCAAACTCAAAACCAGGGAAACATTAAGGATTTAGAACCATGTGAAAGGAAAGCGAAGTTAGGCCATCGTGTGACAGCAGGAAATGTTGGCGGCTGGAAGAGGCAGGGTAATAGAGAACACACAGGGCATGGACGGGCATGGCTGGCTTAGTCACCAGCCTTAGCAGCAGACAAAGTAATTGACGACGATGACTCGAATAAGTCTACACTGAGCCACCGAGCAACACAGCAAAGACTGCAGTCACGGGCGTCGATCGGTGGGGGACGGCCCACTTTTCAGGGTGGGGGGGACAGCATAGGAATTGTCCCCCCCCCCACTTTTTAGTTCATAAAAAGTGAGAGGCATATACCCTGACTCAACACGCCTCTCTCTTAAAAGCCCCGTTTAGCGAGCGACATAGATGATTTGGTGGACCTATAAACAATAAACTCGCGATATGAAGTTCAGCAAAGTTATTTATCGCAAATTAACTCGAAGCAAACCAGTTTTGAGGCATATTTTGTTGCTGTTAGTGCGCCATAATCCGTGATAGTTATTTAAACAAACGTAATAGTTTAACGTATTGAAAGAAATGTTAAAAAACTCTTCACAGTAGTCATCACAGGAGAGTTATCGAACAACCCGTGACATTTATACAAAAAATGCTTTTATTTCGCTGCACATTGACAATTTTAAATGTGTCGCGCATACCCAGAAAAGTCAATCGGAAAGTTTACAACTACCGGAAAAATGTAAGCCGCTGCCGGGCTCTATCAGTTTGCAACCTTGTGTTGATATTATTAATAGGCTCTAGCCATCAAGCACATTTTAAATGATGAAATTTTTGTTGCACTTTCACCCCTCGCCTGCTTGATGCTTATCGTCTAGGGCAAAAGCGGCGGATTCCTTCACTTTGTGCAACTTATTCCCATATGAGTGATGAAACATTTCTTTGCCAAAATGGTGGATTGGGAAATTCTACACAAGCACACCATGGGCGTCATGAAACAAATTTATAGGCATATATAGCGAGACTGATCACTCCCCTCTCTTAAAAACCCTACATCGGTCTAGTAGTAAAATTAATATTAAGAACTAAACTTCCGGCTACCTAGTGGAAAATCACTAGGTAAATTGCTTGGTGGGCCGCAGCCCGCAACTTGACCTTAGTACAGTAAATATTCATCATGCCGGGCTCTGTTATTTTGAACATAATATAATATTAATTTTTGTTTGCCCTGTCACCCCTTTGATTGCAGCCTGGTTGTCCTGGTGGGTATTTATATTGCCTACGTCGGAACCAGCAGATGTATGCACTTTGTGTAATTTGATCTCATTTTAGTGATGACAAATTTCTTTGCCAAAAGATGGGATTGGGAAGTCCTACACAGGCACCCCTGTAAGCTCTGCATCATGTCACTCTATGAATCAGGCAAGCGGTGTTGGGTCCAATATCTACCCCAAATGTTCAGAGATTTGGGTGGGCCATGGCCCCTCTTCAAATATATGTTGCCAACACAACTATTATAAATAGCATAACATACAGGCTTTTTTAGTTTAGAATTAGCACCAGACCAACAATGAATTATGTTTCATATTTTTAAAAAGTATGTGTATTTCAGGTTATATATATATATATATATATATATATATATATATATATATATATATATAGGACAATGCACATGACACAATTCCGATAAATGGAAACAATGAAATTATCAATCTATAATTTAAAACTAAGATGTTATTTGAGGGCCTACTTCTACACAGCAATGAGGCCAAAGCGCACCAGGGCTTTACGTACAAGGACATAATTTGCAAAATGCCCTAGTATTTATAATACATAACTGAAATGTGTTAGACATGTCTTCCTAAGCAGTAAATAGGTCCACCAAATCATCTATGTCGCTCGCTAAACGGGGACGCTTTCTTCCACACTACTCTTTATAATGAAACAACAGTATATACACTTATATACATATATATATATATATATATATATATATATATATATATATATATATATATATACATATATATATATATACATATATATATATATATATATATATATATATATATATATATATATATATATGTCATGGACAGGTCATGACAACGATTAACGATTACAATTAACGATTAATTAGTTCCTTAACGCCACCTGGCGATTAACGACTAGTAATTAGCAGTCACAATAGGTGGCACTGCAGTTGGTTGAGTGGGAGTTGCGTGGGAGGAAGGCGCGGGACTCGTGACTTGCGACCAACGATCGAAGTCGAGATGTGATGAATTATCTTGAAAGATTGTGAGTAACTGTTTTATTGTCACGTGTTGACACTCGCTTAGTCAGGATGATGTTGTGGAGCTAGCGATCAGTGACAATTTATGATAGGAACTTGCCAATAATTATAAACTTGTATCAGTTGCAAATTGGTTTTCCATCGTGGTGGTGACATTTAATGGTTTAATTATCCACCTGTATTCTCGGTTATTCATAGGAATAATATGTCGTCGTTTGTATGTATCCTATGGTATAAGCTAATAGCGTCACAGTAGCACTGTTGTGGTGTCGATTATTGAAGATATTTCAGAAAGTAAGAAGTTTGTTGAATATTGTCCTTTGCGTAATAACCCTAATTCTCGTACCAGGATACTCGCTAGAGGGCGGCATTGAGCCAACGAGTGAGAGCAGAAGTAGTCACCCAGATGGTCGCTGGAGGTTAGCACTGACGTCAGGCTGTGGACAGGTACAACATAAGTGATGGAGTTTGGTATTTCTATACAGCTCACTGTATTATAGTTGCCAAATGTGTGTGTATGTATTTGTCTTGGTTTATGAATATTATCATAGACATGTCACGACATTACCACATCGGATGGGTTCAGTTGTTATAATATAATTTTAGTTACCTATAATAGTTGCCAGTACTAACTGTGTACATTGTACATGTCTTGGAATATGCTGGTTGTGTATTGCGCTGTTGGACAGTGTTTTAACTTACGGTTCATGTACTTAATTTTAATGTATATTGACATCAGTTTAGAGATGTTTACTTTGATGGTAAAGGTATCCCTGTGTTGTATTATATATGTGTATATATTTATACCTGTGTTGTTGTTACAGGGTCTTATCGTGTGTGATGTAAATAAAGAGAATTGTGAAACGATGATCCAGCGCTGCGCGTCCATCCTTGACATATATATATATATATATATATATATATATATATATATATATATATATATATATATATATACATATATATATATATATATATATATATATATATATATATAATACACACACATATATATATATATATATATGTGTATATATAAATTGGTCCCCCGTTCCCTCCACTTTTAAAACCGGATCGATGCCCCTGACTGCAGTTATCACGTAATTATTTGTATAGTTAGCGGGTCCCCACAAACCGACGTCAACCAGTCCAGAACGTCCTTCTACTTTCGTTTATCATCGGTTTATGCATAATATTATTGCGCATGACTCGTACATGTCAAAGGTTAGCGCATACGCTTGGCCCACAGTTTACCAGTATGGAACGTATATCCGGAACAGGATGTCGTCCCATCTCGTGTTGAGTGTTGTTTCATATACGTAGGTTAAGGTCTTTTTTACCAGCTTAAACGCTGTGACTGCCGAAACTACGCGTGAATCATGCATATAATAGTTTACGTTACATAAATACAGTTACTTTCTTGCAATTATTATTAATATACATAGCAAAACCTCACAATTAGCGTTATTACACACACAGCCACACAGAAACACAAACACACATACTTATTTGAGGAAATCACACATTAACCTCATGTAGAGTTATGAACGCCCAGATTATTATAACTCTAAGTTCGCTTGACATTTTCAAGAAATATTTTGTATATGTTAATAGTATTTAATCGCGTCAAGAAAATTAATTCATTCCTACTTGGTGCCTCTGTTGTTGTAGTGGCTGGAGTCGATGTTGTAGTGGTTGGAGTCGACGTTGTAGTGGTTGGAGTCGACGTTGTAGTGGTTGGAGTCGACGTTGTAGTGGTTGGAGTCGATGTTGTAGTGGTTGGAGTCGAAGTTGTAGTGGTTGGAGTCGACGTTGTAGTGGTTGGAGTCGATGTTGTTGTGGTTGGAGTCGATGTTGTAGTGGTTGGAGTCGACGTTGTAGTGGTTGGAGTCGATGTTGTAGTGGTTGGAGTCGATGTTGTAGTGGATGGAGTCGACGTTGTAGTGGTTGGAGTCGATGTTGTAGTGGTTGGAGTCGACGTTGTAGTGGTTGGAGTCGACGTTGTAGTGGTTGGAGTCGACGTTGTAGTGGTTGGAGTCGACGTTGTAGTGGTTGGAGTCGACGTTGTAGTGGTTGGAGTCGATGTTGTAGTGGTTGGAGTCGACGTTGTAGTGGTTGGAGTCGATGTTGTAGTGGTTGGAGTCGACGTTGTAGTGGTTCGAGTCGACGTTGTAGTGGTTGGAGTCGTTGTTGTGGTGGTTGGAGTCGACTTTGTAGTGGTTGGAGTCGATGTTGTAGTGGTTGGAGTCGAGGTTGTAGTGGTTGGAGTCGACTTTGTAGTGGTTGGAGTCGATGTTGTAGTGGTTGGAGTCGACGTTGTAGTGGTTGGAGTCGTTGTTGTGGTGGTTGGAGTCGACTTTGTAGTGGTTGGAGTCGATGTTGTGGTGGTTGGAGTCGACGTTGTAGTGGTTGGAGTCGACGTTGTAGTGGTTGGAATCGACGTTGTAGTGGTTGGAATCGACGTTGTGATATCGTTTGGCAGCTGTGGTTTAGCCGTGGTGACAGTCATCAGTGCCAGCGTCATCAGCAGCCATACCATGCTACACCTCACGTGCCCGGGAGACATGGCGGTAGTTCAGTGACAAATTTGCGCGATTTGTTTCGCCTCTGAAATCAACTGATACATGTAAATGTTTATTGATTTATATAGCACCATGTTTATACAGTAATATTCTATGGTACTGTACAATACACGAACATGCTCAATGGAAGTTAATATAAACTTAATACACATACACTGACACAATGTAGACAAAAGTAATTATTAGATACAATTCTTTAATAAATAATAATTACTAAATAAATAATTATTTAATTAATAATAGTAATATGTTTTTAAATAATAATATTAAATAAATAATAAAAATTTAAGTAATAATTTAAGCACAAATTTTAGATTAGAGAGTAAACTGAAGACACTTTTTGGTATAACTATTATTTAGTTGTAGGCTACACCAAAAAGTGTCTTCAGTTTACTCTCTAATTAAAATCCCACATCGTTGCAGCTGCGCACATCTTGGTGCAACGAGTTCCAGTGTTGGTGCAGCAACTTTATATGCCCGATCTCCAAGAGTTTTCCTCTTTGTCCCGGGCTCGACAAGTGTTAAATCATCCTGTGATCTTAATGGTTCTAGGAATCAGCATTTCCGATACGTACGTCCTTGGTCATGTAAAGACAGTACACATATTTTGTATTTAATGCGAAATTCCAATAGCAAACATCCAGTGAAGTGAGTTTAGTGTTGGAGTGATATGGTCAAACTTGTCGATTCTAAACAACCCTGGCTGCGGAGTTTTGAACTATTTACACTTCATGGTATACGGTATTTGGGTAAGTTGATCTGAAGAGCGTTACAGTAATTAATATGGCTGTGGACCAGAGCAAGCATAAGTTTCTCTACATTCTGTTGTCTATTGATCAAGATATTTTCTCACTTTTCCAATGTTAAACAGTTGTGTATAAGCAGCCCGACATTTAATTGAACTTGACATGTTGTTCCATAATTATGTCTTTATCAAAATAAGCGCCCAAATTTCGCACACAGTTCAATGCATGTACCTCATTGCATCAATTAACGAACACATTGCACATGAGCAAATCCGATGAAGAACATGAGAAGTCATGAAAGTTACCATTCCCAATACCAACTAACTTACGTCACCTGTCATGACCATACAGACGTGAAACAAATGTGACAAAGTTAACCCGCTAGTGAAATCCGAGTGTATCGACTGAGATACATTGGTAGAATAAGTAGAGCATGTCTGGAGAAGCAGCTTAGGCGTACATTATACCTAATTTAATCAATTGGAACGCTGTGTATAATCGCTAGTTTGTTTAGATGTATTCAAACATTAAAACACCTACCTGTTTCGTACGTATATATCTTTATGTAGACTCGTTAAACATGCGATTTCTGAACAAAATGCGAGCACACGCTACGTGAGATGTTTTTCGGACTGTGCGTGTGCACCTTCCACGCTACTAATATGCCATACTCTAAACAAAGCAGGTACTCGTATTGCTTTCTGTAATTAGCCAGAAAAAAGGAAATTACAAGTGATTGATGCACATGTCAACACTTGTGACGAGTCTACAATGGCCGGCTGATTAACTGCACTGTTATTTTTTTGGTGTGAAATACATTCCCGAAAGGGAGTAGCCGAAAATGTGTCAACGAAGCATGATTTACGACGTTTTTTGACTATAAGAAAGATTTGTTTCGTGTGAAAAACCTCCGGAAAGGGAGAAGCCGAATTGTTTTTAAGAGGGCATGATTTGCAACGATTTTTGACTATAACAAACAACCGCCCATTTCCGAAATTAGTCTAGATTTATTTTGATGCTATTTAGAAGCTGAAATATTCGCTTAGTTTCCGTAGTAGCCATTAAAATGATGGTGTACCGTGTCTGTATCGTTGGGTTTACAAATATCTTTATATGCATCTATGTATCCTAAACTATTTTGCAGCATTCATAACTGTGTATGGCAACGACACACACACACACACACACACACACACACACACACACACACACACACACACACACACAAACACACACACACACACACACACACACACACACACACACACACACGTGTATGTGTATGTACAGGGTGAAAAAAACAGAACCCATAAAACATTTCATTAATCCTACTTAAGTCCATCAAATTTCTTCAAATTTGGTCGATTCAAACTTCAGTCTATGGATGATCTGTCCACAACGTTTCAGCTACCTGAGTCAGTTTGCATAGTTTTTTTGTTCTTTTTAAAATGTGCTCCAAATGTTGTCCTCGGCGTTGAAGGCACACTTGCACAAAATTGTCAATGACTCTCATACATTCCTCCTTGGGGATTTGCCTGATCTTTCCTGTGAATGCTGCCTTCAGTTCACCTATTGTTTGAGGATTGTTCCTCAACATCACACCTCCGGCTGATCAGTCTGTCATCAAATCGCTCTCTAAACCATCTATCAGTTATGCTTTTCAGCTCATTACCTTTCTCAAATAAGGAGGTACTGCTTTTAAAAAGAAATGGATCTGAAATCGCTCGCAAAGTTCCTTAAAATGTAACTTAGTCAACAATTTCCTTCAATATTAATACACTTATTTCCGACGTCTTAATACGGGGAAATACTTTAATTAACTGAACAAATGCCTTGATATTTTTCGCTACAGTGGACGAAAATGCCATTGAAAATTGTTTTATGATAATCGGGAAGTCATGTTTGAGCTCAGATGCCATTATTTTCGGGTCAAATAGCGATTAGTCATTAAGATTTTACAAAAGGTTTGAGTCGCATTGCTTTGCGGAAAATTAATTCAGAGAATTCAAGCAAAACAACTGTTTGTAAGCCTTAATTGATTCGATAGAGGGCAGCACGCACTGCCGGGCACTCGGTAGGTGGCTATAACCAGAGATAGAACGTACGACGTTGCGCACAATGACGCTGTCGCCGCGTTTTCTGTCTGTGACGTCATACAACAATCAAATCGGCCAGATCCAAAATACATATATTAATAAAACATCCAGAAAAATTAGTTTTTTTATTTGTTAAATTCAACAAAGAAACAAATAATAATAGCAATTGAAAGAACCTAAAGGACGTATCTCGGTACGGAGTATAGCGCTTAACGAGTTAACAAATATTGTTAGGCTGAAAAACAAAACTAATTTTAATCTGCTAATCAAAATTAATTTGATACCGGGCGGAGCATACGTAACGTACCAATGACACATCCCGACAATCTAGTTTTTTGATTTGTTAAGTTTAACATAGAAAGGAGTAATATTAGCTATTAAGTGTTCCTACAGGACATATTTCGGTACGGATTATAGCGCTTAATGAATTCACAAATATTGTTAGGCTGCAACAACAAAAATTATGTGCTAATCAAAATTAATTTGATCACGGAATAGTGCGCATCAGCCTCCCAACTCGCATCATTTCAGCAGATGCCCGCACCAGATGAAAGTACGAACACAAACTACGAAAACTTCTGTGATGACAACAGGTATTTTAATGAACGTGAAGACATATCAAGCAATTTCCAATCACGCCTACGATTACTTGTTAGTTGACTGGAGGGAAAGAGGATGTAGACGGCGTTCCCAAAGATGTAGTTCAGCAACATTCAGGGCTGTAGAGAACGGTTTTTCCTTAATTATCATACTTGTCTGAAATTGGTGTGTACATTCGGCGTCCGCATTGCGCAGCGTTAAATGTGAAACAACAATCGTCTTGAGACAGACACGCGCAGCACCGTGACAGAGGACCACTTCAACGGACTCGCTGTGTTACTTCACACAGAGTACACTAAAGTGTTGGTCGTTGTGACTAATGCGTGAAAACAATAGTAAGTAGGTTACAACAGTTGTTTAACTGTACGGACGCCTCTGACACCAGGTCTGCCCTTAACGTACACCAGGTTCCCATAACGTACACCAGGTTCCCCTAACGTACACCATGTCTGCCCCTAACCTACACCAGGTTCCCCTAACGCACATCAGGTCTGCCACTGACGTACACCAGGTCTCCCCTAACGTACACCAGGTCTCCCCTAACGTACACCAGGTCTCCTCTTAACGTACACCAGGTCTCCCCTTAACGTACACCAGGTCTCTCCTTAACGTACACCAGGTCTCTCCTTAACGTACACCTGGTATGCCGCTAACGTACACCAGGTCTCTCCTTAAAGGGAATAACAACAAGGCATTATATAAATTTCTTGTGTTGCATATACATGAAGTATAGTATTATATGTAACATTTGAGTATGTTTAAAAAATACATAAAAATATCTATATGTTTAAAAGGTTATATTAAACACGGCTAGCCCGCAGATCCCGCGGAATTTTCAGATTTAATGAGCTAAGCGTTTACCAACTATGACGTCATCCCAGCATCCGTAAAAGCGCGGCAAAAATATGCATATTTCAAAAAGCCTACTGGCATGGCATAAAGTGTGGAATTTCTAATTCGTTCAAATGTTACGTATAATAGTATACTTCATGTATATGCAACAAAAGACATATTTATAATGCCTTCTTGTTATTTTCCCTTTAACTACAAATCTATTTTTGCCTCGCTTTTACGGACGCTGGGATGACATCATAGTTGGTAAAACGCTTAGCTCATTAAATCTGAAAATTCCGCGGGATCTGCGGGCAAGCCTTGTTTAATATAACATTTTAAACATAATTTATTAATTTTTTTTATTATAGATATTTTTATGTATTTTTTAAACACACTCAAATGTTACATACAATAGTATACTTCATGTATATGCAACAAAAGAAATTTATATAATGCCTTGTTGTTATTCCCTTTAACACACACCAGGTCTCCCCTTAACGTACACCAGGTCTCCCCCTAAAGTACGGTTGACACAATTATGAACGACTCTTTATGTGAATGCTCGTGATGTCAAAATAATTGATGTAAAAATAAAAACATGTCGACGTGAACATCCATCAAAATATTTGTTTTATTTGGCGCACATATACAAATGACAGCTCACGGTAGCTATGACGTAATATAGCCAACGTGTGAGTTCTCGGACGACAACTATTTTACATATAGACTACACTTGTGACTTCATTATGTAAATAACGCGCATACGGATCTGCTCCATAACAGCTCTGGTTTATACGCTAAGGGCAATCATAGATATGGGACAATATCGACATTGTCAAAGCGCGCTAAAGCCGCCTGACCGCTACACGACGACGCATTGGCGAAGAAACCTCGGCTGGATGGCCGATGGCCAGTTGCAGGCGGTGAAGGCCGGGTCCCAGTAGAGGCCAAACGAGCAACTGAAGCTGAACCGCCAGTGGAACACGCACAAGTAGAACTTGCTGCAGTCAGCCGGGTTGGCGTAGAAACCAGTTCGTCGGGAGGCACAACTGAACGCGGGGCCTGATGGGTAATAAAAAAATCCAGCGATGTAACGATTTTATCACGTGGTCACATCTACGTTATATTTATTAGGTCACATGTGTTAATGATTATGGAGTATTTCTACAATTGGGCATGTGAACAATAATTAAAATAGACACTTCTGTACGGATGTGAATAAATGATTAAGCAACCAGAAAACACCTTAGAAGCAACGTAAAATGTGGCTATTGAAAGTGACAAGGAGACAAACGAAAAACAATGAAGACATTCTCTGAACAGCAAACTCAAAACCAGGGAAACATTAAGGATTTAGAACCATGTGAAAGGAAAGCGAAGTTAGGCCATCGTGTGACAGCAGGAAATGTTGGCGGCTGGAAGAGGCAGGGTAATAGAGAACACACAGGGCATGGACGGGCATGGCTGGCTTAGTCACCAGCCTTAGCAGCAGACAAAGTAATTGACGACGATGACTCGAATAAGTCTACACTGAGCCACCGAGCAACACAGCAAAGACTGCAGTCACGGGCGTCGATCGGTGGGGGACGGCCCACTTTTCAGGGTGGGGGGGACAGCATAGGAATTGTCCCCCCCCCCCACTTTTTAGTTCATAAAAAGTGAGAGGCATATACCCTGACTCAACACGCCTCTCTCTTAAAAGCCCCGTTTAGCGAGCGACATAGATGATTTGGTGGACCTATAAACAATAAACTCGCGATATGAAGTTCAGCAAAGTTATTTATCGCAAATTAACTCGAAGCAAACCAGTTTTGAGGCATATTTTGTTGCTGTTAGTGCGCCATAATCCGTGATAGTTATTTAAACAAACGTAATAGTTTAACGTATTGAAAGAAATGTTAAAAAACTCTTCACAGTAGTCATCACAGGAGAGTTATCGAACAACCCGTGACATTTATACAAAAAATGCTTTTATTTCGCTGCACATTGACAATTTTAAATGTGTCGCGCATACCCAGAAAAGTCAATCGGAAAGTTTACAACTACCGGAAAAATGTAAGCCGCTGCCGGGCTCTATCAGTTTGCAACCTTGTGTTGATATTATTAATAGGCTCTAGCCATCAAGCACATTTTAAATGATGAAATTTTTGTTGCACTTTCACCCCTCGCCTGCTTGATGCTTATCGTCTAGGGCAAAAGCGGCGGATTCCTTCACTTTGTGCAACTTATTCCCATATGAGTGATGAAACATTTCTTTGCCAAAATGGTGGATTGGGAAATTCTACACAGGCACACCATGGGCGTCATGAAACAAATTTATAGGCATATATAGCGAGACTGATCACTCCCCTCTCTTAAAAACCCTACATCGGTCTAGTAGTAAAATTAATATTAAGAACTAAACTTCCGGCTACCTAGTGGAAAATCACTAGGTAAATTGCTTGGTGGGCCGCAGCCCGCAACTTGACCTTAGTACAGTAAATATTCATCATGCCGGGCTCTGTCATTTTGAACATAATATAATATTAATTTTTGTTTGCCCTGTCACCCCTTTGATTGCAGCCTGGTTGTCCTGGTGGGTATTTATATTGCCTACGTCGGAACCAGCAGATGTATGCACTTTGTGTAATTTGATCTCATTTTAGTGATGACAAATTTCTTTGCCAAAAGATGGGATTGGGAAGTCCTACACAGGCACCCCTGTAAGCTCTGCATCATGTCACTCTATGAATCAGGCAAGCGGTGTTGGGTCCAATATCTACCCCAAATGTTCAGAGATTTGGGTGGGCCATGGCCCCTCTTCACATATATGTTGCCAACACAACTATTATAAATAGCATAACATACAGGCTTTTTTAGTTTAGAATTAGCACCAGACCAACAATGAATTATGTTTCATATTTTTAAAAAGTATGTGTATTTCAGGTTATATATATATATATATATATATATATAGGACAATGCACATGACACAATTCCGATAAATGGAAACAATGAAATTATCAATCTATAATTTAAAACTAAGATGTTATTTGAGGGCCTACTTCTACACAGCAATGAGGCCAAAGCGCACCAGGGCTTTACGTACAAGGACATAATTTGCAAAATGCCCTAGTATTTATAATACATAACTGAAATGTGTTAGACATGTCTTCCTAAGCAGTAAATAGGTCCACCAAATCATCTATGTCGCTCGCTAAACGGGGACGCTTTCTTCCACACTACTCTTTATAATGAAACAACAGTATATACACTTATATACATATATATATATATATATATATATATATATATATATATATATATATATATATATATGTCATGGACAGGTCATGACAACGATTAACGATTACAATTAACGATTAATTAGTTCCTTAACGCCACCTGGCGATTAACGACTAGTAATTAGCAGTCACAATAGGTGGCACTGCAGTTGGTTGAGTGGGAGTTGCGTGGGAGGAAGGCGCGGGACTCGTGACTTGCGACCAACGATCGAAATCGAGATGTGATGAATTATCTTGAAAGATTGTGAGTAACTGTTTTATTGTCACGTGTTGACACTCGATTAGTCAGGATGATGTTGTGGAGCTAGCGATCAGTGACAATTTATGATAGGAACTTGCCAATAATTATAAACTTGTATCAGTTGCAAATTGGTTTTCCATCGTGGTGGTGACATTTAATGGTTTAATTATCCACCTGTATTCTCGGTTATTCATAGGAATAATATGTTGTCGTTTGTATGTATCCTATGGTATAAGCTAATAGCGTCACAGTAGCACTGTTGTGGTGTCGATTATTGAAGATATTTCAGAAAGTAAGAAGTTTGTTGAATATTGTCCTTTGCGTAATAACCCTAATTCTCGTACCAGGATACTCGCTAGAGGGCGGCATTGAGCCAACGAGTGAGAGCAGAAGTAGTCACCCAGATGGTCGCTGGAGGTTAGCACTGACGTCAGGCTGTGGACAGGTACAACATAAGTGATGGAGTTTGGTATTTCTATACAGCTCACTGTATTATAGTTGCCAAATGTGTGTGTATGTATTTGTCTTGGTTTATGAATATTATCATAGACATGTCACGACATTACCACATCGGATGGGTTCAGTTGTTATAATATAATTTTAGTTACCTATAATAGTTGCCAGTACTAACTGTGTACATTGTACATGTCTTGGAATATGCTGGTTGTGTATTGCGCTGTTGGACAGTGTTTTAACTTACGGTTCATGTACTTAATTTTAATGTATATTGACATCAGTTTAGAGATGTTTACTTTGATGGTAAAGGTATCCCTGTGTTGTATTATATATGTGTATATATTTATACCTGTGTTGTTGTTACAGGGTCTTATCGTGTGTGATGTAAATAAAGAGAATTGTGAAACGATGATCCAGCGCTGCGCGTCCATCCTTGACATATATATATATATATATATATATATATATATATATATATATATATATATATATATATATATATATATATATATAGATATAGATATAATACACACACATATATATATATATATATATATGTGTATATATAAATTGGTCCCCCGTTCCCTCCACTTTTAAAACCGGATCGATGCCCCTGACTGCAGTTATCACGTAATTATTTGTTTGCGGGTCCCCACAAACCGACGTCAACCAGTCCAGAACGTCCTTCTACTTTCGTTTATCATCGGTTTATGCATAATATTATTGCGCATGACTCGTACATGTCAAAGGTTAGCGCATACGCTTGGCCCACAGTTTACCAGTATGGAACGTATATCCGGAACAGGATGTCGTCCCATCTCGTGTTGAGGGTTGTTTCATATACGTAGGTTAAGGTCTTTTTTTACCAGCTTAAACGCTGTGACTGCCGAAACTACGCGTGAATCATGCATATAATAGTTTACGTTACATAAATACAGTTACTTTCTTGCAATTATTATTAATATACATAGCAAAACCTCACAATTAGCGTTATTACACACACAGCCACACAGAAACACAAACACACATACTTATTTGAGGAAATCACACATTAACCTCATGTAGAGTTATGAACGCCCAGATTATTATAACTCTAAGTTCCCTTGACATTTTCAAGAAATATTTTGTATATGTTAATAGTATTTAATCGCGTCAAGAAAATTAATTCATTCCTACTTGGTGCCTCTGTTGTTGTAGTGGCTGGAGTCGATGTTGTAGTGGTTGGAGTCGACGTTGTAGTGGTTGGAGTCGACGTTGTAGTGGTTGGAGTCGATGTTGTAGTGGTTGGAGTCGAAGTTGTAGTGGTTGGAGTCGACGTTGTAGTGGTTGGAGTCGATGTTGTTGTGGTTGGAGTCGATGTTGTAGTGGTTGGAGTCGACGTTGTAGTGGTTGGAGTCGATGTTGTAGTGGTTGGAGTCGATGTTGTAGTGGATGGAGTCGACGTTGTAGTGGTTGGAGTCGATGTTGTAGTGGTTGGAGTCGACGTTGTAGTGGTTGGAGTCGACGTTGTAGTGGTTGGAGTCGACGTTGTAGTGGTTGGAGTCGACGTTGTAGTGGTTGGAGTCGACGTTGTAGTGGTTGGAGTCGATGTTGTAGTGGTTGGAGTCGACGTTGTAGTGGTTGGAGTCGATGTTGTAGTGGTTGGAGTCGACGTTGTAGTGGTTGGAGTCGACGTTGTAGTGGTTGGAGTCGTTGTTGTGGTGGTTGGAGTCGACGTTGTAGTGGTTGGAGTCGATGTTGTAGTGGTTGGAGTCGAGGTTGTAGTGGTTGGAGTCGACTTTGTAGTGGTTGGAGTCGATGTTGTAGTGGTTGGAGTCGACGTTGTAGTGGTTGGAGTCGTTGTTGTGGTGGTTGGAGTCGACTTTGTAGTGGTTGGAGTCGATGTTGTGGTGGTTGGAGTCGACGTTGTAGTGGTTGGAGTCGACGTTGTAGTGGTTGGAATCGACGTTGTAGTGGTTGGAATCGACGTTGTGATATCGTTTGGCAGCTGTGGTTTAGCCGTGGTGACAGTCATCAGTGCCAGCGTCATCAGCAGCCATACCATGCTACACCTCACGTGCCCGGGAGACATGGCGGTAGTTCAGTGACAAATTTGCGCGATTTGTTTCGCCTCTGAAATCAACTGATACATGTAAATGTTTATTGATTTATATAGCACCATGTTTATACAGTAATATTCTATGGTACTGTACAATACACGAACATGCTCAATGGAAGTTAATATAAACTTAATACACATACACTGACACAATGTAGACAAAAGTAATTATTAGATACAATTCTTTAATAAATAATAATTACTAAATAAATAATTATTTAATTAATAATAGTAATATGTTTTTAAATAATAATATTAAATAAATAATAAAAATTTAAGTAATAATTTAAGCACAAATTTTAGATTAGAGAGTAAACTGAAGACACTTTTTGGTATAACTATTATTTAGTTGTAGGCTACACCAAAAAGTGTCTTCAGTTTACTCTCTAACTAAAATCCCACATCGTTGCAGCTGCGCACATCTTGGTGCAACGAGTTCCAGTGTTGGTGCAGCAACTTTATATGCCCGATCTCCAAGAGTTTTCCTCTTTGTCCCGGGCTCGACAAGTGTTAAATCATCCTGTGATCTTAATGGTTCTAGGAATCAGCATTTCCGATACGTACGTCCTTGGTCATGTAAAGACAGTACACATATTTTGTATTTAATGCGAAATTCCAATAGCAAACATCCAGTGAAGTGAGTTTAGTGTTGGAGTGATATGGTCAAACTTGTCGATTCTAAACAACACTGGCTGCGGAGTTTTGAACTATTTACACTTCATGGTATACGGTATTTGGGTAAGTTGATCTGAAGAGCGTTACAGTAATTAATATGGCTGTGGACCAGAGCAAGCATAAGTTTCTCTACATTCTGTTGTCTATTGATCAAGATATTTTCTCACTTTTCCAATGTTAAACAGTTGTGTATAAGCAGCCCGACATTTAATTGAACTTGACATGTTGTTCCATAATTATGTCTTTATCAAAATAAGCGCCCAAATTTCGCACACAGTTCAATGCATGTACCTCATTGCATCAATTAACGAACACATTGCACATGAGCAAATCCGATGAAGAACATGAGAAGTCATGAAAGTTACCATTCCCAATACCAACTAACTTACGTCACCTGTCATGACCATACAGACGTGAAACAAATGTGACAAAGTTAACCCGCTAGTGAAATCCGAGTGTATCGACTGAGATACATTGGTAGAATAAGTAGAGCATGTCTGGAGAAGCAGCTTAGGCGTACATTATACCTAATTTAATCAATTGGAACGCTGTGTATAATCGCTAGTTTGTTTAGATGTATTCAAACATTAAAACACCTACCTGTTTCGTACGTATATATCTTTATGTAGACTCGTTAAACATGCGATTTCTGAACACAATGCGAGCACACGCTACGTGAGATGTTTTTCGGACTGTGCGTGTGCACCTTCCACGCTACTAATATGCCATACTCTAAACAAAGCAGGTACTCGTATTGCTTTCTGTAATTAGCCAGAAAAAAGGAAATTACAAGTGATTGATGCACATGTCAACACTTGTGACGAGTCTACAATGGCCGGCTGATTAACTGCACTGTTATTTTTTTGGTGTGAAATACATTCCCGAAAGGGAGTAGCCGAAAATGTGTCAACGAAGCATGATTTACGACGTTTTTTGACTATAAGAAAGATTTGTTTCGTGTGAAAAACCTCCGGAAAGGGAGAAGCCGAATTGTTTTTAAGAGGGCATGATTTGCAACGATTTTTGACTATAACAAACAACCGCCCATTTCCGAAATTAGTCTAGATTTATTTTGATGCTATTTAGAAGCTGAAATATTCGCTTAGTTTCCGTAGTAGCCATTAAAATGATGGTGTACCGTGTCTGTATCGTTGGGTTTACAAATATCTTTATATGCATCTATGTATCCTAAACTATTTTGCAGCATTCATAACTGTGTATGGCAATGACACACACACACACACACACACACACACACACACACACACACACACACACACACACACACACACACACACACACACAAACACACACACACACACACACACACACACACACGTGTATGTGTATGTACAGGGTGAAAAAAACAGAACCCATAAAACATTTCATTAATCCTACTTAAGTCCATCAAATTTCTTCAAATTTGGTCGATTCAAACTTCAGTCTATGGATGATCTGTCCACAACGTTTCAGCTACCTGTGTCAGTTTGCATAGTTTTTTTGTTCTTTTTAAAATGTGCTCCAAATGTTGTCCTCGGCGTTGAAGGCACACTTGCACAAAATTGTCAATGACTCTCATACATTCCTCCTGGGGGATTTGCCTGATCTTTCCTGTGAATGCTGCCTTCAGTTCACCTATTGTTTGAGGATTGTTCCTCAACATCACACCTCCGGCTGATCAGTCTGTCATCAAATCGCTCTCTAAACCATCTATCAGTTATGCCTTTCAGCTCATTACCTTTCTCAAATAAGGAGGTACTGCTATTAAAAAGAAATGGATCTGAAATCGCTCGCAAAGTTCCTTAAAATGTAACTTAGTCAACAATTTCCTTCAATATTAATACACTCATTTCCGTCGTCTTGATACAGGGATATATTTATAGTCAACAACAAATGCCTTGATATTTTTCGCTACAGTGGAAGAAAATGTCATGATTCATTGTTATAATAATCGGTAATTCATGTTTGAGCTCAGATGCTATTATTTTCGGATCAAATAGCGATTAGTCATTAAGATCTTACTAAAGTTTTGAGTCGCATAGCTTTGCGGCAAATTAATTCAGAGAATTCATGCAAAACAACTGTTTGTAAGCCTTAATTGATTCGATAGAGCGCAGCACGCACTGCCGGGCACTCGGTAGGTGGCTGTAACCGGGAGATAGAACGTACGACGTTGCGCACAATGACGCTGTCGCCGCGTTTTCTGTCTGTGACGTCATACAACAATCAAATCGGCCTGATCCAAAATACATATATTAATAAAACATCCAGAAAAATTAGTTTTTTTATTTGTTAAATTCAACAAAGAAACAAATAATAATAGCAATTGAAAGAACCTAAAGGACGTATCTCGGTACGGAGTATAGCGCTTAACGAGTTAACAAATATTGTTAGGCTGCAAAACAAAACTAATTTTAATCTGCTAATCAAAATTAATTTGATACCGGGCGGAGCATACGTAACGTACCAATGACACATCCCGACAATCTGGTTTTTTGATTTGTTAAGTTTAACATAGAAAGGAGTAATATTAGCTATTAAGTGTTCCTACAGGACGTATTTCGGTACGGATTATAGCGCTTAATGAATTCACAAATATTGTTAGGCTGCAAAAAAAAATAAAAAATTATCTGCTAATCAAAATTAATTTGATCACGGAATAGTGCGCATCAGCCTCCCAACTCGCATCATTTCAGCAGATGCCCGCACCAGATGAAAGTACGAACACAAACTACGAAAACTTCTGTGATGACAACAGGTATTTTAATGAACGTGAAGACATATCAAGCAATTTCCAATCACGCCTACGATTACATGTTAGTTGACTGGAGGGAAAGAGGAAGTAGACGGCGTTCCCAAAGATGTAGTTCAGCAACATTTAGGGCTGTACAGAACGGTTTTTCCTTAATTATCATACTTGTCTGAAATTGGTGTGTACATTCGGCGTCCGCATTGCGCAGCGCTAAATGTGAAACAACAATCGTCTTGAGACAGACACGCGCAGCACCGTGACAGAGGACCACTTCAACGGACTCGCTGTGTTACTTCACATAGAGTACACTAAAGTGTTGGTCGTTGTGACTAATGCGTGAAAACAATAGTAAGTAGGTCACAACAGTTGTTTAACTGTACGGACGCCTCTGACACCAGGTCTGCCCTTATCGTACACCAGGTGTCCCGTAACGTACACCAGGTTCCCCTAACGTACACCAAGTCTGCCCCTAACCTTTCTAAGCCGCTTCTAAAGTCTCTGCATTGGCTGCCTGTCCAATATCGTATAATGTTTAAGATGTATACCATTACTTACCAGGCACTTTCTTCTAAGCAGCCATCGTGTTTACATACTTTACTTACTCCTATAAGAAAACCTATTCAACTTCGGTCATCTACTTCTGATTTACTCTTTGTACCAAAGGTCAATACTAATATGGGGACCAGGGCTTTTGCTGTGGGTGCGCCTACTCTATGGAATATGCTTCCTTCTAGCGTGAAATCAGTTGAAAATATTGCTAAATTCCGTCGTCATTTAAAAACATATCTGTACAATCTGGCCTATCCACCATAGCTCCCTGGCGCATCAATCAATCTGATGACAACTTGATTTGTTTACCGACTATGAGATCGATTAATCCTTTTTGTTTTGATGCGCCTCTGAGCTTGGTTTCTAAGGATATAGGCGCAATAGAAGTTAACTAATTATTATTATTTATTATTAACCTACACCAGGTTCCCCTAACGCACATCAGGTCTGCCCCTAACGTACACCAGGTCTCCCCTAACGTACACCAGGTCTCCCCTAACGTACACCAGGTCTCCTCTTAACGTACACCAGGTCTCCCCTTAACGTACACCAGGTCTCTCCTTAACGTACACCTGGTAGGCCGCTAACGTAAACCATGTCTCTCCTTAAAGGGAATAACAACAAGGCATTATATAAATTGTTGTTGTTGCATATACATGAAGTATACTATTATATGTAACATTTGAGTGTGTTTAAAAAATACATAAAAATATCTATATGTTTAAAAGGTTATATTAAACACGGCTAGCCCGCAGATCCCGCGGAATTTTCAGATTTAATGAGCTAAGCGTTTTACCAACTATGACGTTATCCCTGCATCCGTAAAAGCGCGGCAAAAATATGCATATTTCAAAAAGCCTACTGGCATGGCATAAAGTGTGGAATTTCTAATTCGTTCAAATGTTACGTATAATAGTATACTTCATGTATATGCAACAAAAGACATTTTTATAATGCCTTCTTGTTATTTTCCCTTTAACTACAAATCTATTTTTGCCTCGCTTTTACGGATGCTGGGATGACTTCATAGTTGGTAAAACGCTTAGCTCATTAAATCTGAAAATTCCGCGGGATCTGCGGGCAAGCCTTGTTTAATATAACATTTTAAACATAATATGTTGTGAGGCATTCCGACGAAATCAGTCGGATGTCGCAGATTGCAATTACGCTGCATGGGCCAAAATAGTGAATGCGGATCGATATGGACGATTTTAAGATTTTGATACTATCTACATTAACAATTGTTCATCTTTCACCGCACCGAAGCTTTTATAGAAATGCTACTTGTAAATATCAATAAATGACAATTTAAGTAAGCGGTCTTAATTGGGTGTTAGGAGAATGTGCAAGAACAAATTTTAAACACACTCAAATGTTACATACAATAGTATACTTCATGTATATGCAACAAAAGAAATTTATATAATACCTTGTTGTTATTCCCTTTAACACACACCAGGTCTCCCCTTAACGTACACCAGGTCTCCCCCTAACGTACGGTTGACACAATTATGAACGACTCTTTATGTGAATGCTCGTGATGTCAAAATAATTGATGTAAAAATAAAAACATGTCGACGTGAACATCCATCAAAATGTTTTGTTTTATTTGGCGCACATATACAAATGACAGCTCACGGTAGCTATGACGTAATATAGCAAACGTGTGAGTTCTCGGACAACAACTATTTTACATATAGACTACACTTGTGACTTCATTATGTAAATAACGCGGATCCGCTCCATAACAGCTCTGGTTTACACGCTAAGGACAATCATAGATATGGGACAATATCGACATTGTCAAAGCGCGCTAAAGCCGCCTGACCGCTACACGACGACGCATTGGCGAAGAAACCTCGGCTGGATGGCCCATGGCCAGTTGCAGGCGGTGAAGGCCGGGTCCCAGTAGAGGCCAAACGAGCAACTGAAGCTGAACCGCCAGTGGAACGCGCACAAGTAGAACTTGCTGCAGTCAGCCGGGTTGGCGTAGAAACCAGTTCGTCGGGAGGCACAACAGAACGCGGGGCCTGATGGGTAATAAAAAAATCCAGCGATGTAACGATTTTATCACGTGGTCACATCTACGTTATATTTATTAGGTCACATGTGTTAATGATTACGGAGTATTTCTACAATTGGGCATGTGAACAATAATTAAAATAGACACTTCTGTACGGATGTTAATAAATGATTAAGCAACCAGAAAACACCTTAGAAGCAACGTAAAATGTGGCTATTGAAAGTGACAAGGAGACAAACGAAAAACAATGAAGACATTCTCTGAACAGCAAACTCAAAACCAGGGAAACATTAAGGATTTAGAACCATGTGAAAGGAAAGCGAAGTTAGGCCATCGTGTGACAGCAGGAAATGTTGGCGGCTGGAAGAGGCAGGGTAATAGAGAACACACAGGGCATGGACGGGCATGGCGTAGTCACCAGTCTTAGCAGCAGACAATGTAATTGACGACGATGACTCGAATAAGTCTACACTGAGCCACGGAGCAACACAGCAAAGACTGCAGTCACGGGCGTCGATCGGTGGAGGACGGGGGGGGGGACGCGTCCCCCCACTTTTCAGGGTGGGGGGACAGCATAGGAATTGTCTCCCCCCACTTTTTAGTTCAGAAAAATTGCGAGGCATATACCCTGACTCAACACGCCTCTCTCTTAACAGCCGCTACATAGGAATACCTAGACAATAAACTCGCGATATGAAGTTCAGCAAAGTTATTTATCGCAAATTAACACGAAGCAAACAAGTGTTGAGGCATATTTTTTTGCTGTTAGTGCGCCATAATCAGTGATAGTTATTTAAACAAACGTAATAGTTTAACGTATTGAACGAAATGTTAGACAACTCTTCACAGTAGTCATCACAGTAGAGTTATCGAACAGCCGTGACATTTATACCAAAAATGCTTTGTTATTTCGCTGCACATTGATAATTTTAAATGTGTCGCGCATACGCAGAACAGTCAATCGGAAAGTTTACAACTACCGGAAAAATGTAAGCCGCTGCCGGGCTCTATCAGTTTGTAACCTTGTGTTGATATTATTAATAGGCTCTAGCCATCAAGCACATTTTAAATGATGAAATTTGTGTTGCACTTTCACCCCTCGCCTGCTTGATGCTTATCGTCTAGGGCAAAAGCGGCGGATTCCTTCACTTTGTGCAACTTATTCCCATATGAGTGATGAAACATTTCTTTGCCAAAATGGTGGATTGGGAAATTCTACACAGGCACACCATGGGCGTCATAAATCAAATTTGTAGGCACATATAGCGAGACTGATCACTCCCCTCTCTTAAAAACTGTACATCGGTCTAGTAGTAAAATTAATACTAAGAACTAAACTTCCGGCTACCTAGTGGAAAATCACTAGGTAAATTGCTTGGTGGGCCGCAGCCCGCAACTTGACCTTAGTACAGTAACTATTCATCATGCCGGGCTCTGTCATTTTGCACATAATATATTATTAATTTTTGTTTGCCCTGTCACCCCTTTGATTGCAGTCTGGTTGTCCTGGTGGGTATTTATATCGCCTACGTCGGAACCAGCAGATGTATGCACTTTGTGTAATTTGATCTCATTTTAGTGATGACAAATTTCTTTGCCAAAAGATGGGATTGGGAAGTCCTACACAGGCACCCCTGTAAGCTCTGCATCATGTCACTCTATGAATCAGGCAAGCGGTGTTGGGTCCAATATCTACCCCAAATGTTCAGAGATTTGGGTGGGCCATGGCCCCTCTTCAAATATATGTTGCCAACACAACTATTATAAATAGCATAACATACAGGCTTTTTTAGTTTAGAATTAGCACCAGACCAACAATGAATTATGTTTTATATTTAAAAAAATTATGTGTATTTCAGGTTATATATATATATATATATATATATATATATATATATATATATATATATATATATATATATATATATATATATATATATATAGGACAATGCACATGACACAATTCCGATAAATCGAAACAATGAAATTATCAATCTATAATTTAAAACTAAGATGTTATTTGAGGGCCTACTTCTACACAGCAATGAAGCCAAAGCGCGCCAGGGCTTTACATACAAGGACATAATTTGCAAAATGCCCTAGTATTTATAATACATAACTGAAATGTGTTAGACATGTCTTCCTAAGCAGTAAATAGTTCCACCAAATCATCTATGTCGCTCATTAAACGGGGACGCTTTCTTCCACACTACTCTTTATAATGAAACAACAGTATATACACACACACACACACACATATATATATATATATATATATATATATATATATGACATATTATAATATATATTATATGACATGTAATATATATATATATATATATATATATATATATATATATATATATATATATATATATATATATATATATATATATATATATATATATATATATATATATATATATATATATATATATATATATATATAGATATATATATAGATGTCATTGACAGGCCATGACAACGATTAACGATTACAATTAACGATTAATTAGTTCCTTAACGCCACCTGGCGATTAACGACTAGTAATTAGCAGTCATAATAGGTGGCACTGCAGTTGGTTGAGTGGGAGTTCCGTGGGAGGAAGGCGCGGGACTAGTCTCGCTTAACCGACTGTCGGTCGGCTGCGGAACTACGCCGAGAAGACAGTCTGGTTACATTAACGGCTTTTGTTTGGGTAGCAGCCGTGATCTATAAAATGCTGCCACCTCACGGACACTGCCGTAATATATATTTTTATAAACAACTGCAAATTTGTATTTCTATTTATTTTGTGTTAATATAATTTTAATTTTGAATAGTTTTTATAATACAGCATTATTTGATCAAAAGGTTTCCTTATTTAATGTGTATGCTATCCGTGCCGGGCTAGACAATGCTGCCACCTCTCGGATACTGGTTAATCCTGCCGTAATTCTTATTTTATAAACAACGGTAAATTTGAATTTTTGCTTACTTTTGTGTTAATATAAGTTCAATGGTGAATACTTTTCATATGATATTGTTATCTTGTAAAACTATATCGTTATTTAAATTTTTATTTCATAGTTGGCCTGAGAGCCAATCAGCGTCTCTACCCTAATCTGGGGTAAGGCTGCCCGGATGTAGAAACTTAAGCCCATATACTGTCCCAGGCGGAGTTGAGGGGGCTTAAAAGTGCTGCCACCTCACGGAGGCTGGGTAACCGATGCTAGCGCGGGACTCGAGACTTGCGACCAACGATCGAAGTCGAGATGTGATGAATTATCTTGAAAGATTGTGAGTAACTGTTTTATTGTCACGTGTTGACACTCGCTTAGTCAGGATGATGTTGTGGAGCTAGCGATCAGTGACAATTTATGATAGGAACTTGCCAATAATTATAAACTTGTATCAGTTGCAAATTCGTTTTCCATCGTGGTGGTGAAATTTAATGGTTTAATTATCCACCTGTATTCTCGGTTATTCATAGGAATAATATGTCATCGTTTGTATGTATCCTATGGTATAAGCTAATAGCGTCACAGTAGCACTGTTGTGGTGTCGATTATTGAAGATATTTCAGAAAGTAAGAAGTTTGTTGAATATTGTCCTTTGCGTAATAACCCTTATTCTCGTACCAGGATACTCGCTAGAGGGCGGCATTGAGCCAACGAGTGAGAGCAGAAGTAGTCACCCAGATGGTCGCTGGAGGTTAGCACTGACGTCAGACTGTGGACAGGTACAACATAAGTGATGGAGTTTGGTATTTCTATACAGCTCACTGTATTATAGTTGCCAAATGTGTGTGTATGTATTTGTCTTGGTTTATGAATATTATCATAGATATGTCACGACATTAGCACCTCGGATGGGTTCAGTTGTCATAATATAATTTTAGTTACCTATAATAGTTGCCAGTACTAACTGTGTACATTGTACATGTCTTGGAATATGCTGGTTGTGTATTGCGTTGTTGGACAGTGTTTTAACTTACGGTTTATGTACTTAATTTTAATGTATATTGACATCAGTTTAGAGATGTTTACTTTGATGGTAAAGGTATCCCTGTGTTGTATTATATATGTGTATATATTTATACCTGTGTTGTTGTTACAGGGTCTTATCGTGTGTGATGTAAATAAAGAGAATTGTGAAACGATGATCCAGCGCTCCGCGTCCATCCTTGACAACTGGTGTCGGAAGTGGGGATCACCCAGCAACAACTTTGAAAGAAAAAGACCCTGTCGCACAGTCGCGTATAGTTCATGGTGAGCTATGTCGTAATCAGTTGGATATGTTTAATGTGTAGTGGTACAGGTGCTGCAGTTATACAGTACAAGTTGTATATCATATAGTGTTATCATCCGCACTAATCAAAGTTGCAGCTGTATACAGTAGACGTATGTCAGTAAGTGAATATTATCAGTTAGATGTGTGTCATCTAAGAGATGTTGTTATTGTAACCACATTTGGTTAGAGGGTTTATTTTGTAATGGTTTACATTGTAAGTTAGTCTGATTTTATATTCTGATGTTTGTTGTGCCTGTTCAGTCACACCTCTCAGGGAGTTGACACCAATCTTCGAAATGTGTTTCATCTTTTAATGAACTTGTCACTTCTTTCCATCAACATGACTGATGAACAAATTGCCGCTTTAATTGCACAGTCAAATGCAGCTTTAGCAGCAACATTGGCTGGTGTCCTTCACCAGTTCAGGGCCCCGCTTGCACCAACAATTAAGCTGGCCAAATGTATGGGCCACCCTGTGACTGCTGGTGATCCAACTCTGGTTGAATGGTTAGACCAGTTTGATGTATATGCACGTCAGGCAGAGGTGAGTGATGTTAAGAAGGCAGTGGTGCTTCTAGACCATTTAGGAGGGTGTGCGAGAGAGGAAGTGTTGTGCCACCCTGACGCTGTGCGAAATGATTATGGTGCTTTGGTTGCACTGCTGAAATTGCATTTCGCACCACACGAAACAGTGCATTCATTGAGTGCAGAATTCTATGCTCGTGTGCAGTTAGGAGAGGAGACTCTGGCTGAATACAGCAGACTGCTCATGGGACTGCATAACCATATAGAGAAGGCAGCGGCCACTGAGGCAGAGGGTCAGGCACTGGCCATACTGCGAGACACTGCTCTGAAGGGGCAGTTTATCGAGGGTGTTCAGAAGCAGTCCGTTCGCCAAGAGCTGAGGCGGATTGCTCTACACTCTGCAGGCAAGCCCTTTCACCACATGCGGAATGAGGCCCTCTATCTGCTGGATGAGGAACGGCATTGTGCCAAGCAAGGGGGAGATTTGTCTTCAGTTAATTCTAGACTTTTAGAGATAGCACAGGTGCAGCAAGAGTTGCAAAAGCAAGTGATGGAGCTGGCATCACAGCAGTGCCAGGCAGCTGGGCAAATGCAGGTGGTGATAGACCAGTTGCCCAGTCTGGCTGGCCAACCTCCGTTAGCAGCGCCGGCTAGGCCAGCAAGCTCTACCAGGCCCAACCCCCGAGATGGCTCATGTTTCTATTGTAGGAAACATGGTCATTTCGTCAGAGAATGTCCCAAGAAGAGGACTCCATCCATGCCACTTAGTCGCAGGGGTAGCTCCTGTTTCCATGGTAAGCAGGAGGGCCACTTTGTCCGCGATTGCCCGCAGAAGAAGTGTGTAAGTGTGAGGAGCAGAGGGCCTGAGCAGAGCAGTGCTCAAGTGACATGTCTGGCTAGTGATCAGATAGATGGAGCTTTATCTAAGGGAGTGACAGAGAGGTTGGGTATAGCAGAAGGGAGGATTGTAGAGTTGGAAGGGAGGTTGTTGGAGGCAGAGACCTTAGAGGTACGGCTCCGCCAGCAGGTAGTGACCCTACAGGCTGGCCAGGAGCAGATGGGGAGACAGGGGGAGGAACTGCACAGGGTAACAAGGGAGAAAAGGGGTTTTGCAGAGAGGCTAGAAAAAGCCAAAGGTGAAATCTCAGCATTGAGAGGCAATGTGGAATCTGCCCGGGGTGATGTGGTGGTGGCCAGCAGTAAGAATTCTCAACTGCTTAGCCAGTTAAAAGGCAATCAGGTGGCGTATGGAGCCCTGGTGGAGGAGCTCAGAGAAATGCGTGATGAACTTGGTGAGCAGAAAAGCCAGTTCTGCAAACAGGTGGCAGAGCTGCAGAGCAATCTGTCCGCTGTCTGCAGCAAGAGAGATGCCACAGTTTGTCTGTGAGAGAACTCTCAGGTGGATGCAGAGCTCTTCCAAAGCCAGGTGGTGAGGCTGGAATGTGAGAGGTGCGAGTTGACTGTGAGCAGAAAACATCGGAATTGGCTGGCTGCATGGATCTGTCTATATCTCCTGAGCACAGTAACCAAGGTAGCTTGCCTGCACGAGCAGGACGGGGGTGACCCACTACCTTCCACTCATACTAGTGTGGGTTCTTCTCCCATGTAGGTCTGTGTGAGAGTAGCTTGCCTGCACGAGCGGGACGGGGGTGACCCACTACTTTCGACTGCAATGTTTTGCTTATAAGGCATTGGTCACAGACTAAGGTAAATTGACACAATAATAGTTGTGGCAATGGGTGTCCACCTCACTGAGGAGTGCTGGCTGAGATATGGTCCAGGGGAAATTATACTTCTATTTGCAGGTAGTGTGAAAATGGTTATGATGTTTGCTCCATGTGGAGACAGGGGTCGCCTGCGTCATTTAGCATGTTTAATTTTGCTATGTTGTTATTTTGGTTTAGACCTTATTTACTTTAGATATTATTTATGCTGTGAAAGTATGATGGTGTTTGCTCCAGGTGGAGACGGGGGTTGCCCGCACCAACCAGTGAGTGGAATCGTGTGTACTACTGTCTTTTTCTTACTGTGTCTATTGTGAGGCCTTTGGTACACAAGTGTTTGGTGGTGGTGTAATCCGTGGGCGGATACAAACAAAACGGGGGCAGATTACAATTAACGATTAATTAGTTCCTTAACGCCACCTGGCGATTAACGACTAGTAATTAGCAGTCACAAGGTGGCACTGCAGTTGGTTGAGTGGGAGTTGCATGGGAGGAAGGCGCGGGACTCGAGACTTGCGACCAACGATCGAAGTCGAGATGTGATGAATTATCTTGAAAGATTGTGAGTAACTGTTTTATTGTCACGTGTTGACACTCGCTTAGTCAGGATGATGTTGTGGAGCTACCGGTCAGTGACAATTTATGATAGGAACTTGCCAATAATTATAAACTTGTATCAGTTGCAAATTGGTTTTCCCTCGTGGTGGTGAAATTTAATGGTTTAATTATCCACCTGTATTCTCGGTTATTCATAGGAATAATATGTCGTCGTTTGTATGTATCCTATGGTATAAGCTAATAGCGTCACAGTAGCACTGTTGTGGTGTCGATTATTGAAGATATTTCAGAAAGTAAGAAGTTTGTTGAATAATTGTCCTTTGCGTAATAACCCTAATTCTCGTACCAGGATACTCGCTAGAGGGCGGCATTGAGCCAACGAGTGAGAGCAGAAGTAGTCACCCAGATGGTCGCTGGAGGTTAGCACTGACGTCAGGCTGTGGACAGGTACAACATAAGTGATGGAGGTTGGTATTTCTATACAGCTCACTGTATTATAGTTGCCAAATGTGTGTGTATGTATTTGTCTTGGTTTATGAATATTATCATAGACATGTCACGACATTACCACATCGGATGGGTTCAGTTGTTATAATATAATTTTAGTTACCTATAATAGTTGCCAGTACTAACTGTGTGCATTGTACATGTCTTGGAATATGCTGGTTGTGTATTGCGCTGTTGGACAGTGTTTTAACTTACGGTTCATGTACTTAATCTTAATGTATATTGACATCAGTTTAGATATGTTTACTTTGATGGTAAAGGTATCCCTGTGTTGTATTATATATGTGTATATATTTATACCTGTGTTGTTGTTACATGGTCTTATCGTGTGTGATGTAAATAAAGAGAATTGTGAAACGATGATCCAGCGCTCCGCGTCCATCCTTGACATATATATATATATATATATATATATATATATATATATATATATATATATATATATATATATATATATATAATACACACACATATATATATATATTATACATACATATATATATATATGTGTATATATAAATTGGTCCCCCGTCCGCCCACTTTTAAAACCGGATCGACGCCCCTGACTGCAGTTATCACGTAATTATTTGTATAGATAGCGGGTCCTCACAAACCGACGTCAACCAGTCCAGAACGTCCTTCTACTTTCGTTTATCATCGGTTTATGCATAATATTATTGCGCATGACTCGTACATGTCAAAGGTTAGCGCATACACTTGGCCCACAGTTTACCAGTATGGAACGTATATCCGGAACAGGATGTCGTCCCATCTCGTGTTGAGTGTTGTTTCATATACGTAGGTTAAGGTCTTTTTTACCAGCTTAAACGCTGTGACTGCCGAAACTACGCGTGAATCATGCATATAATAGTTTACGTTACATAAATACAGTTACTTTCTTGCAATTATTATTAATATACATAGCAAAACCTCACAATTAGCGTTATTACACACACAGCCACACAGAAACACAAACACACACATACTTATTTGAGGAAATCACACATTAACCACATGTAGATTTATGAACGCCCAGATTATTATAACTCTAAGTTCGCTTGACATTTTCAAGAAATATTGTGCATATGTTAATAGTATTTAATCGCGTCAAGAAAATTAATTTATTCCTACTTGGTGGCTCTGTTGTTGTAGTGGCTGGAGTCGATGTTGTAGTGGTTGGAGTCGACATTGTAGTGGTTGGAGTCGACGTTGTAGTGGTTGGAGTCGAAGTTGTAGTGGTTGGAGTCGACGTTGTAGTGGTTGGAGTCGACGTTGTAGTGGTTGGAGTCGACGTTGTAGTGGTTGGAGTCGACGTTGTAGTGGTTGGAGTCGACGTTGTAGTGGTTGGAGTCGTCGTTGTAGTGGTTGGAGTCGACGTTGTAGTGGTTGGAATCGACGTTGTGATATCGTTTGGCAGCTGTGGTTTAGCCGTGGTGATCGACAGTCATCAGTGCCAGCGTCATCAGCAGCCATACCATGCTACAGGGTGTACACCTCACGTGCCCGGGAGACATGGCGGTAGTTCAGTGCCAAATTTGCGCGATTTGTTTCGCCTCTGAAATCAACTGATACATGTAAATGTTTATTGACTTATATAGCACCATGTTTATACAGTAATATTCTATGGTACTGTACAATACACGAACATGCTCAATGGAAGTTAATATAAACTTAATACACATACACTGACACAATGTAGACAAAAGTAATTATTAGATACAATTGTTTAATAAATAATAATTACTAAATAAATAATTATTTAATTAATAATAGTAATATGTTTTTAAATAATAATATTAAATAAATAATAAAAAATTAAGTAATAATTTAAGCACAAATTTTAGATTAGAGAGTAAACTGAAGACACTTTTTGGTATAACTATTATTTAGTTGTAGGCTACACCAAAAAGTGTCTTCAGTTTACTCTCTAACTAAAATCCCACATCGTTGCAGCTGCGCACATCTTGGTGCAACGAGTTCCAGTGTTGGTGCAGCAACTTTATATGCCCGATCTCCAAGAGTTTTCCTCTTTGTCCCGGGCTCGACAAGTGTTAAATCATCCTGTGATCTTAATGGTTCTAGGAATCAGCATTTCCGATACGTACGTCCTTGGTCATGTAAAGACAGTACACATATTTTGTATTTAATGCGAAATTCCAATAGCAAACATCCAGTGAAGTGAGTTTAGTGTTGGAGTGATATGGTCAAACTTGTCGATTCTAAACAACACTGGCTGCGGAGTTTTGAACTATTTACACTTTATGGTATACGGTATTTGGGTAAGTTGATCTGAAGAGCGTTACAGTAATTAATATGGCTGTGGACCAGAGCAAGCATAAGTTTCTCTACATTCTGTTGTCTATTGATCAAGATATTTTCTCACTTTTCCAATGTTAAACAGTTGTGCATAAGCAGCCCGACATTGAATTGAACTTGACATGTTCAATTCAATTCAATTCAATAACTTTATTCCAGACTCAACAGAGCACATACAGCAAGTATATGTGACTCTGAGGTCCATATGTTACATTAGGTACACAATATGTGCAGTATATAAAAGTACAGAACAGTGACAGTGTATAAAAGAAACATGCATACAGTTATTTCAATCAAGTGTGTATATACAAAAGCTTGTTCCAGTGTTTGCGGATCCTGGAAGTGAATCTTAAGCTAGTAGTTAGTATGTCATTTAAAATATAGTTAACAGAGCTATCAATTCTACACATAAATCTATACACCATATTCCTAATAACTGATTGGCAGCATTGTACATCAAAAACAGTGCATAGCAGGCTGGTACTTTCAAATTTTGACATACCAATAAACAACTTAAAAATATTATGATATGCAATATGCAACCTATTTAAAGTGGATTTCTTATAATTCCACCAGAGTTGCACTCCATACATGGGTGAGCAATATGAACGAAACAGTGTGAGTTTAACCTCTAGGGAGCACATACTAAATTTTCGCAATATAATATTTCCTTGTACATACAGAGTTCTGCGTTGTCTATTAATATCATCATCATCTGAAAGATCATCTGAAATATAGTTTCCAAGATATTTATATGTAGCTACAACATGCAGAGTAACCCCTTTTAGGTTAAATTCAGGGATAGAACATCCTTTTAAGGTCGCAGATCTAAATATCATAACTGCACTCTTCTTAGCATTGTATTTCACATCATGGCTCATTCCAAATGTCTCACATTCACGTAGTAGCTGGCATAGACCTGCCGATGAAGGTGAGATCAAGACCAAATCATCAGCATACATTATGTGATTAATAATATGACCATTCATGCTACATCCAACATTACACATTTTAAGTTGTTCGCTCAATTCATCTACATATACATTAAATAAGTAAGGGGATAATATCCCCCCTTGCCTAACACCATTGGTTACTTTAAATTTAGTAGAAAGCACATCACCCCACCTTATGCAAGTGGTCTGGTTGTGATACCAATAAATTAATATTCGTAGTATATACACCGGTACACCCCTTTCACTGAGATTCTTAAACAACGTTCTGTGATTTACTCTGTCAAAGGCTTTACTTGCATCAAGAAAACATACAAATACACTGCCATTCAGAGTTCGATATAAATCAATAATTTCCTTTAACACATATATACACTGGTCTGTACCATGCTTCTTCTTGAAACCAAACTGATTCGGATTAGTATCCAAAAATATTTCAATTCTAGCCAGTATAATTACTTCAATCATTTTGCTAAACACACTAGCTAATGCAATTGGACGGTAATTGTCTTTAGAAGATATTTTACCAGCTTTATCCTTAATCACTGGCACAAGTACAACTGACAACATTGTCTCTGGCAGAAATCCATGAGCAAAAAAACTAGTGAAGCACAAAGATAACAAGGGTATAAGTGCCTTGTCTGCATATTTTATATGTTCTGAACATATGCCATCTGACCCACAAGCTTTATTAATGTCAAGCTTCTTAATCGCATTTGTTACCTCGTCTACTGTGACCACAATTTCATCATAAGGTGTATCACAGTCATGTTCACACGCATCTACACTACTATTGTTAACACAGTTTAAAAGGTCACAAAAATGTTTACGCCATAGATCTACTATTTCCTTTTCACCTGATACTCCTTCGATACTAGATGGAAGAGGAGTGTTACAATTGTTGATAGACTTGATTTCACGCCAGAAGGCCTCAGGATTAAGTTCGGTTAATTTTTTAGCTAGTGCCTCTTTGCGTAGTGCATTTTCATTATTCTTGATAAATCGTAAAGCATACTTAAATCTAGCTTTGCTTTTTACATGCAAATCATAAACAGGTCCCTGCCTGGGTTTCCCAGCATTAACCCACATGTGTCTGACTTCTCTGGAGGTATCATACAAACTATCCACATACTCTGCCCATCCCGGTTTATTTATATACGCCCTTTTCTTAGTTTGCGAGGATTCTTCACCAGCTTGTATTAGTGAACTCACTATGTCATTATACATTTTATTTAGAGATTCAAAATGGTCTACATTTGTGCAATGTGTATCCCTACATCCTACAGCCTCAGTTGGTACATGAATATCATGCAAACATCCTTCAGTAAGCATACAATATTTATTTATGTCATTATCAGTCATGTTATTCCATCTTATTTTTGCTCTACCATTATTAATACTGCTCGTTAAATCTGGTATATTGTCACTATTTATGTATACTTTGAACGGTATATGATCTTCATCGCTGACATCATACATAATATTGATCTTACTTATACTACTATGAAAATCATGACTTGCTATTACATGATCTAGCCAGGAGGTTGTATTCCACCTTTCACTGACATATGTATATGATCTTTCTGGTAAGTGTGCACAAGATGAAATTTTAAAGTTGTTTTCAGAGCAAAAATTTATCATATGTCCTGCAAATAATGAGTTATCAATATCACTTAGGTTGGCGTTCCAATCACCAATTATGGCATAACAAGTATTGTCTAGTTCATCAGTGATTGCTTTAAGAATACCCAGCTTTTCTACATACATTGGTTCATTATCATGACATTGATATGGCATATATACATTAAATATCGTACATTTCTTAGATCCTAGAGTAATTTCTATCGCTACACACCAATCAAGATTTAGATCCAATGGTCTAACACATCTGTCAAGTTTAACATCCCACATTATTGTGACACCACCAGGTGGGTGTCCATGTACTATACCATCTGAGTAATCAGTAGTTGACACTCCTATCCCATGAAATGAATCATACAAATTATTTACATGCTTTAAGTCTTGTTTAGTATACCAAGTTTCCTGTAGGCATATTATATCACTGTCTTTAAAGAGATGTTCAATATCTGGCCTTAAAGCTAATTTCTTCCTATCCTTCGGAAGACCTCTACAATTATAACTTATTATTTTGAATTTAATGTTTGTTAGTTACTGCATCTATATTTACAAAGAAAGATCTGATAAGTTTACATGACAGTTTTTTTCGGTTCTCTCCACCACCTAACAAAGGCCATGTCGGGCCATAGATCGCAAGACATAAAGACGGCAGGTTCAGGGCACATACATGTTATGTGAAATGAGGCATACGTGTTATATTTGGTATCAACCGCTTCAACAGTAATGTCCAACCCAAGTTGTCGGTGCAGATGATTCTGGACATCACTCTCAGTTACCTGGGGGTCAAACCGGGTGGCAAAAACATTTGCTTTCCTCAGCTTGACACCCACAGTCCTGAGTCCGGATTCTTTGGCATTTCCCACGACACCTCTCTGTTTTGTCCCACCGTTTGTCTTCTTTGACTGGTCACTCCTCCTTTCGACTGGTGTTGGTCGTGACTGCCGATTCCTGCTGACTGTATGCCAGTCATCCGTGTTGCTGGCAGCCACACGAGCAAAGGATCGATCCCCGGCAGCTGTTGGCGTTTCTACGAATGTAGCATTCAGTGTTGGTTTGTCACTATCTTCTTTCACGTCACTGTGTATACGCGCACTGTCTGTGGTAGCCTTGTGTGTGTTCACGGGCACAGGAGACGCTTGGTTACTTTCCAGTGTGCAAACTCGCACATTCAGAGATGAAGTGGTGTCTTTCAACATACTTGCCGCGTTGTGGACCGTCTTCACGCTGTCCTTTAAGAAGGCCATCTCATTTTCCATTTTCTTTATGGAATTCAGCAGAACTGACACGTCAACACTGTCAAATGTTATTGGCGGCAGTCGACTTAAGTCTACGGCAGCAAACTGAGGCACACCCTCACCCTTTTCCTGTAGTAGTCGAATGATGTTGTTCCATAATTATGTCTTTATCAAAATAAGCGCCCAAATTTCGCATACAGTTCAATGCATGTACCTCATTGCATCAATTAACGAACACATTGCACATCAGCAAATCCGATAAAGAACATGAGAAGTCATGAAAGTTACCATTCCCAATACCAACTAACTTACGCCACCTGTCATGGCCATACAGACGTGAAACAAATGTGACAAAGTTAACCCGCTAGTGAAATCCGAGTGTATCGACTGAGATACATTGGTAGAATAAGTAGAGCATGTCTGGAGAAGCAGCTTAGGCGTACATTATACCTAATTTAATCAATTGGAACGCTGTGTATAATCGCTAGTTTGTTTAGATGTATTCAAACATTAAAACACTTACCTGTTTCGTACGTATATATCTTTATGTAGACTCGTTAAACATGCGATTTCCGAACACAATGCGAGCACACGCTACGTGAGATGTTTTTCGGACTGTGCGTGTGCACCTTCCACGCTACTAATATGCCATACTCTAAACAAAGCAGGTACTCGTATTGCTTTCTGTAATTAGCCAGAAAAAAGGAAATTACAAGTGATTGATGCACATGTCAACACTTGTGACAAGTCTACAAGGGCCGGCTGATTAACTGCACTGTTATTTTTTTGATGTGAAATACATTCCCGAAAGGGAGTAGCCGAAAATGTGTCAACGAAGCATGATTTACGACGTTTTTTGACTATAAGAAAGATTTGTTCGGTGTGAAAAACCTCCGGAAAGGGAGAAGCCGAATTGTTTTTAAGAGGGCATGATTTGCGACGATTTTTGACTATAACAAACAACCGCCCATTTCCGAAATTAGTCTAGATTTATTTTGATGCTATATAGAAGCTGAAATATTCGCTTAGTTTCCGTAGTAGCCATTAAAATGATGGTGTACCGTGTCTGTATCGTTGGGTTTACAAATATCTTTATATGCATCTATGTATCCTAAACTATTTTGCAGCATTCATAACTGTGTATGGCAATCACACACACACACACACACACACACACACACACACACACACACACACACACACACACACACACACACACACACACACACACACACACACACACACACACACACACACACACACACACACACACACACACACACGTGTATGTGTATGTACAGGGTGACCAAAAAAACAGAACCCATAAAACATTTCATTAATCCTACTTAAGTCCATCAAATTTCTTCAAATTTGGTCGATTCAAACTTCAGTATTAATACACTTATTTCCGACGTCTTAATACGGGGAAATACTTTAATTAACTTAACAAATGCCTTGATATTTTTCGCTACAGTGGACGAAAATGCCATTGAATTTTTTTTTATGATAATCGGGAAGTCATGTTTGAGCTCAGATGCCATTATTTTCGGGTCAAATAGCGATTAGTCATTAAGATTTTACAAAAGGTTTGAGTCGCATTGCTTTGCGGAAAATTAATTCAGAGAATTCAAGCAAAACAACTGTTTGTAAGCCTTAATTGATTCGATAGAGCGCAGCACGCAATACCGGGCACTCGGTAGGTGGCTGTAACCAGAGATAGAACGTACGACGTTGCGCACAATGACGCTGTCGCCGCGTTTTCTGTCTGTGACGTCATACAACAATCAAATCGGCCAGATCCAAAATACATATATTAATAAAACATCCAGAAAAATTAGTTTTTTTATTTGTTAAATTCAACAAAGAAACAAATAATAATAGCATTTGAAAGAACCTAAAGGACGTATCTCGGTACGGAGTATAGCGCTTAACGAGTTAACAAATATTGTTAGGCTGCAAAACAAAACTAATTTTAATCTGCTAATCAAAATTAATTTGATACCGGGCGGAGCATACGTAACGTACCAATGACACATCCCGACAATCTAGTTTTTTGATTTGTTAAGTTTAACATAGAAAGGAGTAATATTAGCTATTAAGTGTTCCTACAGGACATATTTCGGTACGGATTATAGCGCTTAATGAATTCACAAATATTGTTAGGCTGCAACAACAAAAATTATCTGCTAATCAAAATTAATTTGATCACGGAATAGTGCGCATCAGCCTCCCAACTCGCATCATTTCAGCAGATGCCCGCACCAGATGAAACTACGAAAACTTCTGTGATGACAACAGGTATTTTAATGAACGTGAAGACATATCAAGCAATTTCCAATCACGCCTACGATTACATGTTAGTTGACTGGAGGGAAAGAGGAAGTAGACGGCGTTCCCAAAGATGTAGTTCAGCAACATTTAGGGCTGTACAGAACGGTTTTTCCTTAATTATCATACTTGTCTGAAATTGGTGTGTACATTCGGCGTCCGCATTGCGCAGCGCTAAATGTGAAACAACAATCGTCTTGAGACAGACACGCGCAGCACCGTGACAGAGGACCACTTCAACGGACTCGCTGTGTTACTTCACATATAGTACACTAAAGTGTTGGTCGTTGTGACTAATGCGTGAAAACAATAGTAAGTAGGTCACAACAGTTGTTTAACTGTATGGACGCCTCTGACACCAGGTGTGCCGTCAACGTACACCAGGTGTCCCGTAACGTACACCATGTTCCCATAACGTACACCAAGTCTGCCCCTAACCTACACCAGGTTCCCCTAACGCACATCAGGTCTGCCCCTAACGTACACCAGGTCTGCCCTAACGTACACCAGGTCTCCCCTAATGTACACCAGGTCTCCTCTTAACGTACACCAGGTCTCCCCTTAACGTACACCATGTCTCTCCTTAACGTACACCAGGTCTCTCCTTAACGTACACCTGGTATGCCGCTAACGTACACCAGGTCTATCCTTAAAGGGAATAACAACAAGGCATTATATACATTTCTTTTGTTGTATATACATGAAGTATACTATTATATGTAACATTTGAGTGTGTTTAAAAAATACATAAAAATATCTATATGTTTAAAAGGTTATATTAAACACGGCTAGCCCGCAGATCCCGCGGAATTTTCAGATTTTATGAGCTAAGCGTTTTACCAACTATGACGTCATCCCAGCATCCGTAAAAGCGCGGCAAAAATATGCATATTTCAAAAAGGCCTACTGGCATGGCATAAAGTGTGGAATTTCTAATTCGTTCAAATGTTACGTATAATAGTATACTTCATGTATATGCAACAAAAGACATTTTTATAATGCCTTCTTGTTATTTTCCCTTTAACTACAAATCTATTTTTGCCTCGCTTTTACGGATGCTGGGATGACGTCATAGTTGGTAAAACGCTTAGCTCATTAAATCTGAAAATTCCGCGGGATCTGCGGGCATGCCTTGTTTAATATAACATTTTAAACATATTTTTATGTATTTTTTAAACACACTCAAATGTTACATACAATAGTATACTTCATGTATATGCAACAAAAGAAATTTATATAATGCCTTGTTGTTATTCCCTTTAACACACACCAGGTCTCCCCTTAACGTACACCAGGTCTCCCCCTAACGTACGGTTGACACAATTATGAACGACTCTTTATGTGAATGCTCGTGATGTCAAAATAATTGATGTAAAAATAAAAACATGTCGACGTGAACTTCCATCAAAATGTTTGTTTTATTTGGCGCACATATACAAATGACAGCTCACGGTAGCTATGACGTAATATAGCCAACGTGTGAGTTCTCGGACGACAACTATTTTACATATAGACTACACTTGTGACTTCATTATGTAAATAACGCGCATACGGATCCGCTCCATAACAGCTCTGGTTTATACGCTAAGGGCAATCATAGATATGGGACAATATCGACATTGTCAAAGCGCGC
>OZ024858.1:53950126-54087626 GCA_964017155.1 Oasisia sp. SBJ-2009
AAATAAACGCTGCAATAATAAAATAAAATAAAAAGGTGTTCCAATGTCCATGCTTTTGTTTGTTCAACGACAAGGAGACGCCATGTCGCGCAAGCTGTTTACGGCAACACTCGAACGTTTATCCCGAAGACTGACCTGAGAAACCAGAGGTTTGATGATAGACATAGAATATCTTAGTCATCTGCCCTCCACCAACGACAAACTCGTCAGCGCTAATATACCGAACTGTAACAAATACTGCAGAGGCTAGCTGATGAAAGTGAAAATCAAGGTATGATAGAAAACAATACACCGATATATATGTCAACACCGTTCACACAAAGAGCGTTGAAAGCGATGTCTACATGGGAGAGCGATTCAGCACCAGGGACAAAAACCAAGACAATGAGAATCACGGACGACTGGATAGCGTTCGAACACGTGAGCCAATCAGAAGCGCTCTCTCGTTACATGTCTGGCCACTCGCCAATCAGATGCACTCTTTCTTCGCATGTCTGATTAGCATTCAGCAAGCACCACGACATCTTCAAGCGCTGAATAGTAACCTTGGAACCAAATTGAAGAGACGAATCAACAACTCATGCATGCTTACTTCAAGCAACAACATATACGGCACGGAAACATGGAAACTCAAGAACCAAGCAAATAATACGCTACCAGCCGTAACAACAAAATATAAAGAAGTATGTTAAACATCACATACAGGGACAGAACACGTCAACAAAACAAACACTTGGTAAGAAAGGTAAACAAAGGTCAGAGCCGAAATTGAACTGGTCAGAAGATGGAAGAGAACGTGGGCAGGGCACATCAGTAGAATACGACATAACCGATGTAGATAGCATGTCATTAACTGGAAAACTTATGAAGGGATATGGCCTAAGGGAAGACCGGCGAGACGGTGGAGAAACGAACTAGACGACTACTGGAAGGGTACCATCTGGCAGAGATATAACCAGTAACAGTAACAAACTACTTACTTTATAAATCCATGTTTTAGTAGTTCAGACTTGGTGATGTCTGACAATATGTTGAATTTGATCTTAGCAATTATTTTGTTGTAAAACTACACACACACACGCACGCACGCACGCACACCCACACAGTCACACGCGCGCGCACACACACACACACACACACACACACACACACACACACACACACACACACACACACACAAATTATAGTAACGATGGTTATTTTAAATAATGATGGTATCACTGGAAGACGGCTTTTAGCTAAGTGACATACATTTCATGAGTTTAGAGTTTACATCCGCCACCTGTACTCCGTTGCGTCAATGTTCATGTTCCAAAAATCCTAAATAGAGTATACTTGCATGAACTAAGTACACCCATTTCCCATAAATACTTACTTACATAACCATGGGAGACTACGGTTGCACAATGATGACGATTTACGCTTATTCGCATGTCTCCTGGTAAAAAGTGGTTATGCCACCTTCCTTTGTATTACGTTTTTTGGTATGTTGTGAAATACACTCCCATTACTATATATTAATTTTGTAGTATGATATGTAGCTGTATCTTGTAAAAACATTTCGACTTCAAGATGCATGAGGCGATAATAGGGTTACGGCCTGCCAGGAACTGATGGAAAGCCAACTACATATAAGCAGCAGATTTTGTATTTGTTATACACATTTTGTGACGCTCCACTTCTTCCGTTGTCGCCTTCGTTTAGTCTTAGTGCTTGAAGGTTACGTTAACTTGCGATTTATTTCGACAGCTATGGTATTCTTGCTCACTAAGTATGCGACCGCAACATGAAACTTTCATAGAAACAGACACCATTTTTTTTTAAATATGATCATTGATTAAAATCAGGTTCGCTTTTCACCGGTACGTTTTCACGTTCGTCTCAACACTCGAGATGAGTTATTTATTACTATCAACCATACCTATACATTCATTTATCACTATTATTGAAATTTGTATGATATTTTTGTGTCTAATAGGTAATTTAGTTAATTATATAGACACATGTATCTTTATTTATTTAAAAATATCACCTATGAGTAGAATTATTCTGATTGTATTTGTTTTAATAGCAGTATATTGTGAAGCGCCACAAACAATTATGGATGTGGGGCTGTGACAAATAAAATAATATTATTGAGTATAAGAAAACTTAAAATGTCATGCAGATAATAATTTATTATTATATTATTTATAATTAATTGAACTACTTCGCGCGTGCGAATGTAGTAGAAATTTAATCTTCGCGCACAAAAAAAGCGCCGACTAGAAAGTAAGAGAGAAACGACACATTATTAAAGAAACATGAGCCCAAAACCTGAATATCACGTTACCACAATATATATCATAACCCCATGCTCCCACACACGAAAAGCAATCCTAACAAGTACATACATTTCCACGTACGCATTAATGCATACGCTTACTTTCTACCCAAGAGTCATAAGAGCCTGGAACCTACTCCCCCAGAAATCATAAACATAGTGACACTACACCCATTCCAATAAAACCTCAGTAACTTCCACCTTGTTGTTCCAGCCCACCTCACCAGACTATAACTTGAAGTTAGATACAGAGACTGTTTTTAATCTGTCATATTACTACACTTCTTTACACAGTTATTTGTACATTTCAATTTTGAGTATTCTTTTAAATTCACTTTCATGTTCATGCGCCCAAGCAATGCGCACTGCACCGCACAACTCATATGTTATGCGTGGAGTCCAAAGACCCCTACATAACATCAGCCTGTAGCCGGCCACCACATTCCTTGCGCTCTCTACCAAACGTACTGACAAAGACCATGACAAATGTACACGTAGTCACTTACTTTGATGAAACAATAATTAAACATCCCTACCTTACTCGCTGATGTGGCATTGGCTTTCAACCAGTAACTTCACAACATGTAATGTTGCTTATTACTATTTATAAATTAATGATAGGAAGTATGCCATTTTCCCAGTGCAAAATCCACTAGACTCACTTTCTGAGTAAACCACTGATATGAAAAATTAGATTGTAGATGCAAATCGTTAGTTTGTGTTAACTCTTAGGTGCATAACACGAAACCACTGACTTTTTTGCCATTTAAGTAGGGGTAGTAATGATGACAAATGAGTGGCCATAAGTACTATGCAATTCTGATTAGGTTGAAGTTTAGATAAGTCTTTTCTGGCAATGTTGTTTAGAAGTGAGTTGAGCCGACTATTGAGTTAAGCTACTGATATGGCTTTAGTAGTTAGTAAAGACAAATGCTGCCCGATTCAATGGAAATCACGTATATCACAGAAACATGATTTGCATATTTATATATTTTTTAATGGGGGCTTCCATGACCTTGCTATGAATATTATGTTTTTATATCCTAATGGTGGTCAACACAAATACTGCCTGCCTTAATCAACGTTGACCAGAGAAGGCTCCACCTGTAAGATTTAGCTAAAAACGAAGTGTATGTATGTCTAAGTATAAAACATCCTGTCAATCGGTGTATATGTATATAGCACTATCCAGTCTACAAACATAGATGTGGTTGTCACTGCAAGTTTTCACAGCAGTGTTAATACACTGACGATATACTGCACTAGTGTGACCTATAACAGCACTTTTTTGGGTGACAATACAAGGAAATAATTGAAAGAAAACAAAGAATGTTTTGGGAAACAATTGACACACTTCTGTACATCTCAAAAATGTACATTTAAACCCAAAACTTAACCTTTCACACTTTCAATCCAGCTTTAAAGCTTGGAAGATGTATTGATGCATTTATGTGACTAAGAGCCCCATCCTGCTGTGCAATAAATGTGGATGTTGTTAAGCGGGAGATTGGGAATGTGTTAAGCATGACCAAGCGCCTTGAGATGTCCTTTGCCAACAACAAGGGCTGTTGAGTATCTAACTACAATTAGCACGGAGAACAGCACAAGATCAAGTAACAAAATTAGGATGGGTTTTCAACTCACACATATATTTTATCTTGCTATCACACAAGCTTGGATACAGTGGCATTTTTAGCTTGACGGCCGATGACAAGACAAGCTTTAAAACAACTGGCAGTTTGCCACTACACGACCACAAACACAATGAATTATAATGATCCAATGTCATAGACTGTGACTCAGCGACAGTCACAAGTGTTGTCTCAGGATGATGCGTCAGGATGAGAGGTAACGTGGACTGTCCTATCTGGGTGGGGAGCCCGGGGGGCCAGCGGTGAGGGGGGGCATTGCTCCCATCATTCCTGGTGCTCCCATCCCACTGCCTGCCACAGCCGCATTGGGACCGAGCAGGATCTGGAACAGCAATGAGGTTATGTACAATTGCTATGAAATAGTAAATGGCCCAATGTGGATTACATTTTTAACACATTTGATCTTATATAGGCTACTTAGATGTGCTAATGTATGTACCAATTGTATATGGGTTTTTACCTGAAATAAATGTATTCGTATTCGTAAACCGGTCAGTGTGTGTGTGTGTGTGTGTGTGTGTGTGTGTGTGTGTGTGTGTGTGTGTGTGTGTCACTGTGAGTGTGCGTGCGTGCGCACACATGACCCCCTCTATGTTATAATGTTCTCTGTCATCGCACGTTGAATATCTTTTTGTAAAAAATATCCAAAATGCATAATCCATAGATTAATTTTTAATGAATTGATTTATTACTTCAATCATAACGGAAAAAATCTATAAACATGTCTGATGTTAAGTTTATAATTTTTTTCAATACAGCAAAAATGAAAGAGTCAAAATAGGTGACAGACCAAACAGGTCATGTGTGGTGGGCCAACAGGTCATGTGTGATGGGCCAACAGGTCATGTGTGATGGGCCAACAGGTCATGTGTGATGGGCCAACAGGTCATGTGTGATGGGCCAACAGGTCATGTGTGATGGGCCAACAGGTCATGTGTGATGGGCCAACAGGTCATGTGTGGTGGGCCAACAGGTCATGTGTGATGGGCCAACAGGTCATGTGTGGTGGGCCAACAGGTCATGTGTGGTGGGCCAACAGGTCAGGTGTGATGGGCCAACAGGTCATGTGTGATGGGCCAACAGGTCATGTGTGATGGGCCAACAGGTCATGTGTGATGGGCCAACAGGTCATGTGTGATGGGCCAACAGGTCATGTGTGATGGGCCAACAGGTCATGTGTGATGGGCCAACAGGTCATGTGTGATGGGCCAACAGGTCATGTGTGATGGGCCAAACAGATTGATGTGGTGGGCCAAACAGATTGATGTGGTGGGCCAAAATGCTTGTACAATATGTAGACACTATACTTTATACAGTTGAATCTCCATATTACCCGGTATCTACCTATGACCTGCCTGTGTTGTACACTAATAGACAGTTTGTACATGTTCGTGTATGTGACATGTCCTCTGTCCACTGACAGGACAGTGAGTGTTGTGTTGTGTTGTGTTGTGTTGTGTTGTGTCTGTCTCACCTGTCTCTGTTGTTGCACCTGTTGCTCCTCCATCTGAGCGCGCTCCGTCTCAAACATGATGGGGAATGCGAGAATGGCGGCTGAGCTGGCAATCACCCAGACCCCGACACGGCCGACCTGGTACAGCCACTTGGCACTGGCGCCAGACAGGCCCACAACACCTGACGTTGCATTGCGTACACACTCGGGGAACATCTCGGTGAGACCCCATAGTCGCTCTGCCAGTGTCTCGTCAATATCCTGCAACTGCGCAACATAACAGACTGAATCAACATGTGTTTTAAGAGACAAGAGACTGATTCAACACATTATAACTGGCAATATACAATAGTTATAATGTAAAGATAACAGCTAAGTTCTGAGTTTCAGAATTGCATTCAAATAAAGATAAATTTCTTAAAACAGAGTTTAATTAATTTGACTCACATTGATGTTTTGATTGCTGATGTGATTAGAATTAATTTAGTTGTATTCAAAAATTGCTTAGTTTACCTATTCTCCATACTCTATGACTTTGGCACAGAGAATGGGCATCACTTTCAACACATTTATTGACGTTGATACAACTGTACTTATAGGCTGCAGTCGTGTGCCTACGATCACATTCACAACAAATGAAATTGGTCACGTAAATGAAAAAAATTTCAAGATGCAATTATACGAGCACTTCAGTCTACATAGGCTTCACGGTGATCTCGGACTGTCGCGATCTCGGACTAAGTGATCTCGGACTGTTTCGGTGATCTCGGCCAGTGTGCGGCAGTGATCTCAGCCTGTGGGGAAGTGATCTCGTCCTGTATAGGGAGTGATGCGCACCATACCCTCACCAATATAATGAAGTGATATGATGGTACAGCATATGTATCATGTTACAAAAATATGCAATGCATAAAGAATCTGTGACGATCAGTCGTTATTTCGTTTCGTTCTTCATGTTGCAAAAATATACAATGCAATGCAATAAAGAAGTTGTAACGATCAGTCGTTATTTCGTTCTTATTTATTGACTATTGATAAATCTCCAAGTGTTATCATTGAACTTATTGAGCCTGCAATGCAATAAAAATGTTATAAGTTTCTTATAACGATCCGCCAAGTTTTGAGCAAGGAACCAATCTGTTTGAGTGGATTCTGTTTGATAGTCTTCTTCTAAGAACTAGGTTTTACGTAGTTTAATTTTTGGCATTATAACAACGCAACTGAGTTATTAATGCAATATACATTAATTAAAAAGGTAGAATGCGTGGTAATTTAATTGTTTTGCAATAGTCCTTTTCTTGTTTATATTTGATTTGTGTCCGTTGGGAAGGTGCGAACGTAATCGACTTCCAATTGCTGCTGAGCTATATTGAGCACATATTTTCGTTTGTCTTTGATTTATGGGCTGTGTGAACGTGTTTTGAGGCACGCCATAGTAATCGGCTGTCTACTCGTGCATTGCGTTATTGAGCAGATTCCTCCTTTCATGTTTTTTCTTTGATTTGTTGAGATGCATGGAAAGAATGTACGGCAATTGACTTAACACCCTTAATGTTGTTTATTGTTTCACAGAGCCGTTACCTTAAAAGGTATAATCACTGCATGCAGCGTAGATTTTAAAGTATTCCAGGACTCTGTGGCATCTCAATTACAACATAAATTATAATCGGAAGCAGAAAAGATGTATCACATCTTCCTCGTTTGAAACACATACGCACGCACGCATACACACGCATGCTCGCACGTAAGCACACAAGCGACTTCAAAGCAGAAAAATAGCATCGATCATGCAAAATTGTTAACTATTAGAACAATCGACACTTAAAATGATATAATCAACTATAAGCCAATCAAACTACAAACGCAAAGGCATAAAATTAATGCAATGCTATAAAGACGCTGAGACAATCATTTGTGATTTAATTCTAATTTATTTCCTAATAATAAAGTTATTAATGCAATACACAGCAATGATAATGGGTAGACGGCGTGGTAATTTGATTCACAATAGTTTATATTAAATTTGATTTGTATCCTTTGGGAGTTGCGAACATTATCGACTTGCTTTGCTATATTGGGCACATCTTTCTATGATTTATGAACGTTTTGAGGCAGGCCATAGTAATCGGATGTCTACTCGTGCACTGCAGCGGTATTGAGCAGATTCTTTCTTTCATGAGTTTTCTTTGATTTGTTACGACGCATGGAAACCACATACAGCAACTGAGTTAATACCCTTGTTGTTGTTGCGTTGTTTGTGGTTTTACATAAGTGACTTTAAACGATGTAATAAGTCGTTGGATTCGACCACAGAAAGCTTTCATTTACTCAAAGCTCTACACTTGGGTGACAAATGCCTCCATTTGATGTTGGCGAGTAACAACAAAAGAAATCCGTTATGCCTAATTCCTTTCTTCCGATGCTAAAGAGGAGCTTAGCAAATCTGGCATGTCAAATGTGCCTCAAATCAGTGTACGTGCCTGATGATATACTCCGTTACTATTTTTTAAACATAGATCTCCTACAAGAGACAGCAAATTGGCATGCATTTTTCTCACAATAAATGGTTTTGGACAAACGTCTTTCCGTTATACAGTCATAAGCCACGGGAACAACTTGTAATAAATAATTTGCACACAATACTGAATAACCTCACCCCATAACCCTCACACATATTTAGAAATACTTCTCAGAGAACGAACAATGACGTCGAATGATGGCATCACGGGTTCAATGCAAGAGCGAAACCGTTGATGCCGTTCTATCAACAATAAATTGCACAGGCATGCTATAGAAGCATATGCATTGGGAACAAGTTGTGATCAATCAATGATTTTGCACACCATATATACCTTTATCCTCACACATAATATTATTTACATATATACGTCTTAGATAAGAATACAAATGAGTAAAAAAAATTGTTATGATTGTGTAATGGTAAAATAATTTATGAAGGGGTATGTTTTATTGCTACTATTTATTTACTTGCATTCCATGTAGAGTACAATTAGTGCTGCACAAGACAATGTTCATTCGCCAATTTGTTTAAGGCCAATTCAAAGGAACCGAGATGCATGTGCACGTGATCCATAATAATGATTGGTCAGACTTGATTCAGGGGCGGGTTCAAGCCTAGGGGATTATAGACAACTTCAACTTGTCCAATTACAACAGTACTTGTGATTGGTCTGAAGGTTACGCCCCACTTCCCTTTATAAACAAGAGAACCTCAATGAATGAACACTACGGGTTCATTTGCAAGCGATTAGTTTATACAAAAGTACGAATACAAGAGGATAAGTTATTGCGTTGCGCTTTCAACATGAATTGCACAGGCCGAGATCACTGAAACAGGCCGAGATCACTGCCGCACACTGGCCGAGATCACCGAAACAGTCCGAGATCACTTAGTCCAAGATCGCGAAAGTCCGAGATCACCGGGTACCCTACATAGCCATAGCAGCCCCTCAAAGTCAAAGTGCAGCATACCCCAGGGGTAATCTCCGAGCAAACTTGATCTACTCAATGGATGGTGGCTGCAGTAGCTGCCTAATGTTCATGATAACGCTAATTAACGGACCGCCAATAACACAGTATATAATCACTTGATGTTACAGAAGTTATAAACATGTTAGTCTTAACTAAGACGTTTAAGGGCACTTATGCAGAAATCGGACCCACCTCAATTTTGCCATTATAACTGTATTTTGGCCAACATTTGATTTTGTTAATTCAATCAATTATAATCATCTTGCGCATATATTTATGTTTTATAAACAGCGCGTCTTGGTATACTTTTGAGGTTGAAAAGACAGTGTGATTTATGCCAATTACAAGCGCAGCGGCGCATGTGTTACTGCGCCGTGCACATGGAATGAGCGCTGTTTATAAAACATAAATATGTGCAAGATTATGTTAAATGATTGAATTAACCAAATAAAGTATCAAATGTTGGCAAAGATAGTTATGATGGCAAAACTGAGGTGGGTCCAACTTCTGCATAAGTGCCCGTTTAAGCTATAGGCAATAGCAGCGACAACTGTGCTCGTGGTATGTTTAATATGACTGTCCAAGCCTTCACGGTAACCAGTTATGAGCGATAACAGGGGCTGAGGTCTAGCCTATCGCGGTGGGGACAGCGAATGCGAGTGTACCACCACTATTACTATACATAACCAAATTTTACACACACAATTCCTGACCGCTAAACACCTTTCTAGTCTTTGGCATTAAGTGAAATACATATCTTAATTAATTCGTATCGAAGCATTGACTACGAGTACGGTATGACTGTGAATCGTGATACCTCTTCGAAGTCATCCTCGTCTTGATTTGGTTTGAGCAAGGACACGGGTCCGAAACTGCTATCGTCTGTGCTTTCTGCTAGGAGTGGGTTTGATGCATCAGTGGCGCTGGGTTCTCCCATTGCTCCGAGGATGTCCTCTGCCGACATCGCAACGCTCTAAAAGAATAGGCGTTAATAATATATAGTATAATGTGACATCAAACCATCAACGCCCAGCACATGTACCGGAAGTCGGGGCCAGTGACTGTGCGGAAAATACGAACCTGGCGTGACACATACGAATAATACAGCGCACAATAATTGAACTCCTGATCATAATAATTTTCATTATTATCGTTCCATTTTCTATAATTAACAGTCACTATCCACCGACTGACACTCACTCACGTGCGCACACGTAGACACCCGTGTGCGCGGGACACGCGCTTGTCGTGCGCCCACACACGCGCGCGCACGTACACGCGCCGTGTGCGTATACCCGCATTCGGATATGCGCGTGCTCATACGCGCGCGCACACGCCCGCGCGAACACAACGCCCGCGTCAAATTACTATTTTGAAAAGAATATTTTATTTGCGAAACTTTTGTCGTTTATAAATTAAGCGCAGTAATTTAGAGCACGCATTTTTTTAGTTATTGATTTCAGTTGGTTAAGGTCAAATTACTATTTTTGAAATAATATTTTATTTGCGAAACTTGTATCGTTTATAAATTAAGCGCATTCATTTAGTCAGCTTAAACGGACACACTCGCGTACATAACCTTAATGTCACAAAAATGCAATGCACGAGAAATAGTGTACGTTGCGATCACGTGACTATGCACCGCGCCGAAAATGGCAGCAAATTTGCTAGCTCAGCTTTCGGCCTTACACAAATGCTTAGAACAAGCCCAGATTGGGCCACAAAATTCCAATGACATCATTGGGAACCTGGGTCTTATGTGTCTCCAGGATGTGTCCGACAAAGAAATTGGTATAGCATATTGCGATTCTACCTTTTAGGCAGTTTCTGGCTCTTTCTAAGTCGGCGACTGGGCAGTGTGGCTATCTGCTGTGTTAGTGATAGTGTGTATAGGCTGTATAGCTTGCACTGCATGCGAAATGAAATGGTGTCACGCACTGACGCAGTGCTGGCTGGCTTATTGGATATCCGGCTAATTAATAAAACCTATGATATGACCACACACCGCACACAAACACACACATACGTCCACATACAAAAGGGCGGGACACCAGGACAATACTCAAATACTTGGTCTTTGTATAATGTTTATAGAAATGTAACAGGCAGGGTTACTGACTAGATTATTAATTATCTCATTAAAACTTAACTAATATTTTCGAATATTTTGTCCATTTTTACTTTACACTATTCCAATAAACCCATTAGTATCTATAGGCTGGGAGAGCCTAAGACTAAGAGTCCCTTCCCTTGTTTACCCTGTTGTGCCAGTGGCAGCTTGACAGCCAATGCAATTGAAGTCATATCTTGTTACCACTGGGGAGCAAGCAGCAGTCAGTGGGAGCAAGGGTTGGTTAAAGGAGGCTGTAGAGAAGAGACTGCGTGTTTTGGCACTCTCTTCACTCCTGCGTGTTTTGGGCACTCGCTTCACTCCACTAAAGCACCAAAAGAAGCATGAAAGGTAGGTGGATTGATCCAGGAAATGCTTACAGCTATTTTCATGAATTTATTCACTATTACTTATAGGCAAATTAGCATTTAACTGTGGTAAACACTGTTACTTGAATTGTTGGCTATATATATATATATATATATATATATATATATATATATATATATGCAGGAGGTTATGTTCAATAAGTATTGTTTTAATCACTAAGTTGTTACAGTAGTTAAGTAGTTACACTTATTGTGCGAGGTTACACAAGCCGGAGTGTATGTGACACTTGTAGATGTGTCATCTGCAGAGCTTGTATGAAGATACTGAGTGTTAACAGAGTCCTATCTTAACGCATTAATTAATGTTTATAGAATAATTATGTTAGCAGACATAAGATATCTAGTTATTCAATATTACTTATATATTAGTTTACAGCTGATAATTGGTTGTAAATGGGTTAATGATAGACTTGTTATAATTGGTACTATGGTTGGCAGTAGGACTGTTGTTTATTTGTTTACAGACAGCAGACATGTAGCATAGACCTACTTGTACTGAGCCGATGCTCAGCTGCAGTAGTTTCTGCATATCCTAGTTGGGGTGAGCACACATGATTGGCTGCATTGATGTAATGATGTATTAATTGGTTAGGAACAATTACATGCTTGTCATATGTTATGGAAGTCATTCATTTTTAGACAATACCTATTGCTTGTGTTAGTTTTATTTGTCATGCATAAGTATTGATTATACCTTAGACATGAAAGGATATAATGTAGTAACATATACATTTAATTGTAAATGCATTATTAACTGAGTATTTACTTACTATGTATGACATAATTACTTGGATTTATTACTGTGTTGATGTTACTTAGGATGTATTCGTTTCTCAACATGGGAGAGCAGTGTTTACTTAAATATACATGTGTTTATTGATGATAAGTTTTGCAAAAATGATGTCTATTTACAAATATCTCAGGAGCTAACCTGCTATTTGGTAGATGAGATGATCTACAGGCAATTGAACTATATCAATATTATGCAATGAATATTATGTTTTATGCTATTGAATGATCTTATGTTCCATTGTAACACATGTAGTAATGACAATTATTTATGTTTACAGGTTTTTGTTTTAGTCATATAATATAGAACGCACCACAATAAATGGTATAAGCATTTACACGTGTGTTCTGTCTTCAATGATAACCCCTCCGTCTACACAATAAAATTGTATATTTTTACTTGAGAGTGGTTGTGTAGTCGAGCATTGGAACCGTGTGCGTCAGTACTAAAGAGCCAAGCAGTAAACGTGTGCCCCAGTTCACTCTCATCATTACTGGCAGCTGAGGGCCGACTTGACTTTCAAAAACTAATGACATGCAGTTTTATTTACATAAAATACATATTAATGATGATGACATGCTCAGTAGTTTCAATGATGTTTAGTGTAAAATTAAGGAATAAACACCTGCAGCAACCGTGCATCTAATTAATGAGATTGCTACGCGTTGGGTTTGTGGACATGCCTATGTTCAGAATGTCCCAACTTTCAGCTGTTTTTCAATAACAACTCGCGGCAAATTCTACACATAAAAACACTACTAGACACAGCAGTTTCAATACTTCAAGTGTAATCACCACAAATATGTAGAGTGCTTGGACATTTATGACTGACATGTTCGGTTCCAATGCTCGGCTCCAATGCTCACCCAGCAAACAAGGAACCATTTCTGAACCAGTTGGCAGGTGTCATACTGGTTCATAATTGGTACCGCTCCACCAGTACGTGTTTTCACGTGTATTCACGTGAATACACGTGTTCTGTCTGTTGTCACAAGTTTTGAACGAGTTTGACACGAGTCGTACTGGGTCAGAACTGGTACGGATTCACTGGTACGTGTCATCACGTGAAAAAACTCGTGATTTCACGGGAAACACGTATTGACACACCAAATTTGTTAATAGAATCTGGTGAATTCACGTTAATTGAACCAGTTGAACTCGTGAATTCACTTATGGAACAGGTGAAATCACGGGTCCTTGTTTGCTGGGCAGCTTACTGCTCCATGTGTGGGGCACCAGCACAAAGCTGCGTGTGCTCAATGTTAGGCCCTGTAATGCTGATACAGTCAGATACACACAGGTCCAATGCTTGGCAACGTAACAGCAACCTTTTTAGTTTTCTGGGTAACATACTTTTTTGTGCAATCTCTAATCCATACTAATTAACCTATTCACAATAGGCAAAACAATAGAAATAATATATATAAGTTAGTTATATAATTGACAAGGTAAATATAAGGAAATACAAATATATACTAATAAATTAACAAGAGTCACTAAAACATCCTGTCAAATTATCTTGCTATTGTCCACCACAAATTTGATCCTTAAAATATGTCTTCAGATCATGTTAAAAACACAGCATCTTTTAAAATCAGTGACATTTGGCAGCAGCAGCAGTTCCACCAAACAGTTGGTTCCCAGTGGATTTTGGCGCTTTTTATGCTGATACTAAATACATGTGCAAAATAAAGGCTCATTATAAAATAACCTAAATTTCTTGAATGTTTTAAGTACTTTGTAATTATGATCATGTAATATGAAATCACTGATTCAGTTACCTCCAGTGACGTCTGTACTGTGGCTAGGCTTGTGGCCAGATCCAATGACAAGACAGATAATGGCGGTCACGCATCAGTACCTTTGTAAAGGGACACACCTGGTGATTTAACACTAGCCCAGGACAACACCAGTACAAATGTACCTGTGAAGTGTGTAGATAAACAGTCCCATGACCATTGTCATGGATGTACAATTAAAAGGGGCTCAGTATTTGATAACTTATTTAATTTTAACATTATCTCTCACAACACACTAAGTTGACTTCCATAATAAAATCATGTATACTTTTATAACCTGATCACGACTCCCTTTTCTGTCATAGAAATAGTTTCTGAATGATCGCTAAAATGACTTGTTTTTGCAGTTCTTTCCTTAATCCTTGATGTACTTATTTACTTTGTCAATGATAAGGACGTTTCAAAACACTGGCACAGCTCCTTGTATTTATATTTTATGTATATTTGTACAATGTTTTACATTTTATATTAAAAAAAATCAATCAATCAGCTCTGGTCACACACATATGCGTGTGCAAGCATGCATGCGTGCATGCATGCATGCATGCACGCACACGTGCGCACACAATATCATGGCACTTACTAATCCAGACTGATTTTGATTTTGCTGTTCGGAACCAGAATATTTACATAGGTCAATTAGTCTTGCTCATTGGACAATGGTGGAGGAAACAAAAAACAATAAAATAAATCTGAGTAAATCACAGTCATGATATTGTTGATTGTAGAACTTTGCAAATAATTAATTCTTATAGATAGTTTTGAAATTATGAAAACTATTTTGATGAACACTGATGCCAGTAATATGTTGGGTTTATATCGGAAATAAATAAAAATAAAAAGCATTACCATTGTTAGCAATTTCTGACAGGAATCATTTCCTTCCTGAAGGAATATTTGTGTGTTAACAAGTTTCTTGTTACAGACTATATCTGCTCTGTGCTGTTTCACAAGGACTCTGGAGTCATCGCATTCCTCAGAAAGACAATCTCAAAAGATGAGGTGACTGAATCATAATTATAACTTTGATACTCATTCAAGAATCATGACTCATGATTCATTCATGATGTATACGCTCATGCCTAAGTTGTCAAGTAATGTTTTGGGGTGTAGTGTCATAGTGCAGGACAAAACCCACTTGGACAAAACCCCCTCCATACATAACTCCATCAAGACATAAGCTCCTTCCGGCCAAAAACTCCATGGACAAAACCCCCTCATCATAGATACTAGCCTCAAGAATGATGAAAAGAAGTAAACTTAGCTTGGCTTGTATATTTGTGCATACTATATATATATATATATATATATATATATATATATATGTATATGTATATATATATATATATATATATATATATATATATATATATATATATATATATATATATATATGTATATATATATATATATATATATATATATATATATAATATATATGTATATATATAATTTGGTATGTAAAAAAATTAAATACATGCCAAATATTTTATAATTACTGGCATAATAAATGTGCTATTCAAGCAAGTTAGCCTCTAGTCTGAGTTTGTCTGCCTGGCAGTCTGCAGCTCTGGGCCACTTGGTAGCCAATGTTACTATATCAAAGTTACCCTCCTACCTCCATTATGTTGGTGAATGTCGCTTCAGAAAGCGGTGGAAGCAAGTTCATCTCTTGTCGGCCATACCATTCGGTGGAAATGAACACCGATGGAAATAAACACTCTGATAAAAAACAAATTATGCAACTAGAAGGCTGATGTTTGCAATACAAATAAAAATATAGTACTTATTCATTTAATCGTTCTTCAGTCTAGTATCACTGATGAGGGGGTTTTGTCCGAGGGGTTATGTCCGGAAATGGCTTATGTCTAGAGGGGGTTATGTATGGAGGGGGATTTGTCCAAGAGGGTTTTGTCTAAGGGGGTTTTGTCCAAGGGGGTTTTGTCCGGAGGGGGTTTTGTCCGTGCACTGCCCCTTCTATCTGTAAATTGTGACATTTTGTGATGTGTCAAGTCTTGGGGTAGTGTGCCCCCTCAAACTGTAAATTGTGACATTTTGTGATGTGTCAAGTCTTGGGGTAGTGTGCCCCCTCAAACTGTAAATTGTGACATTTTGTGATGTGTCAAGTCTTGGGGTAGTGTGCCCCCTCAAACTGTAAATTGTGACATTTTGTGATGTGTCAAGTCTTGGGGTAGTGTGCCCCCTCAAACTGTAAATTGTGAAATTTTGTGATGTGTCAAGTCTTGGGGTAGTGTGCCCCCTCAAACTGTAAATGTGAAATTTTGTGATGTGTCAAGTCTTGGGGTAGTGTGCCCCCTCAAACTGTAAATTGTGACATTTTGTGATGTGTCAAGTCTTGGGGTAGTGTGCCCCCTCAAACTGTAAATTGTGAAATGTTGTGGTGTGTCATGTGTTGGTGTAATGCCCTGTCGTTCTGTAAATTGTCACATCTTGTATTCTGTTTTGTGTTGGGGGTAGTAACCCCCCTTCTGTAGGTTGTCACATGGTCTGTCATGTTGAAAACTGGGTGATGTCTTGGGGGCCGTCTCCTATAAGTTGTCACATCTTGGGGTGACTCATGTCCATGGCTGGGGTGAATTCCATTCAGTACCTTTCAATTCCTGCTCCAATTCATTGCAATTCCTTTTATTCAATTCCAATAATTTTATTCAATACTGTTTGTTTTTAAATTCCAATTCGATCTATGATAATTCAATTGAAATTCCCACTCCAATTCCATATAACAACAGTTAACCATAAACATACAATTCCAATAATTTTTTTCAATACTGTTTGTTTTTAAATTCCAATTCGATCTATGATAATTCAATTGAAATTCCCACTCCAATTCCATATAACAACAGTTAACCATAAAAATACATGATTAATGTGCACACGGGGTAATACAGCGTCTCCTGTGTGATGTATACAAATTTGATTATATAATCATTATATAGCATACACACATAATCACATATACCTAGTATGTAAGAAAACTAAACCAAAATAATTCATTCAGTGACATTTTATTGGAGGAAAAATATTTTAATCCAAACATCACTGTATAATTAAAATATCTGAGTATATTGTCTCTACTGAGCATACTCTCAATCTGATATCAACTACTTAGCAATTACTATCATTGTAGTTGTCACATTCTGGTTACAATCTACAAGCCTCTTCAAGTCTTCACTGGGCTTATGTTTGCATTGGTAATCTTAATATCTCACAAAAATATCCAATGCTCAATTCCATGTCATTCAATTCAGTTTAACATCTCTCAATCTTCCAATCCAATTAACTTTGTTCCAGATCTATCAATTCCAATCCTCCCTCAAATTCCGGAATTGAATTAATAAATTCCAGTTCTTGTTTCACTGCCCCAGCCCTGTTCCTATCAGCCCTGTTCCTATCTTGCTCCTTGATGTTTGTGTCAGTTCCAAGCGTCCAAGGCGGGTCTTCTGGAAATGCTCTGTGGCTTCATTGTGACACACCCGAGACGGGTGACGCCATACGCAACTGACATCAAGGTATTGTACTCGCTTTCAGTCACCAATTCCATGACTTGTAGTTAGCACTTTACATTTCAGCCATTCAAAAACCCTGTTTCCCAGTTATTTAACTTAAAAAACGTGTTTTTTACCCTTTAAATGGTGCAGTGTATAAAGCGACACTTCCTGGATATTGGGGCTGGTGTTGGTTGACTTTGACAGTTGCTTCATGGGTTGGTTTGACTGATTGAGTTAAAGTCTGAGAGGGCGAACGTCTGGCACATGGAACTGTTCATAGGAAAGCCTGACATGATGGCATCTGTTGCGTGACTAGAGTTGTGTTTGTAGGATGTGTCTGACTGTTTGAGTTGTATTTGTAGGACGTGTCTGACTGTTTGAGTTGTGTTTGTAGGACGTGTCTGACTGTTTGAGTTGTGTTTGTAGGACGTGTCTGACTGTTTGAGTTGTGTTTGTAGGACGTGTCTGACTGTTTGAGTTGTGTTTGTAGGACGTGTCTGACTGTTTGAGTTGTGTTTGTAGGACATGACTGTTTGAGTTGTGTTTACAGGATGTGTCTCACTGATTGAGTTGTGTTTATAGGACATCTGTCTGTCACTGCTCACACGAGATCGACTCTCGAAGGTGAAACTGGCGGCTGTGCCTTTGTTGATTGAAGTAAGTCATTCTACATCTACTGCAGCAGATTGATGTACGTCACTTCATAAAGTGGATCACTGTTGTGAGACATTTATTACATAATCAAGTAATAGATTGTATATACAGTAAAGTTAGTGTATAGAAGAAATGTCAGCTTAAAATGCACTTTGTTTCATTAATTGATACTTTGAGTGGTTTAACCCTTTAGACAGGTCAGTTATTGAAATATGCTCCAAATCCTTACATTATATCTCAAAGCCACAACAATATGAACATATCTATTTTTTTACATTTACATTTTACATGTATTTTTTCTAACATTTGCAATTGTGTGTAATTAAAGTTAATTGAATTATACACAAGATGGTGCGATATGCCCTAATAAATATTATAATATAAAAATTCAAAACCCAGAATGATGTATCAGGGTGCATTTGCATACAATGCGATACATATATACAAACTCTGTCAGATGATATTTTCAAAAGGAAATTATTAAAAACTTCAGCTACAAAGCATATTGAGAAACCGCTATTACATGGCAGATACACAAAGACGTCCAGACAGATGTTATATAAGTATTCAGAAGATGGTGCCACCTCAATCAATCGTCAGAACAAACAGACACGTTTGGTACTTGAGGAAGCAGACACCTGGATACTTTCGAGTGCTCAAGTTCCGAGAGATGTTACAAATTGACAGATATATGATACTGTGTATTTTGTGAACATGCCATGTCGATTGACAAATGTGTCATACAGGGCCTTGAAAGTCTTGAAAAGCCTTGAATTTAATTGGACCAAATTCAAGGTCTTGAAATCCTTGAATTTACAAAGTAGTACTTATTGAAAAGTCTTGAATTTAATTGTTGTCAATAAAATTTTGTTTTGACTCGATTGTTGTGACGAATAACAGTCAGAAAAGGAAAAGCCTATGCTCATAGGGCAATTGGCATTTCATTGTTTTCATTGTTTTCTTAGTCGAGTAAAATTTGTAATGTTAACTTAATTTACTGTGCTTAAAATTACATATGTCGTTAAAACAGTCTTGAATTTCTTTTTCAAATAGCTTTGGAAAGTCTTGAATAGCCTTGAATTTCAAATGTCCAAATGTGTATGGACCCTGGTCATACTTGGTCTTGTCCTGGTCTGTGTAGTTGGTCCAGCAGACGTCAGGGTCCAGCGTGGTGGCCGACATGAAGGTGGGGCAGATGGTAGAGAAGGTCTTCCTGGAGCTCGCGAGGCCGGTCAGCTTTCACTCTGCCACAGGTGAGGACGTCGGGGGGGGGGGGGGGGAGGGTGTTTGAGGACACGTCATGGTAGTCATCTGGAACTGTTTACTCAAACGTTTTTACATGTTTGGAGAGATTTTCTCCTGCCGGAGATAACTGAGTGGGTCACATCTGCAGGTGTAATGATGATAGACCATCCCTGCAGGTGTAATGATGATAGACCATCCCTGCAGGTGTAATGATGATAGACCATCCCTGCAGGTGTAATGATGATAGACCATCCCCTGGATTGTGTCCCCACAGATTGAAGTTGGTAGGAAACTAGTCACACCAATGTAGGTCTGAAGGGTGATGTTGGAAGTGAAGTTCAACTGGAATGAGGAACCATTTGCCACTTGTCGTCAAGTTTTGATGCTGCGTGTTGGGTGACATGTGAAAGATCTGTGTTTTAGTGAACACACAGATTTATCTCTATTTAACGTGTTTTTATGTTTCAATGAAGGCTCAGATTAGCCATCTGTGTGGTCTGGTCAGAGTCTTTGGATGTTTCAGGTCAGTCGTCTACTTGGATGGATGTTTCAGTGAAGACTTCAATCATCTACTTGGTGTGTTTGACTGTTTCAGTGAAGGCTCAGATCTACCATCTACTTGGTGTGTTTGACTGTTTCAGTAAAGGCTCAGATCTACCATCTACTTGGTGTGTTTGACTGTTTCAGTGAAGGCTCAGATCTACCATCTACTTGGTGTGTTTGACTGTTTCAGTAAAGGCTCAGATCTACCATCTACTTGGCGTGTTTGACTGTTTCAGTGAAGGCTCAGATCTACCATCTACTTGGTGTGTTTGACTATTTCAGTAAAGGCTCAGATCTACCATCTACTTGGTGTGTTTGACTGTTTCAGTGAAGGCTCAGATCTACCATCTACTTGGTGTGTTTGACTGTTTCAGTGAAGGCTCAGATCTACCATCTACTTGGCGTGTTTGACTGTTTCAGTGAAGGCTCAGATCTACCATCTACTTGGCATGTTTGACTGTTTCAGTAAAGGCTCAGATCTACCATCTACTTGGCATGTTTAACTGTTTCAGTGAAGGCTCAGATCTACCATCTACTTGGTGTGTTTGACTGTTTCAGTGAAGGCTCAGATCTACCATCTACTTGGTGTGTTTAACTGTTTCAGTGAAGGCTCAGATCTACCATCTACTTGGTGTGTTTGACTGTTTCAGTGAAGGCTCAGATCTACCATCTACTTGGTGTGTTTGACTGTTTCAGTGAAGGCTCAGATCTACCATCTACTTGGCGTGTTTGACTGTTTCAGTGAAGGCTCAGATCTACCATCTACTTGGCGTGTTTGACTGTTTCAGTGAAGGCTCAGATCTACCATCTACTTGGCGTGTTTGACTGTTTCAGTGAAGGCTCAGATCTACCATCTACTTGGCATGTTTAACTGTTTCAGTGAAGGCTCAGATCTACCATCTACTTGGCGTGTTTGACTGTCTCAGTGAAGGCTCAGATCTACCATCTACTTGGCGTGTTTGACTGTTTCAGTAAAGGCTCAGATCTACCATCTACTTGGCATGTTTGACTGTTTCAGTAAAGGCTCAGATCTACCATCTACTTGGCATGTTTGACTGTTTCAGTAAAGGCTCAGATCTACCATCTACTTGGCGTGTTTGGCTGTTTCAGTGAAGGCTCAGATCTACCATCTACTTGGCGTGTTTGGCTGTTTCAGTGAAGGCTCAGATCTACCATCTACTTGGCGTGTTTGGCTGTTTCAGTGAAGGCTCAGATCTACCATCTACTTGGCGTGTTTGGCTGTTTCAGTGAAGGCTCAGATCTACCATCTACTTGGCGTGTTTGGCTGTTTCAGTGAAGGCTCAGATCTACCATCTACTTGGCGTGTTTGCCGAGACTTTCCCAGCAGAGATGGTGGCCTACTCTGACCGGCTCCTCAATGTCTACGTCCGCACTTTGAAGGCTGAGGTATGTGTGATTTGGTTTTGCATTTTTATTCCTTTGGGCCGAAGGTCCAGCAGACTTATGACGTTACTTTGTTAGATCTCAGATCTCATAAACCATTGAAGATCTGTTTTTAAGATTTTGCATAGACGTTTCTTAGGGTACAGTCGTTATACACAATAAATAATTATTTGTTATTATTATTATATTGTTATTTGTTAACCCTCCTAGCGTCTTCTTGGACATAACAATTTGTATATTCTCAGTTTTCCTATTTTATTCCAAAACAATTCTATAGCATTGACGTCTAATTTAGCATAGATGTATCTGAGAGTATTTTCATTGTACACAAGAAATTTGGATTTCACTAATGTTGAAAGTGCATTTCAATTTTGCTGAGCTTCTGGTCATCTCATATGAATAACCAGAGAAAATGCCAGTTAGGTGACCATAGTGAAAGGACGACACAGTGACTACGATTCACCAAAACACATTTCATTTATAAATATCAGCTCACTATATAGTCCTCAGGGCTTCAGGGCTTCTTGGCCCAATTTTTTTAATTTTAACCAGCTGAGAAAATATTCATTTTAGTAAGAAGAAATGTAGTAATGACCTTTAGTCTTCATGTTTGTTACAGATGACTTCGAAGACAAAGAAGCCAGAGCTGAGCATCATTGCGGGATGTCTGCAAGGCCTGAGCTGCCTCCTGGTCAATTTCACACAGTCAGCGCAAGAAGGTGTCACAAAAATATGTTCCCACATCAAATCTTTACATGTCACACACAATCCAAGTAGTATGAAAGGCAGAAAAGTTTGTCTTGCATTGTTGTATATTTATGACTTCAGTTGGTTATTTGTTATTAATGTTACACACATTTGTGATTCTTTTATTGAACTAACCGTCTGTTGTTTCAAGAAAACAATTCCATTTTTTAATGTCTGTCGTAATTTTGCATTCAGAGAGCGGTATTTGAAAGAATGTACAAAACACAAAGATATAACCATATAATGTAGAATCGATTGTCATTGAAAGTGTGGAATACCACTGACGTCTTCATTGTCTTGTGTCGTTGAAGATATGACACACCACTGATATCTTCATTGTCTTGTGTCGCTGAAGATATGACACACCGCTGATATATTCATTGTCTTGTGTCGTTGAATATATGACACACCACTGATATCTTCATTGTCTTGTGTCGCTGAAGGTATGACACACCGCTGATATCTCCATTGTCTTGTGTCATTGAAGATATGACACACCGCTAATATATTCATTGTCTTGTGTCATTGAAGATAAGACACCACTGATATCTTCGTTGTCTTGTGTCGTTGAAGATATGACACTGCTGATATCTTCACTGTCTTGTGTCGTTGAAGTTATGACACACCACTGATATCTTCACTGTCTTGTGTCGTTGAAGTTATGACACACCGCTGATACCTTCATTGTCTTGTGTCGTTGAAGTTATGACACACCACTGATATCTTCACTGTCTTGTGTCGTTGAAGTTATGAAACACCACTGATATCTTCACTGTCTTGTGTCGTTGAAGTTATGACACACCGCTGATATCTTCACTGTCTTGTGTCGTTGAAGTTATGACACACCGCTGATATCTTCATTGTCTTGTGTCGTTGAAGTTATGACACACCGGCGGGTGACACCGCTGATATCTTCATTGTCTTGTGTCGTTGCAGGTGCGACTCATGCCTTTGACATCTTTAAGTTTGCCCGCCGGGGTCTGGACACACAAATCAAATACAGTCGCTTTGAGATGCTCAAGTCGGCCCTGACTCTCTTCTCCAGACACGCCGTCCAGTTCAGTGACTACCTGCTCGACGACCACGAGGTAGGGGTGGCTTCTTGCAGTTATAACTTTCAACTTTAATCCACAGCTGTAATCTAATAATAATAATAATAATAAAAGCATTTATTTAGCGCCCTAAATCCAAATTACCTTGTTCGTAGGCGCTGTTACAACAAATCATAGAAAGAAACTAAAGGTAAAAAAACATAAATCCATCGAATTAAATTACCATAAAAATACACATACTTATAATAATAATAAAAATACTTATAATAATACATGTTATGAATGTAAAAATACTAAAAGCAGCTCAGAATAATAAAAAATTAGGAAATCCTAAAAACGTCAAGTGACCATCAATGTTCATGAGTAAAAAGCTCTTTTAAACAAATAAGTTTTAAGGAGTCTTGAACTGGTATAATGAATCACATGTTCGCATATTGCGTGGTAGATCGTTCCATAAGTGAGGAGCAGTGATGCAGAACGCTCGATCACCGAACTGGCGGAGATGATGAATTGATGAACTTAAGGCAGAACATTTCTTGGCGTGTGAAAACTAAACAATCTGAGCAAGTATGACAATTTATGAAGTGCTGTGCTTTGATGAGAATCGATTGTGTTGATGACACATTTCTGTGTTGCTATGAAGCATTTGTAACTGTCTGGGAATCTGAAATGTGTTATCTCATGGTACAGTTGACTAATGGGTGTTGTGCTGTTGGTGTGTTTGGCAGGCCATGTATGCGATGTTCTTGCACTGGAGTCGAGTGTCCAACCGCGACGTGTCTCTGGTTGCAATGTCCGCCCTGGAAGCCTTTCTGCAACAGGTATGGACTTCTCATTGTCTGACCAATAGAACTACAGTATACTGACTTATGTGCTTTATGGCATTGAATACCAAATGTATCTATAAAGCACAGGGTACCATGTATTTTATGTGGTACAAGCTTACTTAAGATGTTTTTGAAGTATTTGCTGACACAGGGCAGGGCTCCCTTGATTTCAAGGTTGTCGTGTCTTATCAATGCTTTCCTTGCGTTCACGTAGCAGTGTGTAGTCTTCTGATAAATGTGCTTGCTTGTTATAAACGCATTCCCGAATCATTCTTAGACGCTGTCAGTCCAGGACTCGCATTAATGTGCATGCCACAGTGCTGCCATCTCATGGGTTGCGGCACTACTATGATTGCCTTCTTGGAGGTGTTTTGCACATGATAATGCTTATGAAGAAAGACTTGTAATTTCGTTGACATTCAGTTGTATCTTCAAAGGTTTTGAAACTTCAAGTAGTACTGAAGGTGTGACTTGTCATATAGAAGAAGGGCTCATCTGAAAGAAAGTGCTGGTTGCAAGGATACTGCTCTAAAATATGGGTATGTCAGTGGTACATTATTGATGTACTGGCGATACAATGGCGGTACATTGTCGGTATATTGGCATTACGCTGTTTGCTACATGCACTAGTAGTTCATCTAAACAAATGTGTTTTTTCAGATATCGTCAGCCCTTGTTAGCCAGGCAGCCCAGGGCAGTGGAGACGCTGCTGCCTTCGAGGTAGGATGCCTCCAGCGTCGTCAACTAACATCATGATACATGATAAATTAAACAATATACAGCATATTAATATGTACCAGTAACTTACTGTTAGCATTTCAATCGCAATTATTCCAGATAACATTTTGACTAGGCAACCATTAAACAGATTCATTGTCAAATGTTTAATTGAGATAAATATGCTAAAAGTGAGGAATCTGAGAACATGTTGTTTGTTTTGGCTGCTGCAGTTCTTCATCAGAGAGTTCCGCTGCATCATGGACAGTCCCCAGTCAAGTAGCAAAGAAATCTCACTGGCAATAAAAGGCTATGGTTTCTTTGCAGCTGTGAGTATTGCAGGCTTTTGTTTATAGAAGTCTGAGAGGATATTTGAGTCACCACCATTCAGGTTTAAGAATTTATTTTGGAAATAGGTCTGATTGAAAGGCAGTTGTCATGACAGCAGACGGCATGGGCAACAATGCAATGTATAGGACATTGTTACTTGTTGTGCCTGCTTTACTCCCGCCAATGTTGTCATGTAGATTTTGATGTAGACAGTATCTGGAGAGATGCATGTAGAATACACGTTTGTGAATAGTCTAGATAATAACTTGACTGAGATAGAATTTTACTTATCCAAGTAATAAATAATAAAGATGTGTAAATACGTAAAGTCATAAATTTATGGAAATATTTTAGATGTACTCTGCATATTTTTAGTACTTTAGCAGTTATAGTTGCTGCATGTGTCCTCAAAGTGGATGAACAAAGAAAGTGTTAACACATTTGTTTACTCTGCAGCCTTGCAAGATATTTCTAAGTGTGGATGATGTGAAGTTCATGTTCAACGAAATGATGCAGCGAAGTGAGCAAGTGTTCTTTGGGTGAGTTCACTCATGCGTGTCTGCACTTACTCATGCATGTCAACATGTACATGTTATAAAATATTTCTGATTTATTTATTCTACCTATTTATTGTACTTATTTATATACTTAATTTATTAACTTGACAAATTTTAGTGCTGATTATTGTTATTATTTTTATGTGTCTTATTGACTGTGTCTGGATCACTGTCATCGTATTACTGGCATTGTAATGTATAGTTGAAGAAAAAGTCACTCATGCATGTCCACATGAACATTTACAGACAGGTATTCTTTGAGTTCTCCGGTGTCTGCATAAAGTATACATTTGTACACAAATACATGTTCATTGCATCGTTATTGGTTATAAGAGACTTGCATAAAAGATAATTAGTGTACTGACTGCCTTAACCTGACTGACCTGACCTCTGTTGACCTTGCAGCCAGTCGGAAGTGACGGATGACACGATATTCAACCTGCCGAGTTTCCTCGAGGCTCTGGCCAGCATTCTCACACAGCTGGACGAGGTAACCACGTCCTAGACTAGTGACCTGCTGGAATGATATATATTTTGTAAACCACCACGTCCACAAACACCATGCAGGACACTAAATGTATATATATATATATATATATATATATATATATATATATATATATATATATATATATATATATACATATATATATATATATATATATGTAATATAAATATATGACTGAAGATAATTTGACATACGTGGTATGTTCGTTACAGTTCTTGTAATACATTCAGTCAGGTAGTTCTAGGTGTGGCTGATGAATGACTTGAAGCCAGTTCTCAACGTTGTCGTTGTAGGTCTCCGAGACATTCCTTCAGTCTCTGGAGAGACTGGTGGTGATGCAGATGGAGAACTTCCCTAAGCTGAGTCACAAGGTTCACTTCCGATGCTTCCTGGCCGTCCTCAAAGTCCTGTTTGCCCTCGCCCCCAAGGGTGCTGTCTTCAGGGGCTTTGTGTCTAGAGTTGGTGAGTCTGTAGCATTCAGACTATTCTATTATAATATGGATACATGTAACAGTTGTGATTATTAATAATTAGCATAGACACATGATTAAAGTATTGCAAATAGAAAATTGCAAAATAAAATACAAAATAAGAAGGGAGAAAGAATACAGATGCATTTATTTCAGGTGAAGAAAAATACAGTTGATATAGTCACATAGAGAGCCTTTAAAAAGTACATATAGTAAAAGCAGCACTTGCCAAACTCAAGACCATTTGGAATGACAGGAATATAGCGCTCAGCTCAAAGATCAGACTGATGCGCTCCCTAGTCATGTCCATATTCCTGTATGCCTGTGAGTCTTGGACATTAACAGCAGAAACCGAGAAAAGGATACAGGCCATGGAGATGAGATGCCTCAGAAAACTCCTTGGCATCACGTACAGAGACCACATCTCCAACGAAGAGGTCTGAAACAGAACTCGGCAAGCCATTGGACCCCACGAAGACCTCCTGACCACAGTCAAACAACGAAAACTGAGATGGTACGGCCACATAACAAGATCATCAGGGCTTGCCAAGACGGTCATGCAAGGTACAGTCCAAGGAGGGAGAAGACGAGGCAGACAGAGAAAGAGATGGGAAGACAACATCCCGGAATGGACGGGCTTGACACTGGGCGCCGCCATGAGGAAAGCGGAGAGACGAGAGGAGTGGAGGGAGCTGGTTGCCAAGTCATCTGTGGTGCCCCAACGGTCCACTGAGACTACGGGCAAGGCAAGGCAAGGCAAGGCAAGGCAATAGTAAAATATGGGTATATAAAATTAAATACAGTTACAAGTTAGATAACGTAAAACCATAGTATAACTGGTAATGATTGTTATAAAAAAATAGTATACATATAAAGCATATATACACATATACAGTGTGTGTATATATATATATATGAGAAAAATTGTGGATGGAGTTTTCGAATAGTATCAAATGCATTATAGTTTACAGTAAGATAGATACAAATCAATAAATGTTATTGATAAAGGTAAGTTTAAGGACATTGACTGTTTCGTCACACAGTGTACCAGGGTCTCATCCGTACCTGTTCACATCCCATCGTCACGGCAACCATCGGGGACAACGAGGGGGGTCCAGGTGGAGACAAGGACTACTCAACAGAGGGAGCCACACAACACATGTCCTACCGAGACTACTTCGCACTATGGAAATATTTGCTCGAAAGTACCAAACTGAAGGTTCGTTGATGCAATGTCACATGGATTATCCCTCTCTAGGTCCTGCTGATTTTGGATTAACTCTTTGAATTTCATGTCATTTTATGAAACATTCTCCGAATCCTCGTAGTGCACATACAAAGTCACATGTGGGCGCATCTAGTTTTTTATTTATTTATTGTATGTGTCAGAATTTTACTAAGTGCCACATCATGATGTACGAGAAGTAAATAATAATTATTTTAAATTTTATATACATATATATATATATATATATATATATATATATATATATACATACATATATGATGTGTCCAAAAAAAAAAAATTTGTTAGTCAAACCTTTGGAAAGAAAATATATTAAGATTTCCAACGGTATAAAATTATTGACCTAGCTCACACACAGCCAAAGTTTTTGGACACTGAACATGCTGGGGTACAAAAGTTCCAACTGAGAAAAACACATTTGAAGTTCGTGGTCACATAGGCACACGATCGTGCACCTTGCTCCAAAATCGGCTTCTATTTCTCCATATGATGCTTTCGAAATAAATTCACAAGGCATATTCAGTGTTGAAGATATATTATGCTGTTTACCGAGATTAATAACGCATGGATTTAGCATTGTTTTGTATTAGTGACTGGATCGATCACGCTTATTTAAAGTTAGCGCACAGCTTTAAGCCAATCAGGGGCCTGCTATCAACCATGCCTCCATATCAGATGACGTTTGTTTACAGATAAGCCTCTAATAAGTGCTACTATTTGCTAAAATTGTAGTCGGTTGGGAATTCTGCTACCAGATTCCAAAAGAGGGCATTCTGAACTTATCCATAGTACCAAACATGTCCACCATGCATAGAGGGAAACCCTGAAGAATGCGATTCGATTCTGTTTTACAAAAAATTCATGCATCAAATGTTATATAGCCTTTCTAAAAAGGTTAAAAAAATATATACTAAATAGTAATATAAATGAGAAATTAATATTAAAGATATTAAAGTATACTTTGGTGACAAAAAGTCAAAATCAAATCATCGAATATTCTTGCAGTGTTTATACAGTGTTTTCTCGAAATCACGTTCGCTGACATACGACTCATTTCGTTACAACACATCATATATATATATATATATATATATATATATATATATATATATATATAATATAAGGACATCGTATTGTTGAGTAACTATAAATAAGATATCGTGCAGAATAATAATTGAGTTTTTTTACCTGGTATTAAACATTAGAATATAAATAAATTTAGTAAAAAATTGGACATTAAAACAATAAAGGTAATTCAGCAATAATTGTCAGCTGCCTTATGACCTTTGACCCTACCTACTACTGGTTGCAGCGACTAGCACACGAAGGCATTGAGCTCAAGGTCAGAGTCACTCTCACAGAGGTCATCTATGATGAACTGATTCGGGCTGTCCTCGCCATCTTACAGAGACTGGATCTGACAGCAACCAAAGCCCAGGCTGCAGATGTGGTGTGTGTTCCACTTACCTGTTGCCAGGTTCTACTTTTCCATTGTAACTTAATCATGAATCGTTTTTGTGTCATGCAGGCAGGGATTTGTGAATGGCTCAGAACCTTACATAGTGTTGCGACCCATCCCTGTAAAATGTGGAATATTCCGTAATGAAGAGATAAATATCCTTATAAAGGGAACAGGGAGCCTTCCTTATTTTTCCATGTGGAAGGTGGCAACCTCTTAGCCTTAACATGAAAGTATTTGGTTCATTTGTATTTTTATTCTGCAAGTGATTTTAAAACAATGGTCATAGTCACAATCGATTTAAAAAAACAATGAAGCCTTTAGAAATGTCTAAGTTGAATATGCCAACAAACGACATGTCAATGCTTGCAGGATGACGACGACGGGGGTGAGGCATCTACCCTCTGCACTGTCAGTTCAGACCCAATGCAGGGTCTTGAACCAGCCAGACCAAAGGACTTTGTCATATTTGTCAATCTCGTCGACTTCTGCAGGTAGTTATGTTGTTTGGCGACAAACCTTTGAGGTAGAGCTAATGATACTAAGTTACATAGTCACATGTGTCCTGTCTTGTCTATGTATATATACACATGCATACGTGCACATGCAGACAAATGTATACACACGCACGCACGCACGCACACACACACACACACACACACACACACTAGTAAGAGATGTTTAACAAGACCATGCAGTATTCTGTTTTTATAAATCAAACACATTGAGTACCTTGCAACATGTAGTGGAGCAGGAGTCTGTCTGGCCGTCACTCTGTGCTCTGTCTGGCCGTCACTCTATGGTGTCTGTATGGCCGTCAACCTGTGGTCAACTTGAGATATTCTGTGAATGCTATATGATATGTTTTATTGATCATTGTTTTATATACAACCTTTTATCTCTTATGACTTCCTGCCAATAACCTACTTGTCTCTTGTAGTGACTTCCTGCCTGACAACCTACTTGTCTCTTGTAGTGACTTCCTGCCTGACAACCTACTTGTCTCTTGTAGTGACTTCCTGCCTGACAACCTACTTGTCTCTTGTAGTGACTTCCTGCCTGACAACCTACTTGTCTCTTGTAGTGACTTCCTGCCTGACAACCTACTTGTCTCTTGTAGTGACTTCCTGCCTGACAACCTACTTGTCTCTTGTAGTGACTTCCTGCCTGACAACCTACTTGTCTCTTGTAGTGACTTCCTGCCTGACAACCTACTTGTCTCTTGTAGTGACTTCCTGCCTGACAACCTACTTGTCTCTTGTAGTGACTTCCTGCCTGACAACCTACTTGTCTCTTGTAGTGACTTCCTGCCTGACAGCCTACTTGTCTCTTGTAGTGACTTCCTGCCTGACAACCAGACTCAACTGTTCACAAGATGGGTGTTGACATTTGGGACCGAGATGATTGAACATTCCACGAGGTATGAGTCTGCCTAGTTACATGATTAGATCCAACACGTGACACAAGATTGACCTGTAAATAAAATGGGAATTGGCTGAGCTGTGTGAGGCAACACACATGGCAGACAACATGGAGAGGGTGTTCAGTGTCTCATTTAAAGACACTAATGATAGACAGAGAGTTTAGGCAATCCACACCACGTGCAACAGTCCTGTACTGTTGAGATGCACAAAGATGCGCAAAACACAAGGTACAATCTAGTTCCCAGACTAAAGCATTAAAATATGTAGGCTCAACTTAGCTAGCAATCACTACCGTTTACGTCAAAACAGTCCCCTGTTGATACAGGGCTATGTAAGTTGGAATCCTCCACCGATGTTTTCCCGTGTTTCAACCTGGAGAACCACTGAACATTCTCACTTCTGCACGTGTTCTCATCACCAAATACTGGTGTAAGCAGTCTGTAGATCTCTGATGCAGTTTCACTAAATCTGAAGCTGAGTCTTATTCCAGTACACCTAATTAATGAGGTTCGTTAATAGGATTTCTAAAATAATTGTCCTGTAGTAATGTTAGCTTTGCTATTCATTCAGACCGTTATTGTTGTTGTCAGCAGAGATTAGTGATTTCTATGTGACCAGTGCATAAACAAGAGTTTTGTAACTTCAGATTGCCATTGGTGAGTGGCTTCTACAAACTGCTGGCTGTCTGCATGAAGATCTGTACCAGGACACAGTACTTCAGTGTGAGTAGTCTCAGTGGTCGTACTGTACTAGGACACAGTACTTCAGTGTGAGTAGTCTCAGTGGTCGTACTGTACTAGGACACAGTACTTCAGTGTGAGTAGTCTCAGTGGTCGTACTGTACTAGGACACAGTACTTCAGTGTGAGTAGTCTCAGTGGTCGTACTGTACTAGGACACAGTACTTCAGTGTGAGTAGTCTCAGTGGTTGTACTGTACCAGGACAGTACTTCAGTGTGAGTAGTCTCAGTGGTCGTACTGTACCAGGACACAGTACTTCAGTGTGAGTAGTCTCAGTGGTTGTACTCTACTAGGACAGTACTTCAGTGTTAGTTGTCTCAGTGGTCGTACTGTACCAGGACACAGTACTTCAGTGTGAGTAGTCTCAGTGGTCGTACTGTACCAGGACACAGTACTTCAGTGTGAGTAGTCTCAGTGGTTGTACTCTACTAGGACAGTACTTCAGTGTGAGTAGTCTCAGTGGTCGCACTGTACTAGGACACAGTACTTCAGTGTGAGTAGTCTCAGTGGTCGTACTGTACTAGGACGCAGTACTTCAGTGTGAGTAGTCTCAGTGGTCGTACTGTACTAGGACACAGTACTTCAGGGTGAGTAGTCTCAGTGGTCGTACTGTACCAGGACACAGTACTTCAGTGTGAGTAGTCTCAGTGGTTGTACTCTACTAGGACAGTACTTCAGTGTGAGTAGTCTCAGTGGTCGTACTGTACTAGGACACAGTACTTCAGTGTGAGTAGTCTCAGTGGTCGTACTGTACTAGGACAGTACTTCAGTGTGAGTAGTCTCAGTGGTTGTACTCTACTAGGACAGTACTTCAGTGTGAGTAGTCTCAGTGGTCGTACTGTACCAGGACACAGTACTTCAGTGTGAGTAGTCTCAGTGGTTGTACTCTACTAGGACAGTACTTCAGTGTGAGTAGTGTCAGTGGTCGTACTGTACTAGGACGCAGTACTTCAGTGTGAGTAGTCTCAGTGGTCGTACTGTACTAGGACACAGTACTTCAGTGTGAGTAGTCTCAGTGGTTGTACTCTACTAGGACAGTACTTCAGTGTGAGTAGTCTCAGTGGTCGTACTGTACTAGGACACAGTATTTCAGTGTAAGTAGTCTCAGTGGTCGTACTGTACTAGGACACAGTACTTCAGTGTAAGTAGTCTCAGTGGTCGTACTGTACTAGGACGCAGTACTTCAGTGTGAGTAGTCTCAGTGGTTGTACTGTACTAGGACACAGTACTTCAGTGTGAGTAGTCTCAGTGGTCGTACTGTACTAGGACAGTACTTCAGTGTGAGTAGTCTCAGTGGTTGTACTGTAGCAGGACGCAGTACTTCAGTGTGAGTAGTCTCAGTGGTTGTACTGTACTAGGACACAGTACTTCAGTGTGAGTAGTCTCAGTTGTTGTACTGTACCAGGACACAGTACTTCAGTGTGAGTAGTCTCAGTGGTTGTACTCTACTAGGACAGTACTTCAGTGTGAGTAGTCTCAGTGGTCGTACTGTACTAGGACAGTACTTCAGTGTGAGTAGTCTCAGTGGTTGTACTGTACTAGGACACAGTACTTCAGTGTGAGTAGTCTCAGTGGTTGTACTGTACTAGGACACAGTACTTCAGTGTGAGTAGTCTCAGTGGTCGTACTGTACTAGGACAGTACTTCAGTGTGAGTAGTCTCAGTGGTTGTACTGTACTAGGACACAGTACTTCAGTGTGAGTAGTCTCAGTGGTCGTACTGTACTAGGACACAGTACTTCAGTGTGAGTAGTCTCAGTGGTTGTACTGAACCAGGACGCAGTACTTCAGTGTGAGTAGTCTCAGTGGTTGTACTGTACTAGGACACAGTACTTCAGTGTGAGTAGTCTCAGTGGTCGTACTGTACTAGGACAGTACTTCAGTGTGAGTAGTCTCAGTGGTCGTACTGTACCAGGACACAGTACTTCAGTGTGAGTAGTCTCAGTGGTCGTACTGTACTAGGACACAGTACTTCAGTGTGAGTAGTCTCAGTGGTTGTACTGAACCAGGACACAGTACTTCAGTGTAAGTAGTCTCAGTGGTTGTACTGTACTAGGACACAGTACTTCAGTGTGAGTAGTCTCAGTGGTTGTACTCTACTAGGACAGTACTTCAGTGTGAGTAGTCTCAGTGGTTGTACTCTACTAGGACAGTACTTCAGTGTGAGTAGTCTCAGTGGTCGTACTGTACTAGGACACAGTACTTCAGTGTCAGTAGTCTCAGTGGTCGTACTGTACTAGGACACAGTACTTCAGTGTGAGTAGTCTCAGTGGTTGTACTCTACTAGGACAGTACTTCAGTGTGAGTAGTCTCAGTGGTTGTACTGAACCAGGACACAGTACTTCAGTGTAAGTAGTCTCAGTGGTTGTACTGTACCAGGACACAGTACTTCAGTGTAAGTAGTCTCAGTGGTCGTACTGAACCAGGACACAGTACTTCAGTGTAAGTAGTCTCAGTGGTTGTACTGTACCAGGACACAGTACTTCAGTGTAAGTAGTCTCAGTGGTTGTACTGAACCAGGACACAGTACTTCAGTGTAAGTAGTCTCAGTGGTTGTACTGTACTAGGACACAGTACTTCAGTGTAAGTAGTCTCAGTGGTTGTACTGAACCAGGACACAGTACTTCAGTGTAAGTAGTCTCAGTGGTTGTACTGAACCAGGACGCAGTACTTCAGTGTAAGTAGTCTCAGTGGTTGTACTGAACCAGGACACAGTACTTCAGTGTAAGTAGTCTCAGTGGTTGTAATGTACTAGGACACAGTACTTCAGTGTGAGTAGTCTCAGTGGTTGTACTGAACCAGGACGCAGTACTTCAGTGTAAGTAGTCTCAGTGGTTGTACAGTACTAGGACACAGTACTTCAGTGTGAGTAGTCTCAGTGGTTGTACAGTACTAGGACGCAGTACTTCAGTGTAAGTAGTCTCAGTGGTTGTACAGTACTAGGACGCAGTACTTCAGTGTGAGTAGTCTCAGTGGTCGTACTGTACTAGAATGCAGTACTTAAGTGTGAGTAGTCTCAGTGGTTGTACTGTACTAGGACAGTACTTCAGTGTGAGTAGTCTCAGTGGTTGTACTGTACTAGGACAGTACTTCAGTGTGAGTAGTCTCAGTGGTCGTACTGTACTAGAACGCAGTACTTCAGTGTCAGTAGTCTCAGTGGTTGTACTGTACTAGGACAGTACTTCAGTGTGAGTAGTCTCAGTGGTTGTACAGTACTAGAATGCAGTACTTCAGTGTCAGTAGTCTCAGTGGTTGTACTGTACTAAGACAGTACTTCAGTGTGAGTAGTCTCAGTGGTCGTACTGTACTAGAATGCAGTACTTCAGTGTCAGTAGTCTCAGTGGTTGTACTGTACTAGGACAGTACTTCAGTGTGAGTAGTCTCAGTGGTCGTACTGTACTAGAACGCAGTACTTCAGTGTCAGTAGTCTCAGTGGTTGTACTGTACTAGGACAGTACTTCAGTGTCAGTAGTCTCAGTGGTTGTACTGTACTAGGACAGTACTTCAGTGTCAGTAGTCTCAGTGATTGCCCTACAGTACTTCAGTGTGAATAATATATGTCAAGAGCTTCAGAAATATCCAATGAAATCATAAAACCTTATCCCACAAAATGCTACTACTGAAAAGAAACTGTCTATCTTGTTTTACCATACTACTTGTGTTCCAGCCACCTCAAGGTAAAGATGAAAGTTCTCAAGACATGGGTCTAGTTGAGACAGTTGACGCCACACAGCGAGAAACCTGCTTCCTTCTCTTTACAAAGTTCTCTAAGGAGGTTTGTCTTTCCACTCACAGATTCTATCTTGTGTAATTTCTATTCAAAAGTTGTGTATTTCTATAATTTTTTATTGATTTATATACGTTAGGTAGGACATGTGTTTGTTTGTACAAAACAGAAAAGACTATTATAAATATAAAACCAAGAGGAAAACATTTCTGTTATATATGTGAATAAAATAATTGTTTTTCTATATATTTGTCATGATTTATCTGAGGCAGTACTGTCCTCTAGTGAGCTTTGATGTGGTATCCTCAGTGGTGTGTGTGTTGTGTACTGTCAAATCTCCTCTCTCAGCTCAATGTAACCTGCTGTCCTCGTGTCACTGTCCCCTTGTCTCCTGTCACCCTGTCACCTGTCACCCTGTCTCCTGTCACCCTGTCTCATGTCACCATGTCTCCTGTCACCCTGTCTCCTGACACCCTGTCTCCTCTCACCCTGTCACCTGTCACCCTGTCTCCTGTCATCCTGTCTCCTGTCACCCTGTTTCTTGTCACCCTGTCTCCTGTCTCCTGTCACCCTGTTTCCTGTCACCCTGTCTCCTGTCACCCTGTCTCCTGTCACCCTGTCTCCTCTCACCCTGTCACCTGTCACCCTGTCTCCTGTCACCCTGTCTCCTGTCACCCTGTCTCCTGTCACCCTGTCTCCTGTCACCCAGTCTTCTGTCACCCTGTCTCCTGTCACCCTGTCTCCTGTCACCCTGTCTCCTGTCACCCTGTCTCCTGTCTCCCTGTCTCCTGTCACCCTATCTCGTGTCACCCTGTCTTCTGTCACCCTGTCTTCTGTCACCCTGTCACCCTGTCACCCTGTCTGCTGTAGGTCCTCACGAGGCTGAGGCAGTACAAGGAGGACCTGCTGGCCTCGTGCCTCTACCTCATCCTGTCCCTACCTCACGAGGTCGTGGTGGCTGAGGTTGAGGCGGTGGTGCCGGCCCTACGGATGGCCCTGAGACTGGGCCACAGCTACCTGCCCCTGGCGGGAGCGGCCCTCCGCGCCCTGGAGACCTGGGCCCACGCACTGCCACCCCACGTCCTACAACCCTTCTACCCCAGCCTGCTGCCCTGTCTCGATGTCTTCCTCAAGTCGGCGGGGTCATCAGGTACAGTGATACAGGCGACATTAGAAATGTTGAATTATCAGATATTACTCCCTGTGGTGGTATTAACAGCATACAACCACAGATTCTGATGTATCTCTCTTTATGTATCTCTCTTTATGTATCTCTCTTTATGTGTGACTTGATTGGTTGAACTGGCCACAGTCGCTAACTGTGTTTTGAGTTACATTATTTGCTGTTTTGATTGAGTCTGTAATTATGTGTATGCAAGAAACTATCAACTATGAATATTTCTGCAAGCCTCAGACTCACTAGTAGCGTACTGGCGGACTTGAAACTTGTTTCTTGGGAGGGAGACTATATCTTGTGACACCAGCCAACAAACTGAAACAGCAGTTTACACTGTTGACAGCTGCAGAGACGCAGTCAGTGACGTTGACGACCAAGAATCCAGGCAGGAAGACGGGCAGACGCAAGATCCCTGTCAAGTTGTTGAAACAGAAGCCAGAGGAATCACTCAAGGTCTGTGGGTACAGCTCACATGGTCTGTTATATATCACAGTGTATGTTGTTATATTTCACATGGTTTGTTAGATATCACATGATTTCTTATATATCACAGGATCTGTTGTATATCAACCACGAGCTCATTGTCCTTTTGAAAACATGTTTTATAAGAATTTGTTTATTAAGAATGACATGAAACAGCCGAATAATGGCCAAATGCGTTTGCAAATTTGGATTAAACTAATACAGTTACACACGTTTTATTTAGAAATACTTTGTGAAAATCTAAATCAAATTATCAACACATTAACTGCTGTCATTGTATTAACATGTGTTAACATGTGTTAACATCTGTACTTATTATTTACTTTGATCATTGCTAACAATATATTGAACATATCATTTGAACATTTTATCAACCATGATTGATTCGCTGTCATTTGGGTAGACGTTTGGCCAGGTCATATAATACCAACTCCTTAATATGTGTATATGCATACATGTCAAAGGTAAATTTACATAAAAGTCAACGACTTTGTATTTACCCCTTCAGACGATGGACATTCATACGTGTATTGTAGTCAAGCTTGTGTTTATACTGTTAGCAATGTTTTCTGAATAAACGTTCGTTAATTCTATCGTTCATCCGTACCGTTCCAGCCGTCCGAGTGTCAGCTTGAGCACATCAAGTTGCACTGTGTACGACTGCTCGGCTCCCTAGGTGGCGCCACCAACAGTGTGCTGGTGCGGGGGGGCGCGGAGGGGACAGAGGGGACAGGGGGGACAGGGGGGACAGGGGGGACAGCCGTGGCGTGGGACACTCACCAACACCTCTTGTTCCATGTCCCCTTCGTTGACATCAAGCCAACCATCAGCCTGGGTGGGTGGCTGGGGATTACATGTACAGGGCCTTAGTGTCAATGTCACTGTGTCACTGTCACTGTGTCCATGTCACTGTCGGTGTCACTGTGTCTCAATGCACTGTCACTGTGTCACTGTCACTGTGTCAACGTCACTGTGTCAATGTCACTTTGTCAATGTAATTGTCAGTGTGTTAATATCACTTGTCTCAGTGTAAATGTCACACATTTCTCTCGATCATATACATCTAACATGTCATCTTATCTGACGTGTCATTGTATATGTCTGATGTGTCATCTTATACATCTGACGTGTCATCTTATACATCTGACATGTCATCTTATACATCTGACGTGTCATTATATACATATGAAATATCATCTTGTACGTATGAAATGTCATTTTATACATCTGACATGTCTTCTTACACACCTGACGTGTCATCTTACACACCTGACGTGTCATCTTACACATCTGACATGTCATCTCACATGTTTCAGACCCGTTCCTGCCGCGCGTGGTTGAGCTCGCACTGACCTCTAGTGAGCGTCAGACGAAGGTGGCCGCGTGTGAACTCCTCCACTCTCTCGTCCTCTACGCCCTCGGCCGCGGCTCCCAGCAGCACGGCAGTCCCGCCACGGCCTCACAGATGGCGCCACTATACCGCAAGCTGTTCCCCGTTGTCATGCAGCTGTCATGTGATGTCGAGCAGGTCGGTGTAGCGCAGTTCGATTGGTTGTTGCACGGAAAGTGTCGTAGGAGTGTTTGTTGTACTTGCTGTTTCACCTCTGGGCTGTGTTTCACACACGTCTCACTGTGTTGGTCGCTGGTATGTTCTGGTACTCGGCAGTTTTGTGAGGTGAAATTTCATCAGAGTGGACAAGTGTTGTTATTGGCTAATTGGACGTAGTGGACGTCTGGACATAATGGACATAGTAAATAACTGGAACTAGTATACAACTAGGCATAAGGAATAACTGGACATAGTGGACAACTGGAGTTATAGAACAACACAGTGGACATCACATGCCATCTAGCTGTGCCAGGCAACAGGCTTTTGAGTATCTGATGTAAAGAAATAACTCTCTAAGTCTAGGTGTGAGATTACAGTCAGTGCAGATTCCTCAGCAGACTGTGTGACGTAGTTGTATTACTGTGTGTTGTGTTGGTCTTAGGTGGCCAAGCAACTGTTCGAGCCCCTCATGATGCAACTCATCCACTGGTTCACTGGCAACCACAAGTTTGAGAGTGATGACACAGTGGCCCTACTGGACACTCTCATGGTAAGATACTGGCCCTACTGGACACTCTCATGGTAAGATACTGGCCCTACTGGACACTCATGGTAAGATACTGGCCCTACTGGACACTCTCATGGTAAGATACTGGCCCTACTGGACACTCTCATGGTAAGATACTGGCCCTACTGGACACTCTCATGGTAAGATACTGGCCCTACTGGACACTCTCATGGTAAGATACTGGCCCTACTGGACACTCTCATGGTAAAAGTAAAGGCAGTTCTTATATAGCGCAGTATCCAGTCCTCAGGACCGCTCAAAGCGCTTTACACTTTACTTCCCTGACAGACCTGTTCACTCAAATACCATCTCGGCTTCTCTGGGAAGCATCCAGCCATATGCTACAATTAATGGGCGAAGGCTGCTCGTACACATATCCACCACTGTCTATAGTCAGGTACTCATTTAAACAGCTGAGTGAACTGGAGCAATGTAGAGTGAAAAAACTTGCCCAAGGTTTTAACGCCGCAGCCAGGATTCGAACCCGGGTTCTCGTAGTCGAGAGTCTGAAGCTCTACCCCTGAGCTACTGCACTCTATGGTAAGATACTGGCCCTACTGGACACTCATGGTAAGATACAGTGGCCCTACTGGACACTCTCATGGTAAGATACTGGCCCTACTGGACACTCTCATGGTAAGATACAGTGGCCCTACTGGACACTCTCATGGTAAGATACTGGCCCTACTGGACACTCTCATGGTAAGATACTGGCCCTACTAAACAATCTCATGGTAAGATACTGGCCCTACTGGACACTCTCATGGTAAGATACTGGCCCTACTAGACAGTCTCATGGTAAGATAGAGTGGCCCTACTGGACACTCTCATGGTAAGATACTGGCCCTACTAGACAATCTCATGGTAAGATAGAGTGGCCCTACTGGACACTCTCATGGTAAGATACTGGCCCTACTGGACACTCTCATGGTAAGATACAGTCGTTGTATTGAACTTTTTGTCAGCCAAACCTCTGCATTGCACAAATTAATCTATAACTTGTTAGCATGATTAACAAAAATTGAAATTAATGAATTGTTTCGTGTTCTAACGAAATGAGTCGTATGTCAGCGAAATGGATTTCAAGAAAACATGCAACGATGATTTCTGACGATTTTGACTTTTTTCACCAAGGTTTACTTTGATATATTTTTGGTCAATTGGCAATGCTTATTTCTCATTTATATTCATCTTTAGTACTTTTTATATATAACCTTTTTACAAACACTACGTAACATTTCACACATGCATTTCGTAAAACAAAACAAATAAATCACACTTGTTCGACTCGCATTCTTTGGAGGTTTCCCTCAACGCATGGCGAACACATTTGGTACTATAGGAAAGCCCAGGACACCCTCTTTCGGATTCTTGTAGGAATCCTCACAGACGTCAACTTAAGCCAATAAACAGCACTTATGCAAAAGGCCTACCTGTAGACAAACTTCACTAGATGCAGGGGAAGGGCTGATAGCGGGCCCCTGATTGGCTGAGAGTGCAGGCCTCACTAACTGTACAGCGTGATCGAGTGGGTCATTGCTAGAAAACATTGCTAAATACTCGGATTATGTTGTAGTAATAATTTCAGTAAATGTAATATATCTTCAACAACGAACATGATTTGGGCGTTTATTTCGAAAGCATCAAATGGTGTAACAGAAACAAAAGAGCCGATTTTGGATCGACAATGTACTCGACCACGAACTTCAAATGTGTTTTTCTCCATTTGAAACTTTCTACTCCAGGCATGTTCAGCGTCCAATAACTTTGGTTGTGTGTGAGATATGTCCATACTTTTATATCGTTGGATAGCTTAATATGTCTTCTTTCCAATGGTGTGACTAACAAATTTTTTTTTACATTCAACTCATTTCGTTAGAACACATCACAATAACATTTTCTGTGTGACCATCCACAAAACCACTCCATCAGAATTTCCATGAATGATCTGTTAATATGGTAATTGTTGCACAATTTGATCGTTATTTAATATATATATATATATATATATATATATATATATATATAAATATATATATGTATATATATTATATATATATATATATTTGTACACCTTTTACATACATACATACATACATAATATATGTACAGCAAATTTGGTTAAGAAAACAAAAGTAGCTAATTAAAATGTGACATTTGACGAGAAGCCTGTCTTGGGATGGAATATTAAGTTAATTGGCTGTGGTTTATATCTGTGATGATCTGAGTGGTGCTTATGGCGCAGGACGGTGTCGTGTGCACCACCGACACGGCGCTACGAGACTTCAGCGCCGCCTGCCTCAAGGAGTTCCTTGCATGGTCCGTGAAACAGGCAAGTCAAAAGGTAAACACACGGTGACACGGTGACACAGTGACATTGATACAGTGACATTGACCCAATAACAATGGCATTGACACAGCGACACATTAACACAGTGACATTGACACAGTGACATAATGACATTGACACAATGACATTGACACAGTAACAGTGACACAATGACATCGACACAGTGACATATACATTGAAATAGTGACATCGATACAGTGATGTAGTGATACCATGAAAGCTAGGAAACAGGACATCATAGCAATTACACATTGACACTGTAACATTAAAATGTGACACTAGTGTGTACAGGGTGATAGAACTTGTTTTCAATGTATGGTATGTGCTGACTAGAACGTGTTCCTGTAATCGTTGTCATTGTGTCATATCTGCTGACATGTTCCTGTAATAGTTGTCACTGTGTCCTATCTGCTGACATATTCCTGTAATAGTTGTCACTGTGTCCTATCTGCTGACATGTTCCTGTAATAGTTGTCACTGTGTCATATCTGCTGACATGTTCCTGTAATAGTTGTCACTGTGTCCTATCTGCTGACATGTTCCTGTAATAGTTGTCATTGTGTCATATCTGCTGACATGTTCTTGTAATAGTTGTCACTGTGTCCTATCTGCTGACATGTTCCTGTAATAGTTGTCATTGTGTCATATCTGCTGACATGTTCCTGTAATAGTTGTCACTGTCCTATCTGACATGTTCTTGTAATAGTTGTCACTGTCTCCTATATGCTGACATGTTCTTGTAATAGTTGTCACTGTTCTATCTGCTGACTTGTTCTTGTAATAGTTGTCACTGTCCTATCTGCTGACTTGTTCTTGTAATAGTTGTCACTGTCCTATCTGCTGACATGTTCCTGTAATAGTTGTCACTGTCATATCTGCTGACATGTTCCTGTAATAGTTGTCACTGTCCTATCTGCTGACATGTTCCTGTAATAGTTGTCACTGTCATATCTGCTGACATGTTCTTGTAATAGTTGTCACTGTCATATCTGCTGACACTGTCCTATCTGACGTGTTCTTGTAATAGTTGTCACTGTCCTATCTGACGTGTTCTTGTAATAGTTGTCACTGTCCTATCTGACGTGTTCCTGTAATAGTTGTCACTGTCCTATCTGACGTGTTCCTGTAATAGTTGTCACTGTCCTATCTGACGTGTTCTTGTAATAGTTACCACTGTCCTATCTGTCGTGTTCCTGTAATAGTTGTCACTGTCCTATCTGTCGTGTTCCTGTAATAGTTGTCACTGTCCTATCTGTCGTGTTCCTGTAATAGTTGTCACTGTCCTATCTGTTGTGTTCCTGTAATAGTTGTCACTGTCCTATCTGTCGTGTTCCTGTAATAGTTGTCACTGTCCTATCTGACATGTTCTTGTAATAGTTGTCACTGTCCTATCTGACGTGTTCCTGTAATAGTTGTCACTGTCCTATCTGACGTGTTCCTGTAATAGTTGTCACTGTCCTATCTGACATGTTCTTGTAATAGTTGTCACTGTATTATCTGACGTGTTCTTGTAATAGTTGTCACTGTCCTATCTGACGTGTTCTTGTAATAGTTGTCACTGTCCTATCTGACGTGTTCCTGTAATAGTTGTCACTGTCCTATCTGACGTGTTCTTGTAATAGTTGTCACTGTCCTATCTGACGTGTTCATGTAATAGTTGTCACTGTCCTATCTGATGTGTTCTTGTAATAGTTGTCACTGTCCTATCTGACGTGTTCTTGTAATAGTTGTCACTGTCCTATCTGACGTGTTCCTGTAATAGTTGTCACTGTCCTATCTGACGTGTTCTTGTAATAGTTGTCACTGTCCTATCTGACGTGTTCTTGTAATAGTTGTCACTGTCCTATCTGACGTGTTCTTGTAATAGTTGTCACTGTCCTATCTGACGTGTTCCTGTAATAGTTGTCACTGTCCTATCTGACGTGTTCTTGTAATAGTTGTCACTGTCCTATCTGACGTGTTCTTGTAATAGTTGTCACTGTCCTATCTGACATGTTCTTGTAATAGTTGTCACTGTCCTATCTGACGTGTTCCTGTAATAGTTGTCACTGTCCTATCTGACGTGTTCTTGTAATAGTTGTCACTGTCCTATCTGACATGTTCCTGTAATAGTTGTCACTGTCATATCTGACATGTCCCTGTAATAGGTGTCACTGTCCTATCTGACGTGTTCTTGTAATAGTTGTCACTGTCCTATCTGTCGTGTTCTTGTAATAGTTGTCACTGTCCTATCTGACATGTTCCTGTAATAGTTGTCACTGTCCTATCTGACGTGTTCTTGTAATAGTTGTCATTGTCATATCTGACATGTTCTTGTAATAGTTGTCACTGTCCTATCTGTCGTGTTCTTGTAATAGTTGTCACTGTCCTATCTGACATGTTCCTGTAATAGTTGTCACTGTCCTATCTGACATGTTCCTGTAAAAGTTGTCACTGTCCTATCTGATGTGTTCTTGTAATAGTTGTCACTGTCCTATATGTCGTGTTCTTGTAATAGTTGTCACTGTCCTATCTGACGTGTTCTTGTAATAGTTGTCACTGTCCTATCTGACGTGTTCTTGTAATAGTTGTCACTGTCCTATCTGACGTGTTCCTGTAATAGTTGTCACTGTCCTATCTGACGTGTTCCTGTAATAGTTGTCACTGTCCTATCTGACGTGTTCCTGTAATAGTTGTCACTGTCCTATCTGACGTGTTCTTGTAATAGTTGTCACTGTCCTATCTGACGTGTTCTTGTAATAGTTATCACTGTCCTATCTGACGTGTTCCTGTAATAGTTGTCACTGTCCTATCTGACGTGTTCCTGTAATAGTTGTCACTGTCCTATCTGACGTGTTCCTGTAATAGTTGTCACTGTCCTATCTGACGTGTTCCTGTAATAGTTGTCACTGTCCTATCTGACGTGTTCCTGTAATAGTTGTCACTGTCCTATCTGACGTGTTCTTGTAATAGTTGTCACTGTCCTATCTGACGTGTTCTTGTAATAGTTGTCACTGTCCTATGTGACGTGTTCTTGTAATAGTTGTCACTGTCCTATCTGACATGTTCTTGTAATAGTTGTCACTGTCCTATCTGACGTGTTCTTGTAATAGTTGTCACTGTCCTATCTGACATGTTCTTGTAATAGTTGTCACTGTCCTATCTGACGTGTTCCTGTAATAGTTGTCACTGTCCTATCTGACGTGTTCTTGTAATAGTTGTCACTGTCCTATCTGACGTGTTCCTGTAATAGTTGTCACTGTCCTATCTGACGTGTTCTTGTAATAGTTGTCACTGTCCTATCTGACGTGTTCTTGTAATAGTTACCACTGTCCTATCTGTCGTGTTCCTGTAATAGTTGTCACTGTCCTATCTGTCGTGTTCCTGTAATAGTTGTCACTGTCCTATCTGTCGTGTTCCTGTAATAGTTGTCACTGTCCTATCTGTCGTGTTCTTGTAATAGTTGTCACTGTCCTATCTGTCGTGTTCCTGTAATAGTTGTCACTGTCCTATCTGACATGTTCTTGTAATAGTTGTCACTGTCCTATCTGACGTGTTCCTGTAATAGTTGTCACTGTCCTATCTGACGTGTTCCTGTAATAGTTGTCACTGTCCTATCTGACATGTTCTTGTAATAGTTGTCACTGTATTATCTGACGTGTTCTTGTAATAGTTGTCACTGTCCTATCTGACGTGTTCTTGTAATAGTTGTCACTGTCCTATCTGACGTGTTCCTGTAATAGTTGTCACTGTCCTATCTGACGTGTTCTTGTAATAGTTGTCACTGTCCTATCTGACGTGTTCTTGTAATAGTTGTCACTGTCCTATCTGACGTGTTCCTGTAATAGTTGTCACTGTCCTATCTGACGTGTTCTTGTAATAGTTGTCACTGTCCTATCTGACGTGTTCTTGTAATAGTTGTCACTGTCCTATCTGACGTGTTCTTGTAATAGTTGTCACTGTCCTATCTGACATGTTCTTGTAATAGTTGTCACTGTCCTATCTGACGTGTTCCTGTAATAGTTGTCACTGTCCTATCTGACGTGTTCCTGTAATAGTTGTCACTGTCCTATCTGACGTGTTCTTGTAATAGTTGTCACTGTCCTATCTGACGTGTTCTTGTAATAGTTGTCACTGTCCTATCTGACGTGTTCTTGTAATAGTTGTCACTGTCCTATCTGACATGTTCTTGTAATAGTTGTCACTGTCCTATCTGACGTGTTCTTGTAATAGTTGTCACTGTCCTATCTGACATGTTCTTGTAATAGTTGTCACTGTCCTATCTGAAGTGTTTTTGTAATAGTTGTCACTGTCCTATCTGACATGTTCCTGTAATAGTTGTCACTGTCCTATCTGACATGTTCTTGTAATAGTTGTCACTGTCCTATCTGACGTGTTTTTGTAAAAGTTGTCACTGTCCTATCTGACGTGTTCCTGTAATAGTTGTCACTGTCCTATCTGACGTGTTCCTGTAATAGTTGTCACTGTCCTATCTGACGTGTTCTTGTAATAGTTGTCACTGTCCTATCTGACATGTTCCTGTAATAGTTGTCACTGTCCTATCTGACATGTTCTTGTAATAGTTGTCACTGTCCTATCTGACATGTTCCTGTAATAGTTGTCACTGTCCTATCTGACATGTCCCTGCAGCAACTAGAGAGGAGTCCATTCAATGTGAAGTCGCTGCTGAAACGAGTCTACTCCCTCGCCCGACACCCTAGCGCCACCAAGAGGCTCGGAGCGGCACTAACTTTCAACAACATCTACGTGGTGTTCAGGTACAGAGACATAGGTTGTCATGTCGTGACTTACTTAAGTGCCATGTTCGCATTTGAGCGTGGGCCATTCTCTGATGAATAATGTCCAGCTGCATTGGCTCAGGCAGCTTTTGGTGGCGGTGATGATGTCAGTGCTAGGAGTGACCAGGTCTTGGGGTACACAGCAGGCTGTTTGTTAACTTTCCTGTGGTGATTAGCGTGTACAGTTGCATACAAATGAAATATATTGTTTACGTCATTGTTAGTGATTTGGCACACTGAAGTCATGTGGTCTGCATTAGCTGTGAAAAGATCTCTTGCAAACCTCGTTTTAATGAATATTAGAAAAATAACTTTGTTGCACGTTTGTAGATGCGCCAATGCACATGGTGTCTGATATGTCTGATTAAAAATGTACTTAATATGAGATCTAATGATATATCAGTGAGATGACGAAACTTAGAAGGGGCTGAAATTGAGTAGGTAACTATAGTGACAGTAGTGGCCCTTGTTTCTGTGGCATTGTCTTCTACAGAGGAATCGTTGGATGTGTTCAGTAAGACAAGATCTTATATTACACACTTGTCTGTTGTCTCAGGGAGGAAAAGTCGTTGGTTGATGTCTTCACGGTCGAGATCCTCGTTGTGTTTGTCGAGAGTTTGGCTCTCGCCCACATCGACGACAAATCTCTGGGTCAGTGTCTTTTTGTGTCATTTCGTGTCTTCATCGTCTTTTGTTTCATGACCACATGAGTAACATAAGTTGCCATTTATGTTTCAGGAACACAAGATTATAGTAAGTTGGCACTTGTGTCTCACCAATACAAGTAATGTATGTTGGCACTTGTGTTTCAGGAACACAAGAGCAGTGTAAGTTGGCACTTCGGCACATACAGAGGATCCTCCAAGTGAAAGCGGGTCTCTTCAACAAGAAGAACAAAATGCGTAGAACACCAAAGTAAGTTAGCTCATTTAATTGAGAACATTTCAGATTTCTTTCAAAGTTTGCAACATAAAACAGTTGGGTTCTGTCCAACAGGCATCGTTTTTATGGTGCCAAAGATGCGACAAGTTGACCGTGTGTGAAACCCCCGGTGTTTGTGTTGTTCACTACGCATGCATGAATATTCATTAAAATGGGGCTGCATAATTAATCGCTTAGGTGGCAACAAGCACAAAATGACTCGTCTAAACAATTATTTATTGGTAGTTTTGTGCAAGGCATAAATAACAGAGAAAGTAATGATCTTAGGAAATGATCGTGTTTCTCGAATGTATATATGCTTATAAAGAATCTCTTTAATACTGCAAAGTGTGTATAAGCCTGAAGTATTCTTTCTTACAGTTGTGTTCTTGGAAATAATACATGCCACACCCCTTAGGCTTGGGTAAGAGGTCCTAGTGTCCCTGTGATGGGGTAAGGTATGTGTAGTGTGTCTTTCTGTGAGTGATATTGAGAAGTAGACGTGTTGAGGGTCATTTGAGTTGTGTCCGGCAGGGCCTGGCAGGACGAGACCTTGACCGGCGTTGTTGAGTGGTTGCTACGGCAATGTGGACGGCCAGAGACAGAGTGTCGGCATATGTGTATGGAACTTGTCACCAGCCTTGTCCCCTGTCTAACTGGTGAGTGTCACCAGCCTTGTCTCTTGTCTACCTAGTGAGTGTCACCAGCCTTGTCTCCTGTCTGCCTGGTGAGTGTCACCTGCTTTGTCCCCTGTTTGCTGGTGAGTGTCACCTGCTTTGTCCCCTGTTTGCCTGGTGAGTGTCACCAGCCTTGTCTCCTGTCTGCCTGGTGAGTGTCACCTGCTTTGTCCCCTGTCTGCCTGGTGAGTGTCACCAGCCTTGTCTCCTGTCTGCCTGGTGAGTGTCACCTGCTTTGTCCCCTGTTTGCCTGGTGAGTGTCACCTGCTTTGTCCCCTGTTTGCCTGGTGAGTGTCACCAGCCTTGTCTCCTGTCTGCCTGGTGAGTGTCACCAGCCTTGTCTCCTGTCTGCCTGGTGAGTGTCACCTGCTTTGTCCCCTGTCTACCTGGTGAGTGTCACCAGCCTTGTCTCCTGTCTGCCTGGTGAGTGTCACCTGCTTTGTCCCCTGTCTGCCTGGTGAGTGTCACCAGCCTTGTCTCCTGTCTGCCTGGTGAGTGTCACCTGCTTTGTCCCCTGTTTGCCTGGTGAGTGTCACCAGCCTTGTCCCCTGTTTGTCTGGTGAGTGTCACCAGCCTTGTCTCCTGTCTGCCTGGTGAGTGTCACCAGCCTTGTCCCCTGTCTACCTGGTGATTGTCACCAGCCTTGTCCCCTGTCTACCTAGTGATTGTCACCAGCCTTGTCCCCTGTCTGCCTGGTGAGTGTCACCAGCCTTGTCCCCTGTCTACCTAGTGATTGTCACCAGCCTTGTCACCTGTCTGCATGGTGAGTGTCTGCCTGGTGAATGTCACCAGCCTTGTCCCCTGTCTGCCTCGTGAGTGTCACCAGCCTTGTCCCCTGTCTACCTGGTGAGTGTCACCAGCCTTGTCCCCTGTCTACCTGGTGATTGTCACCAGCCTTGTCCCCGTCTACCTAGTGATTGTCACCAGCCTTGTCCCCTGTCTGCCTGGTGAGTGTCTGCCTGGTGAATGTCACCAGCCTTGTTCCCTGTCTGCCTAGTGAGTGTCACCAGCCTTGTCCCCTGTCTACCTGGTGAGTGTCACCAGCCTTGTCCCCTGTCTACCTGGTGAATGTCACCAGCCTTGTCCCCTGTCTACCTGGTGATTGTCACCAGCCTTGCCCCTGTCTGCCTGGTGATTGTCACCAGCCTTGTCCCATGTCTACCTGGTGAGTGTCACCAGCCTTGTCTCCTGTCTACCTGGTGAGTGTCACCAGCCTTGTCCCCTGTCTGCCTCGTGAGTGTCACCAGCCTTGTCCCCTGTCTACCTGGTGAGTGTCACCAGCCTTGTCCCCTGTCTACCTGGTGATTGTCACCAGCCTTGTCCCCTGTCTACCTGGTGATTGTCACCAGCATTGTCCCATGTCTACCTGGTGAGTGTCACCAGCCTTGTCTCCTGTCTACCTGGTGAGTGTCACCAGCCTTGTCCTCTGTCTGCCTAGTGAGTGTTACCAGCCTTGTCCCCTGTCTACCTGGTGATTGTCACCAGCCTTGTCCCCTGTCTACCTGGTGATTGTCACCAGCCTTGTCTCCTGCCTACCCGGTGAGTGTCACCAGCCTTGCCCCCTGTCTACCTGGTGAGTGTCACCAGCCTTGTCCCCTGTCTGCCTGGTGAGTGTCACCAGACTTGTCCCCTGTCTGCCTGGTGAGTGTCACCAGCCTTGTCCCCTGTCTACCTGGTGAGTGTCACCAGCCTTGTCCCCTGTCTGCCTGGTGATTGTCACCAGCCTTGTCGTCTACCTGGTGAATGTCACCAGCCTTGTCCCCTGTCTACCTGGTGAGTGTCACCAGCCTTGTCCCCTGTCTGCCTGGTGAGTGTCACCAGCCTTGTCCCCTGTGTGCCTGGTGAGTGTCACCAGCCTTGCCCCCTGTCTACCTGGTGAGTGTCACCAGCCTTGTCCCTTGTCTACCTGGTGTGTGTCACCAGCCATGTCCCTTGTCTACCTGGTGAATGTCACCAGCCTTGTCCCTTGTCTACCTGGTGAGTGTCACCAGCCTTGTCCCTTGTCTACCTGGTTAGTGTCACTAGCCTTGTCCCTTGTCTACCTGGTGAGTGTCACCAGCCTTGTCCCTTGTCTACCTGGTGTGTGTCACCAGCCTTGTCCCCTGTCTGCCTGGTGAGTGTCACCAGCCTTGTCCCTTGTCTACCTGGTGTGTGTCACCAGCCTTGTCCCCTTTCTACCTGGTGAGTGTCACCAGCCTTGTCCCTTGTCTACCTGGTGAGTGTCACCAGCCTTGTCCCTTGTCTACCTGGTGAGTGTCACCAGCCTTGTCCCTTGTCTACCTGGTGTGTGTCACCAGCCTTGTCCCTTGTCTACCTGGTGAGTGTCACCAGCCTTGTCCCTTGTCTACCTGGTGTGTGTCACCAGCCTTGTCCCTTGTCTACCTGGTGAGTGTCACCAGCCTTGTCCCTTGTCTACCTGGTGTGTGTCACCAGCCTTGTCCCTTGTCTACCTGGTGTGTGTCACCAGCCTTGTCCCTTGTCTACCTGGTGTGTGTCGCCAGCCTTGTCCCTTGTCTACCTGGTGTGTGTCACCAGCATTGTCCCATGCCAGTGACTCAGTTAGTGTTGTATGTGGTTAATCAACAGTGATTATTATGTTACCTGTCTTTAAATTGCTTTATATACAATTTCCTTATGCATTTTGAAGCTCTTAATTGTTGCTGATAATTATTTTTTTATGTATTATTAATTTGTGCAATTTAATGCTGAAGATGATTTTATTGCATTTGAACTTTTATGTGTGTATTAATCCAAATGTTTTCATATTTAGCCCCTACAGCTGCACATCTAAATAGATGTATTTCATTATTCATGATTAAATAATTTGAGAACAGTGTTTTGGTTATCAATACTCTTACTAAGAACAACAGCTGTAGTAGCTGTCTCTCTGAGACTCAGCTTTCAGAGACTGAACTGACCAAAGGAAACTGTGATATGTCCAGCTAGTTTTGTGAGCAACTGATGTAATTTTAATGAAGTGGATGCATGACAGTGTGTAAATATGTACATTTGGTTCGGATGTCAAGAGGACAATTAGAATGTCTGTGTAAACATGGCTTCTTGTCTGGCAGGAGTCAAGACGGCCCAGGAGTTCTTTAGAGCAAAGGAAACCTCCAAGAAAGATGTCAACTATTTCATTGATAGGTTTGATGGTTTTCATTACTGCTCTTCATGGCAATTGTTTTAGCTAGTTGTAAGTTTGTGCATGCGTGGTAATCTGTGTGCGCATGTATGTGTATATGCACCAGGTATGAATGATGTAGTTTTGAATGTAGTGTGTTTTAGATTTGAAGGTGGCATGTTTTAGATTTGAAGGTGGCATGTTGTATATTTGAGGGTGGTGTGTTTTAGATTTGAGGGTGGCATGTTGTAGATTTGAGAATGGTGTGTTTTAGATTTGAAGGTGGCATGTTTTAGATTTGAAGGTGGCATGTTGTATATTTGAGGGTGGTGTGTTTTAGATTTGAGGGTGGCATGTTTTAGATTTGAAGGTGGCGTGTTTTAGATTTGAAGTTGGCATGATGTAGATTTGAAGGTGGCATGTTTTACATTTGAAGGTGACGTGTTTTAGATTAGAGGGTTGCATGTTTTAAATTTGAAGGTGGCGTGTTGTAGATTTGAAGGTGGCATGTTTGTGGCGAGTGGGGAAGAGACTGGCTTGAAGAGAAACCAGACCATGTCTCAACTGGGTGGACCATTCTCTGTGAAGACCGCCCTCGACTGGTTTGATCTGGTTCTGGCCAGTTTGGATTGCTACACCTGGGTGCTTGGCCAAGGGTTGGTCAGTGCTGCAATAATACTGGGTGAGGGAGCAAGTGTTATTCAATTATTAAATATTATATTTTATTATTCCAGTTTATCTATGGTAAAAAGCAGGGCTGTCTATAAAAACGAAAGTTCCTGTTTCACTGGTGAAAGTTGAGGCCCAACCCAACCTGATCAGTCAATAAACACCACAATTGAAAGAAATGATTTCAATGCGTAGAGCGCAGTGGCTCAGGGGTAGGGCTTCGGACTCTCGACTACGAGAACCCGGGTTCGAATCCTGGCTGCGGTGTTAAAACCTTGGGCAAGTTTTTTCACTCTACATTGCTGCAGTTCACTCAGCTGAATAAATGAGTACCTGACTATAGACAGTGGTGGATAGGTGTACGAGCAGCCTTCGCGCATTAATTGTAGCATATGGCTGGATGCTTCCCAGAGAAGCCGAGATGGTGTCTGAGTGAACAGGTCTGTTGGGGAAGTAAAGTGTAAAGCGCTTTGAACGGTCCTGAGGACTGGATACTGCGCTATATACAAACTTGCCTTTGCCTTTTACATTATCAGAGTCAGTGGGACAACTATCGTAATATGCTTTGTAATTTGAATATCAATTTGTAGTGGAACATCCTGTGACAGGTGACAGTGACAGATGGTGTCGATGTGGTTATTTCAGCGAGTGACGAGTCAGTGGTGTTTCAAGTGCTCAGTGACTTCTTTGAGAGACTGGCCCGGGGGGACGTGGGCGAGGCAGCGAGACTGTTCACAGAGGACGTGGGGAGAGAGGTCTTCACTCCACAGGAGAAAGACGACTATAACAGGTGTGTGTGTGTGTGTGTGTGTGTGTGCGTGCGTGCGCATGCGAGTGTGCGTGCGTGCACGTGCGTGTGTGAGTGTGTGTGAGCATGCATATTTGTGTGTGTGTGTGTGTGTATGTGTGTGTGTGTGTGTGTGTGTGAGTGTGTGTGAGTGTGTGTATGTGTGTGTGCATGTGTGTGAGCATGTGTGTGTGTATGTGTGTTTGTGTGTATGCACGCATGTGTGTATGTGAGCATGTGTGTGTGTGTGTGTGTGTGCGTGCAAGCATTTGTCTAAAAACTACCTTCATCATGAGCTCAGTAGCATGATAAGGTGTCACTATCTATCCTGATGTTACAAGAAGTGAATGTGTGAGACAGCCTGTTCAGTACTGATCCCTGATAAACGTAAATGGAACTGTTTGTGTCTAGAGCCAAGTGCACCGTCATTGTTCGAGCGATGAACTTCATCTGTGTCTTGCTGCAGCCAACCCATGGCAAGTTCATTCTCAAGGTCAGGCTTGTGAAATTTGTTCTATTCAGATTAATGAACTTTAATAAAGAGTTGTCTTTATGCAAATGCAAATGTGTATTGTTTGGAAACACTAAAAACACTTGTTCTTTTTGAATTATAATAAACTAAGGCAGAACTACAAAGGTTTCCTTTTTTTAATATTATAACACTACGAGCTTGAAGTATGTTAATATTGTTGTAATTCTTTATTAATAAAAAATGACACTGCAATGAAACACATTTATTAGTTTCTTTTGTTTATGTAGTGACTTTTACCCCGGAATAAAATCTGTTCAAGTAGTTTAACATGTTTTATTTATAAAAAATGTAGAACTATTTATTATAAAATGCTGTAGTAACATGATATTGTTGTTGTTGACAGGGCCATGTGTCAGACCTGTGGGCTGAGAGTCTCTGGGAGACAGTCACAAAGTGTGTCCTGCAGCCACTTGCTGTCGGATTCAACATGGCTGATGTGGAGGTCATAAGTCAGCTCCCAAATGAGGTCAGTGAATCAAACCTTTAAAATTGGTCCTTACTTGGTAGGCAGTCTTCTTAAACAGCCTTCTTATTCTACCCCCTTCTGTTTGAAGAAGAATTTGAAGATGGTGAAGATAGTTGTGAATTACATTGTGTATGGCTTGCATTAAAATTTAGATATCTCAACAACCACTGAACGAAACTACATGAAATTATTTCCATTGTATGTAAAGTGAACACTATATTATGCTATAACAAAAACACACAAAGAAATGATCCAATAACTGATCCAATGAAGCAAGTGTAGAAATGTTAGGTTTATTTTAATAATACATCCAATTCCGTTAGCTATTTTGAAATTATAATTGCTTTTGTAAATGACACCACATGAGTGAAAATTATTTTATTAAAACAATATTGCATTAAAACAGAAAAAAACTGCAAATTATCTGTAATAAAATGTGTCAAACCTATCAGCAAATAGTTTAGCGATGAAGACTTGGAAACGGACTGCATATTTACCTATGTTATGTTCTCAGACGCTGGCCTTGTTGAAAGCCCTACAGCGCCACCTACCAGCCGCTGCCTCCACTCGCTTCAAGAAACATCTCGTCACGAGTCTGGGCACTGACAAGTAAGGCACTATTATGTGATGTGTTGTTTTGCGTTGCGGTGTGTTGCGGTGCGGTGCGATGCGTTGCATTGCGTTGTATTACGTTGTATTATGTTGTATTATGTTGTATTATGTTGTATTATGTTGTATTATGTTGCGTTGTTTATTCCAAATGTAACAGGTCCAAAAGACCCAGTAAGAGGAAGGAAACCTGAACAATATTATAAATACTAAAAAAACAATATACTAATAAACACAATCAGGACAATACGTACATAAAACCACATAATATCAAATATTGCAGTCGTCCGTTATAAAGAGAAATGTTTTTAAATTATACGTCTAAAAGTTTCAATCCCAAGTTGATTCAATTAAATACAATGTTATTTAAAACATTGTAATAATAATAAAAATAGGAACAATAATTACGTAAAAACCACACAATACATGGACAAGTATATCAGGCATTATGCATAGAATTGTTTTTGAATTGTAGATCTAATAAAAGTTTCTGTTCTTGAAAATATATCAAACGTTGGATGTTTGGTGGCGCCACCTACACGGTTCTGCTCCACTGCAGGTCACATGACCTGCTGCGTGAGGTGGCGGAGTGCGAGAGCGGAGCTGTGAGACTCCAGCACCTAGTGGGTGGCTACAGTCAGCTCCACAGGGCGGGGTTACTGGAGGAGGTCCTGCATGACTCCGGGCAGACGGCTCCAGGGCTGGCGGAGCAACTCCTGCGGTTTGTCTTCAAGGTACGAGGCTCCGGGCTACTCTCTGGGGTCTGTTTCACAGCGATACCAGGGTCACAAAACTTGCGTCTTTAAACAGGGTTTGATTTTTAAATTAAGGAGGTTTTTTTAAAATGAAAACAACTGTCACCATGTCAACAAGAGTATTTCCCAGGTACACCAGCAGGTGTCTGTCCCAGAGGTCAATGCACGTGAGCACTTTTAAGGAGCGAAGTCAACCGTAAAAAGTGAAACTTGACTTACGAGCTCTCATTAATGTAATCATTAATTCCTAAACAAAAAGGGGTAACAAATTGAGATACTGCGACAGGTTTATGAGAAACGTACGGTACCTTAGACTTGCTCTTTGTCAAATTGGTAAATATTTCGTGTTTGCTCAGTATTTTGTGTTGTACTCAAGTTCTTGGAAGCTAAGCAGACTACACAGACTGTGTAGACATTGCACAGAGACAGACAGTCTTTTGTGGTTTCAGGGCCCATGTTCATGTTTCAGGGTGTCTCAACTACAACAGACGGGAAGACAACAGCAACAAACCTGAGCCCCGTGTCCCAGCGACTGGCAGAGAAACTCCTTGAACTCGCCTTTCAGCTCGGGGTCAAGGTCAGTAAGAATATCTATGTCACTTTGCGATACTTCCCCGTAACTCTCGTATCATATGTGAATGACAGACATGAAGTGAACATTGTAAGAATGTTGTCGTTCCGTGCAGTTAGAGACGTATTGTGGTTACTTTTAATGACGGGATTCGTTAAGTAATCTACATTAGATTGATTCTGTGATTGGTAAGACATATGTCAACTGACAACATGGGCCAGTCAGATAAGAAAACAGGTCGTTCAGATTAAAACATGGGCCAGTCCAGTAAGAAAACAGGTCGGTCAGATTAAAACATGGGCCAGTCCAGTAAGAAAACAGGTCGGTCAGATTAAAACATGGGCCAGTCAGATAAGAAAACAGGTCGGTCAGATTAAAACATGGGCCAGTCCAATAAGAAAACAGGTCGGTCAAATTAAAACATGGGCCAGTCCAATAAGAAAACAGGTCGGTCAGATTAAAACATGGGCCAGTTCAATAAGAAAACAGGTCGGTCAGATTAAAACATGGGCCAGTTCGATAAGAAAACAGGTCGGTCAGATTAAAACATGGGCCAGTCCAATAAGAAAACAGGTCTGTCAGATTAAAACATGGGCCAGTTCAATAAGAAAACAGGTCTGTCAGATTAAAATATGGGCCAGTTCAATAAGAAAACAGGTCGGTCAGATTAAAACATGGGCCAGTCCAATAAGAAAACAGGTCTGTCAGATTAAAACATGGGCCAGTCCAATAAGAAAACAGGTCTGTCAGATTAAAACATGGGCCAGTTCAATAAGAAAACAGGTCTGTCAGATTAAAATATGGGCCAGTCCAATAAGAAAACAGGTCTGTCAGATTAAAACATGGGCCAGTCCAATAAGAAAACAGGCCAGTCAGATAAGAACCTAGGCCAGTCCAATAAGAAAACAGGTCTGTCAGATTAAAATATGGGCCAGTCCAATAAGAAAACAGGCCAGTCAGATAAGAACCTAGGCCAGTTCAATAAGAAAACAGGCCAGTCAGATTAGACCATGGCCCAGTCAGATAAAAACACAAGGCATACACGTGACACCAGTATGTGAACAAGGCCTGTAGCTGACGGTTCAAAACATCGTACTCATCATCAACATTTGTGCTCCAAAGTAAGTTAAATCATACTACAATATACCATTCTTGGAGCCATGAACAATATATTCAATATCAATCAGAACATTCTTAGCAGGTTCATGAAAATATTGACTAAGCAACTCACAAGAAGGAAGTTTAAAGGAAGTAAAAGTTATAAGTGTGATGCTGTCATAACAGGAGCGTTCATTCAGAGTCTGTCCAGGTCCCCTCCTGGTGCTACCAATACACTGTGAATATGGTTTACAGGAGGCCATCTTACTTGAACTTGTTCTCGACAAGACATGGATAAGTGGCAGTGGTTCACACGTCTCCCACCAGGGCAGTCTGTTCTACGCATCCTTCGCCTCCGTCATCAATCGCCACCTGGTGGCTGTTGCGAGAGACTTTGTTCCGACTCTGGTCGAGCAGGCTGTAAAAGAGCCGAGCACTGTGGGAAGTGTGCTGTGTGGCATGCTCGAAGAAGTCGCCACGGCCAGGGAGCTGAGGAAAAGGTAACAACAGATTGTGTGATATCTGTAGAATATGTTTACACTTGGAGATGATTTGTACGGATACATGAGTGATCTAAATCATGTACTTTCTGGATCAAATAATGTTGAGTAGATGATTTCATTATGGAATATAATCCGTTTGTACAGGTGATCTTTTTGTGAGTTTGTAGGAGTTTCTAATGCACTATGTCAGTTTTATATTTACTTGAATAATCAATGAAATGTTGAATTTCATGTACATTATTTGTAAACAAACTACACAGTTAGACAGACAACAAAATAACACAAAGACAAACAACTTAATACAACCAAAAAACAGTGAGACAAACAAGAAAGTTCAACAAAATATCACATTGAACACCAACAAAAAGACACATTGAACACCAACAAAAAGACACATTGAACACCAACAAAAAGACACATTGAACACCAACAAAAAGACACATTGAACACCAACAAAAAGACACATTGAACACCAACAAAAAGACACATTGAACACCAACAAAAAGACACATTGAACACCAACAAAAAGACACATTGAACACCAACAAAAAGACACATTGAACACCAACAAAAAGACACATTGAACACCAACAAAAAGACACATTGAACACCAACAAAAAGACACATTGAACACCAACAAAAAGACACATTGAACACCAACAAAAAGACACATTGAACACCAACAAAAAGACACATTGAACACCAACAAAAAGACACATTGAACACCAACAAAAAGACACATTGAACACCAACAAAAAGACACATTGAACACCAACAAAAAGACACATTGAACACCAACAAAAAGACACATTGAACACCAACAAAAAGACACATTGAACACCAACAAAAAGACACATTGAACACCAACAAAAAGACACATTGAACACCAACAAAAAGACACATTGAACACCAACAAAAAGACACATTGAACACCAACAAAAAGACACATTGAACACCAACACGAAGACAACAGAAACAATTAGACCTTAAACAAATGAACAGATTGCAGAAAAGATTTGGTGACACAAATAACAAGACAGTATGATGACAAACAACAATGGATGACAATGAGAGAACACAAACACCATGATGACACAAATGCGTATAGTTTGTTGTTACTTCACTTGTATTCTCCCAGAGAGGGCGCCAGCGTGGTGCAGGCGGTGCTGCAGGCGTGGGGTCGGCTGAGGTCATGGTGGCAGGGCGAGGTCGCCTCGCGGGACACCAAGGCTCTCACCCTCGCTGTCCTCACCAAGGTCATCACTGTCAACTCCAAGGTCATCACCTTTCATATGTCAGTCTCTGTGTCATACCTTACCTTAGGATACCTTGGGACGGTTCTGATCGTAGGATTCTGTATTCCTCTGTCATCAGCTCTTCGTTTTCATTATCTATTAATATTAAATCGCGTGTTCCGGTTCTATTTCTATTGTTAGTAATTCTTAACGGTGCTTCAAAGTCATATAAAATATCCTGGTTATACCAAAATTTGTCTAGTCGTGTTTTAAATGAATTTAGAGATTTTGCTGTTACCACTGTGTCAGGGAGACTATTCCATGGTTCGGTAATTCGAATTGGAAATAAAAAAATTCTTAAGTTTAGTTTGGCTCTTTGTGTGAATAGTTTTAGAGAATGTCCTCTGTTTCCTGTTCTTTGTGATATCTCATTGTTTTTCAACATATGTCTTTGTCTCGCTGTCTCTCTTGGCCTGGTCTCAGTCAGACTCTTGGACTTGTTAGGGATTAGCAGAGATTTAACAGAAATGCCATTAAATTGATAATTAAAAGAGCAAGGTTATTTCGTAATGCCCCCCAGTCCATGTCCAGGCCTTAGAACCTTTCAGAAGTCTTTATCTTTACACCCAGCGGACCTGTCAAATCCAATCACAACTCGACATCTTATAGAAACTGATACCATTTAGTAGACACATTGAAACTAAGAAGAAGTTGTAACAGACACTGTTAACATGTTGTACCTACAGGTCACTTGTGACACTACCCAGTCTCACTTCAAGGTCCTCTTTGACTGTTACACCTCAATGCTGACGGACTCTACCACCAGCCTCTCATTCAAGGTGAGTTCTTACCATAGATGTTACAAAGGTTAGTGATGGCCTCTTTTTTGAGTTTACACAGGGCCCCAAAATCCTTTAGTAACATCATCATTTTTTGGATGTCCAATAAGACCCAATGAATGCTATCATAATTTTCACTAAGGGAATATGAGTCAATTTTTCACTCCACCTAGTAATTTTCAGTGATGGATTCAGACCAATGAATTTCGTGTTTTCTTTTACACATTTGTATTGTAATATTAATACATGTTTTAAATGAGAATACAGTGTACCTACGGAATGTGTTTTGTTATTGAAATGCAGACCTGTGGAGCAAAGAAATTAAATACATCTGTAAACCTTTGATTTATACTCGTTTTTAAGAGAAATAAAACTTATATAAGCATTAGAGTTGTAACTATATTTCAAAGAAATAAAACATCTATCAACCTTAGACTTGTGGTTGTGTTTCAGAGAAATGAAACGGGTCTGTAAACATTACTTTTGCAGTTGTGTGTCACAGGTATAAAATACATATATAAGCGTTAGAGGTTTTCTTGTGTTTCAGAGAAATTAAATATATCTATGAGCCTGGCTGTTGTGTTTGTGTTTCAGAGTAAAGTGCTCGATCTGATTGCGTTCTTCACCAATGTTCCGACGGCCGAACAGAAACTTCTCAAGTGAGTCATGTCTTGAGAGTCACATTAGAAAGTCACAAAAAGGGACAGGGCAATAACTGGGTCTTCACATCGAGAAAATATATTGATATATTGGCACTACCTAAGAAATGACATCTTAATTTACACTGACACTATTGTAGATTGTGGAACTAAACTATGAGGTGGTTATTGTAATTTCAGTCAAATTTTGTAAACACAGATACGGACTATTCTCTTGGAAGCCATTTTGTTTGGATCTCTGAAGCCCAGATCTTCTTTGTGGTGGGTTTCAGGGTGGCTTCAACCAATACAAAATATGTTTTACTTTATCTAACCACCCCTTAAGCCTGATGTATTCAGCACTTTACAGAAATATTACTCTCCTCGTCCGCCATTGTGTAATGTTACAGTTGTTTATCTTATGTAGTTTGCTTTTAGCTGGACACAATGTTTTGTGCAGGTCGTCTTTTCCGTGTAATTGTTTTCTTAGTATTTTTTAATGTATAATTCCAGTAAGTATGTACTGTGTATAAAACACCAAGAGGGACAGAACTAATTGAACAGCAAACAAAGTTCAGTGTACAAATTAAAGCTTGTTTTGGACTTTTGTTTTTGCTTTCCACTTTCCGATCAGGAAACAGTTGGATCGCTTTGTTGCTGATAACTTCCCCAGTCGAAGCAGCGAGTATGAAGTTGGCACTCCACGACACTCTGAGTACATCTGTGCCTTGCGGAAGGTGAGTGTCTCACCCACACCTCTTGGTCTGGTCTTCTTACAACTTTCCGTCAGTTGTCACCACTGATACAGAGAGTTCCCCTTTTAGTAGGCATGTTGCCTCCCTTCCCCGTCCCTCTTTGCTTAAATGTCTTTGTTCTTCATAATTTAACAATAAAATGCAACCCTTTCTGTTGCAATAGTTTTGGAATTTGTTATAGTTTGGATGTCAAAATAATCTACAGATTTAGATATGTAAACATTTATCTTCTGATGTTCTTATGATCTGTTGTAGATCCTGACTGGTCTGTTGTAGGTCCTGACTGGTCTGTTGTAGATCCTGACTGGTTTGTTTTAGATCCTGACTGGTCTGTTGTAGATCCTGACTGATCTATTGTAGATCCTGACTGGTCTGTTGTAGATCCTGAATGGTCTGTTGTAGATCCTGACTGTTTTGTTTTAGATCCTGACTGGTCTGTTGTAGATCCTGACTGGTCTATTGTAGATCCTGACTGGTCTGTTGTAGATCCTGAATGGTCTGTTGTAGATCCTGACTGGTTTGTTTTAGATCCTGACTGGTCTGTTGTAGATCCTGACTGGTCTGTTGTAGATCCTGACTGGTCTATTGTAGATCCTGACTGGTCTGTTGTAGATCCTGACTGGTCTGTTTTAGGTCCTGAATGGTCTGTTGTAGATCCTGACTGGTCTGTTGTAGATCCTGACTGGTCTGTTGTAGATCCTGAATGGTCTGTTGTAGATCCTGACTGGTCTGTTGTAGATCCTGACTGGTCTGTTTTAGGTCCTGAATGGTCTGTTGTAGATCCTGACTGGTCTGTTGTAGATCCTGACTGGTCTGTTTTAGGTCCTGAATGGTCTGTTGTAGATCCTGACTGGTCTGTTGTAGATCCTGACTGGTCTGTTTTAGGTCCTGAATGGTCTGTTGTAGATCCTGACTGGTCTGTTGTAGATCCTGACTGGTCTGGAACTATCAGGAAGTCTTGATCTTCTGGACGTTGTTATTTGTGTCCTGTGCACGGAATCACAACACGTCTATGAAGATGAGATACAGGCCTCTCTCACCCGATTCATGAAACGGTAAACATTGTGTAGTGGTTGTTTGTTATGGTTGTAAGTCTAAGAGGTAACTGTTGACAGAGAACAATGTTATGACATTTATTAGTTATTTCTTATACACTTTGCAAGAAAAACTAACATTTCGAGCTGAATACGTTCTAATAGCTATATAATGACTTCTCCCTGAATTAATCACATGACGTGTCTCTACAAGTACTCTGTGCTGACGTCACACATTGTCTGTGGTGACTACTCTCTTGTCTGCCCTGATGGTCACGTGACATGTATCGCTGTAACATCACCGGAAGTTGTCTACTTAGACACTTACTTGATCTGTTGGCAGCCTGCCTAGGGAGCAGCAGAAGGGGGCCCTCGATGTGCCGTTTCTCATCTTCACCTGCGTTGAACGTTACACGGCTGACCAGAGGAGGGCAGCACTGCAGCGAGTGTGTCTGAGCATGCTCAGAGTGGCTGACACTGCGGCCGTGGTCGACTTCTTCTGCGACCACATCACTGAAGTGATGAGACTGATTCAGACTCAACAACCTAGATCTGAGGTACACAGAGAAGAATAATAACAATTCTTAATAATATAAATCAAATACATTAAATGCAAATTATACGGCTTCATATTTTATATATGCTTCCTTCTTATCAGTATTTATGCAAGACTTGTCCGCCATTTCTGTTTCTATCTGTTTCATCTCTTGTGTCACACATGTCTCAGTGTCTGTGGTCTCTTGTGTCACATGTCTCAGTGTCTCTAGTCTCTTGTGTCACAGATGTCTCAGTGTCTCTGGTCTCTTGTGTCACATGTCTGTGTCTCTGGTCTCTAGTGTCAGATATGTCTCAGTGTCTCTGGTCTCTTGTGTCAGATGTATCAGTCTCTCTAGTCTCTTGTGTCACATGTCTCAGTGTTTTTGGTCTCTTGTATCACAGATGTGTCAGTCTCTCTGCTCTCTTGTGTCACAGATGTCTCAGTCTCTGCTCTCTCGTGTTACAGATGTTACAGATGTCTCAGTCTCTGGTCTCTCGTGTTACAGATGTTACAGATGTCTCAGTCTCTGGTCTCTTGTGTTACAGATGTTACAGGTGTCTCGTCTCGGCAGCTTCCAGTTGATGGAGATGCTCTATGGGCGGCTGTCCAAGAACGAGGTCAGCAGTAAGGAGAGCAAGGTCAATGAGGTCTTTTGCCAAGGTCATGTGGAAAAGGGCAATGAACTGACTACCGCCATCACCAAGTATGTAGGGGGGGGTTATTGCCAGAATTGATTGTTTAATATCAAACAATGTTTATCGACAAATCATGTGGGACAAAAATAAAATGATTTAGTTGAGATTCTGAGAATGCTAGTGCCATGTATAGGCATGATCATCGCGTTTCATAAAAAAAAATCGTTAAGCGAGACTTACCTAGTATTTTCTATGTCTGACAAGTGTATATGTACAGATTTATTTCATTTTAGTGAAGTTATTTGGTGAACTATAACATTGTTTATTGTTGTTCAGTGTGTAGTTGTAGAACTTGAATAAGGAAAAAGTGAATTAGCTATGCATGTTAACACATGGCTACAGTCTTGTCCAAGTGTAGCTAGACTTGAGACATCAGTGTCACCACTGTCAACCACACATACATGTCATCTTTGTCAACCAGACATCCAGGTCATCATTGTTAACCAGATGTCTTTTGTCAACCAGATGAATGTGTCTCCATTGTCAGTCAGATATATGTGTCACCATTATTAACCAGACAACCATCTGTGTCACCGTCATCATCTTGATGTCTGTGTCATGTTTCTAGGGTGGCTCACCAGGTGAAGTCGGAGGATGTGAGGGGTGAGGCTGTGACCTCTGACCTGGGGCGACAGTTGCGGTGTGCGGCCTACAACGCCCTGGTGGCTGTCATCACCTGCACCCAGACGGACGAGAAATTCTTCCGAGCCTTCCTCTTCACCGAGAAACCACAGCAGGTGGCGCTTGTGACTGTTGTCACTCTTTCTTGACAGTTGTCAAAAGGACCTGTCTAAACACAACATGTATAGAGATTTGTTTATCACATGTAGTACTTAAGGCCCCCCCCCTATTTCTCACCATCATTACCTATAGTTAAACACGGCCCTTAAATCATCTCTTTCCCAACAATGTTTTGTTCCTGTAACTAAGCCCAGTACTGACAAATCTGTTTTTTCTGTAGTTGTGCTCGACTTCTGGAGCCGTCTCCCATCACTACGAAAATATAATCTAAAACAATAGTCACTTTTCGCAAAAAGAAACTGAAGTCATGTTTGTTTGAAATCTCGTTCCCACCCTAAACCTTTGGCAGTCCACGCTCTGATGATGTGTATAATAAATTTATTTATTGTTTATTTAAATGTCTATATATGCATAACATAATATTGTTCTTTTATGCTGTTAGAAAAATAAATGTGTTCTTACCCTGAACAATGTTTTACTATTGCTCTGTGGTGCCATCTGATGGCACTTCTTGACATCTTCTCTCATCATTAATGTTGAGCTGTGAGATTGGAGACATGTTTCGACGTTAGTGTTTTACTTGTCAGTAAAACCAGGTCACTGACCAGAAAACTGCTCACAACGTCGTCTGTGGTCAGTTGGTCATTTGGTCAATGCTGTATTTGTCATCAAAAATGTTAAGTAGGACAACATGCAGTTTTGAAGTGAATATAAAATATTTTGGCACTTATTTGTAATGTTTTAATGGCTCCTGCAAGAATGTAGGTGCTTTTGTGAGGGAAGAGTTTTGGGTGATGTCTAATGCATCAGTGAAATGACCGAGATGTGTTTTCAGGGTCAGTTCTTGCTGGACAACTTGGTGGACACTCAGCGCACCTATAAGTTTGACATTGAGTTAGATGTAAGTCTCCTTAGGTATTCATTAATCTTCCTCTGTCAGTCCTTTGTCTCTCAAATTTGGCAGCTGTTTCTCTTGACTTGTCCAGATGTAGACATGCCACAGTTAGTGCAGTCACAGTGATGATAATAAGGATGAATAATATACTTCACTTTTACTCTCAGTTCCAAGTTTAAGGTATTTACAGTCATGTAGTATCTACTCAAATGTAAATAACAATACAACACTAAAACGTAATGTGCTGAAGAAAGCCATGTACTTTTATTATGATGTGTTATTAAATCTCTCACAAACAGTTAATGAGTGGATAAGTAAACTACTGGTTGTGGAGAGGAGTGAATAGGTTCAAATACAAAATAGACAACTACACTAGAAGGTACAGATTGAACCCTGAGTCTACCAAAGGCTGCTTTGCTCGCTGACTAGATTCATAATGGTTCTCTGACTTCACAACTTCACTCAAAATGGCACTCTGACTTCACTCATAAAGGCACTCTGACTTCACTCATAGTGGCACTCTGACTTCACTCATACTGGCACTCTGACTTCACTCATAGTGGCACTCTGACTTCACTCATAATGGCACTCTGACTTCACTCATAATGACACTCTGACTTCACTCATAATGGCACTCTGACTTCACTCATAATGGCACTCTGACTTCACTCATACTGGCACTCTGACTTCACTCATACTGGCACTCTGACTTCACTCATAGTGGCACTCTGACTTCACTCATAATGGCACTCTGACTTCACTGATAATGGCACTCTGACTTCACTCATAGTGGCACTCTGACTTCACTCATAATGGCACTCTGACTTCACTGATAATGGCACTCTGACTTCACTCATAATGGCACTCTGACTTCACTCATAATGGCACTCTGACTTCACTCATAATGACACTCTGACTTCACTCATACTGGCACTCTGACTTCACTCATAATGGCACTCTGACTTCACTCATAATGGCACTCTGACTTCACTCATAATGACACTCTGACTTCACTCATAATATGGCACTCTGACTTCACTCATAATGGCACTCTGACTTCACTCATAATGGCACTCTGACTTCACTCATAATGGCACTCTGACTTCACTCATAATGGCACTCTGACTTCACTCATAATGGCACTCTGACTTCACTCATAATGGCACTCTGACTTCACTCATAATGACACTCTGACTTCACTCATAATGACACTCTGACTTCACTCATAATGGCACTCTGACTTCACTCATACTGGCACTCTGACTTCACTCATAATGGCACTCTGACTTCACTCATACTGGCACCCTGACTTCACTCATACTGGCACCCTGACTTCACTCATACTGGCACTCTGACTTCACTCATAATGGCACTCTGACTTCACTCATAATGGCACTCTGACTTCACTCATAATGACACTCTGACTTCACTCATAATGGCACTCTGACTTCACTCATACTGGCACTCTGACTTCACTCATAATGGCACTCTGACTTCACTCATAATGGCACTCTGACTTCACTCATACTGGCACCCTGACTTCACTCATACTGGCACCCTGACTTCACTCATACTGGCACCCTGACTTCACTCATAATGGCACCCTGGTTAAATCTTCTTAACACGAATGTTACTTTCACAGTCAGGTTGACATGGACATTTCAAGTTGAGTCACTCTAAGATATGTCTCCTAGAAGACCTGTTTCAGTTGATTCTGTCAGTTTGAGGACACCTGTTCCAGTAAACGATGTCATTTTGTAGGCACCTGTGGCGCGCAAGAGGTTTGTGTCGATCAGACAAGAGGCACGGAACCAGTCAGTGACAGAGGATGGGGCCAGTGACGCGTCAGTGAACTACCTCGCGTCACAATACCTCGCTGACAGCAGCCTCAGTGTCGACGTCACCCGCTTCGACTTCCACGCATCAGTGCAGGCCAGTGTAGGTGACAACTTGTGTGACATACATGCCAGTGTAGGTGACAACATGGGTGACACATATGCCAGTGTAGATGACAACTTGTATGACGTGTATGCCAGTGTAGGTGACAACTTGTGTCACTATCTACAAACAGTCCCAGACTACTTGTAGTTACAGTTATTACAAATAAAACGTTGATTATTGTTATAGCTGTAACCAACATCGCACCAGATATATCTACAACTGTAAATGCTCATATTTGTCCATTACTTTCTTTACAACTTGAATCAGCCACATCATATCCATTATTACAAATACAGACGCTCTCATTCCTTACAATGTTACAACAGTCATCACTCTCATATTATCTGTTCTTAGATCTGTAACCGTTCTCATTTGGCCACCCCTACAACTGTTTCAATTGTAAAGCGCATCAGAGCAGGTTGTGATGCCGTGTAGCTGTTGTTTTTGTGATGGCAGTCGATCTCTGCGTCCGTGGAGTCAGACTGTGCAACATCTCAGAGTCGACCGTCATCAGCCACAGTCCAGGTACAGGCTCTAGTGACTGCCACTGAAGTTAGAGAGTTTATTTACACAGACCAAAACGGAAGTGTTTCAGGCAATAAGTAAACTAAGATTCATATAAATGTAATAAGTAAAATAATAGTAAATAGTGGCTTCAGAGGTAGCATCATCATTACAGTTTGGGTGTAACGAGTACAGTATGTAACTGGTTACACTGTTATAAGGTGTGAATCAAACAGTACACTTCCTGTGGCTTCTTGTGTGAGATTTGGTCTTATTTGTCAATTTGACAATAGTAGTTTTATTTCTCTTCGTTGTTCTTAGTTCTATTACCTTTTTACAAAATGGTTGTATTGTGCAGTGCACACGTTTGCTCACTGAATGGTGTTGACAGGGGGTGTATTATATAAATCTTTATTTTTCACAATAATATTTTAGCAGTATTCTAACTTAGATCCACTATCACATGTTTCAATTACACAAGATAAGAAGACTATTTATACAGTGCCATAAATCGAGATACATTTATTCAGAGGAGCAGTTTTCCTGTTTTGTAGGAGCAGTCAGTTGCCGTAAAAGAAGACTTTGTGGAGATGGACATGGATGAGTTAAACCAGCATGAATGCATGGCTACACTGACCGCCCTGGTCAAACACTTGGCCCACACTGTCTCTCCAGTTGAACCGGTCAGTGTAAACCCTCTGGTCAATCCACACTGACCGCCCTGGTCAAACACTTGGCCCACACTGTCTCTCCAGTTGAACCGGTCAGTGTAAACCCTCTGGTCAATCCACACTGACCGCCCTGGTCAAACACTTGGCCCACACTGTCTCTCCAGTTGAACCGGTCAGTGTAAACCCTCTGGTCAATCCACACTGACCGCCCTGGTCAAACACTTGGCCCACACTGTCTCTCCAGTTGACTCAGTCAGTGTAAACCCTCTGGTCAATCCATACTGACCGCCCTGGTCAAACACTTGGCCCACACTGTCTCTCCAGTCGACTCGGTCAGTATAAACCCTCTGGTCAATCCACACTGACCGCCCTGGTCAAACACTTGGCCCACACTGTCTCTCCAGTTGACTCGGTCAGTGTAAACCCTCTGGTCAATCCACATTGACCGCCCTGGTCAAACACTTGGCCCACACTGTCTCTCCAGTCGACTCGGTCAGTATAAACCCTCTGGTCAATCCACACTGACCGCCCTGGTCAAACACTTGGCCCACACTGTCTCTCCAGTTGACTCGGTCAGTGTAAACCCTCTGGTCAATCCACACTGACCGCCCTGGTCAAACACTTGGCCCACACTGTCTCTCCAGTCGACTCGGTCAGTATAAACCCTCTGGTCAATCCACACTGACCGCCCATGTCAAACACTTGGCCCACACTGTCTCTCCAGTTGACTCGGTCAGTGTAAAGTCAAGTCTCATCACCAGAACACATTACAGAGAGAAAAATGCATGTCAAAAACATGTGTTTTATTATGTATAGTCAAGTTTCTGTCAATAGTCCTAATCAGTTACTGAACAGTCAAATGATGATTTTAAAATAGGTAATCATTTTATTAAATCACTGTTTGTATCCCTGCATGGCAACAAGAGTAGAATGGATTGTTCTAACTTATATGGCCTTGTTATAAAATGTTATCTTTCAACTTTTATAGATGAAAGATGTCCCATTAATTTATTTTTGGTATTTGCAAAAATTCTCAACAGTTCAACTTTCATTGTATGGTTAAATAATGTTCTTTTAAATGATTGGGTGTTTGTTTTATGTTTTTTATACTAACCATGTTGTCAATATTTAGGTAATAAAAATTACGTGTTTTGTAGTGAAGAATATATAGCATTCTATATAATATTACATCATGTTTTGACCTGCCCAATTATTGGCCGAGACAATGTTGCGATGTCCACATCTTGTGTTCAGGGTGTGAGTCCCAGTGCGATGCCATCGTGGATGGAGAGTCTGCACAGGAAGTTGACAGACAGCAGGACCGCAGCAAATGTGAAGCTGTTTATCAGCCGACTCATTGTCAATGTAGAGGAGGTGAGTGAGAGAGGAAAGGACAGGTGCTGTCTGTCAGTGGCTCCTTTCAGTCAATGTATATGACCTGTTTGGATAACTCCCAATCACAAATCTACATGCTCCCTGTCGCTGTCTGTCTTTCTCTTTGTGTCTGTCTCTGTCGCTCAGCCTCTCTCTCTGCCTCACTGTCTCTAACACACACACCACACGCACACACACACGCACACACACATGCACACACACGCGCACACACATGCACACACGCATGCGCACACACACATGCATGCGCACACATGCACACATCCACACACACACACACACACACACACGCATGCACACACGCACGCACGCACACACACACACGCACGCACCACTAGCGCACACACGACACACACACGACACACACGCCGCACACACGCTGCACACATGCCGCACACATGCCGCACACACGCTGCACACATGCCGCACACACGCCGCACACATGCCGCACACATGCCGCACATGCACAATACACACCACACACAATCCAAGTTGGCAATCCAAGTTGTGAACAAAAGCAGCGTGTGTGCATTTCAAATGTAAGTGTGGGACCTGACACATGCTGCCTTCCCACAACGAGGTATGTGCACCTGCAGCTGCAGTGTCTCCCTCTACTGACTCAGTGTGTGCATGTTGTACCAGAGACGTTGTTTCAGGCGTTCCGGCCCTACGCCCGGTTCTGGCTGTCTCCTCTCATAGACGTCCTTGTGACGGGAGTCGCGGGCACAGACGGACTCAACTACTTCATTGTGGACCTGGTCGTCACACTCCTCTCATGGCACAGTGTCGCCATCCCTGAGGTACGTGTCACTCTGTCATGGCACAGCGTCGCCATCCCTGAGGTACGTGTCACTCTGTCATGGCACAGTGTCGCCATCCCTGAGGTACGTGTCACTCTGTCATGGCACAGCGTCGCCATCCCTGAGGTACGTGTCACTCTGTCATGGCACAGTGTCACTTCAGTTGTGGCACATTATCACTGTCCCTGATGTGTCAGTTCTATTACGGCACAACGTCATTATGCCTGAGTTACGTGCCACTGCGGTCATATCCCAGTGTCATTACACCTGAGGTACATGTCACTTCGGTCATGGCACAATGTCTCCATCGCGGAGGTTCGTTTAGCATCTGTCATGGCCTAGTGTCATTACACCCTGAGGTTTCTGTCATTTCGGTCATGGCACGATGTCACTATCCCTAAGATACTTGTCAAGGCACAGTGTCATTATACCTGTATATGTATGAGTACCTGGTATAGACAGTGGTGGATATGTGTACAAGGAGCCTTCGTGCATTAATTTATCATATGGCTGGATGCTTCCTAGAGAAGTTGAGACAGTGTTTGATTGAACAGGTCTGCCAGGGAAGTAAAGTGTAAAAGTGTTTGAGCAGTCCTGAAGACCGGATACTGCGCTATATAAGAAGTTACGTTTACTTTATTTAATATATATCTTTGACTGCGTGAGTCATACTTGTATGTACATATGTATGTATGTATATAATATATATATATATATATATATATATATACATATATCTTTGACTTGTCACTCAGACTCATCTATGTGTTGTTGCCCCTCAGGACAGTGCCTCAGGTCGTGTCGCTGCTAACAGTCTGCTGGAGTTCCTGATGCGTCGGTGTCATCACGACACGAGACACGTCCTCAAGAACAACCTGGAGATGCTGAAGACACTAGTTGAAGTCTGGCATGACCGCGTCACGCCTCCCACTGGGTGAGTTAATACGTAACACATCTAGTAGGTGAGTTACCATAACACACCTTCCATTAGGTGAGTTACCACAACACACCTTCCATTAGGTGAGTTACCAAAACACACCTCCCATTAGGTGAGTTACCAAAACACACCTCCCATTAGGTGAGTTACCACAACACACCTACCATTAGGTGAGTTACCAAAACACACCTCCCATTGGGTGAGTTACCAAAACACACCTCCCATTAGGTGAGTTACCACAACACACCTCCCATTGGGTGAGTTACATTAATCACCACAACACACTTTCGACGGGGTGACTCATCACGACACACTTGCCAACTAAGTGTGTCGTTTATTACACCTCCCAAATTTGCTGCCAGGTAGTTGATTAAACATACGTAACAAGTTTTTATTTGCGTTTCAGAGTTATTTATGACAACTTCAGTGAAAAAAGTGCAAAAAGTAAACGGAATTTAACTGGCATCCAACTCGCTGCTGTGATGCTGGCCAACAAGATTAACCCTTTCTACCCCGACACAAGTGGTGACATTGACAAAGACAGGTAGGGTGTGTTCTGTTCCTCCACTGTCAATGTTGACATTGATGTAGTTGTCTGGTTGTTGTCTTTGTTGCAATGTTATAATTATAAAATTACAACATTTCTCAGGCTATTTGGCTACTCAACCTGCTGGCTGTATTTAGACATTTATTATAATTTTAGGTAATTAAATGTGTAAAGCCTAAATATACTCCAGTACTTTAGTTTGCGAAGTGAATCGCCCTGGTATTTGACAGATTCTACAAGCAGCTTGCGATGAACATGACAAATGAGTCGAAGCAGGTGTACGCCCCCACCGCGGAGGTCGTTGGCATGGCGATGACCTTGATTGCAGCCTCAGTGAATGAGCGTGGTTGGTTGGAAGAGTTCATGGACAACGTCGCCAAGATGCTGCAAGCTGCAAAACCAGACAAGTTCATCAACTGTGTGTGGGGCATGCAACGTCACCACGCGGTCATAGTAGACAGGTTAGTGTCACCACACGGTCATAGTAGACAGGTTAGTGTCACCACACGGTCATAGTAGACAGGTCAGTGTCACCACACGGTCATAGTAGACAGGTCAGTGACACCATGTGATCGTGGTAGACAGGTCAGTGTCACCACACGGTCATAGTAGACAGGTCAGTGTCACCATGCAGGCCGTGGTAGACAGGTCAGTGTCACCACACAGTCATAGTAGACAGGTCAGTGTCACCCCGCGGTCATAGTAGACAGGTCAGTGCCACCACACAGTCATAGTAGACAGGTCAGTGTCACCACACGGTCGTAGTAGACAGGTCAGGGTCACCAGGTGGTCATAGTAGACAGGTCAGTGTCACCACACGGTCATAGTAGACAGGTAAGTGTCACCACACATTCATAGTAGACAGGTCAGTGTCACCACGCGGTCGTAGTAGACAGGTCAGATTCACCACGTGGTTCTAGTAGACAGGTCATTGTCATCAAATGGTTGTAGTAGACAGGTCAGTGTCACCAAATGGTTGTAGTACACAGGTCAGTGTCACCACATGGTTGTAGTAGACGGGGCATTGTCATAAAAAGGTTGTAGTAGACAGGTCAGTGTTACCACATGGTTGTAGTAGACAGGTCAGTGTCACCAAATGGTTGTAGTAGACAGGTCACTGTCATCAAATGGTTGTAGTAGACAGGTCAGTGTCACCACACGGTCGTAGTAGACAGGTCAGTGTCACCACATGGTTGTAGTAGACAGGTCAGTGTCACCACGCAGTTGTAGTAGACAGGTCAGTGTCACCACACGGTTGTAGTAGACAGGTCAGTGTCACCACACGGTCGTGGTGGACAGGTCAGTGTCACCACATGGTTGTAGTAGACAGTTCAGTGTCACCAGGCGGTCGTAGTAGACAGGTCAGTGTCACCACACGGTCGTGGTGGACAGGTCAGTGTCACCACATGGTTGTAGTAGACAGGTCAGTGTCACCACAGGGTCATAGTAGACAGGTCAGTGTCACCACACGGTCATAGTAGACACGTTAGTATCACCACACGGTCATAGTAGACACGTCAGTGTCACCACACGGTCATAGTAGACAGGTCAGTGTCACCACACGGTCATAGTAGACAGGTCAGTGTCACCAAGCGGTCATAGTAGACAGATCGGTGTCACCACACAGTCATAGTAGACAGGTCAGTGTCAGCATGTGGTCGTAGTAGACAGGTCATTGTCACCAGGTGGTCGTGATAGACAGGTCAGTGTCACCACACGGTCATAGTAGACAGGTCAGTGTCAGCACCTGGTTGTAGTAGACAGGTCAGTGTCACCACACGGTCGTGGTGGACTGGTCAGTGTCACCACACGGTCGTGGTGGACTGGTCAGTGTCACCACGCGGTCGTAGTAGACAGGTCAGATTCACCACGTGGTTCTAGTAGACAGGTCATTGTCATCAAATGGTTGTAGTAGACAGGTCAGTGTCACCAAATGGTTGTAGTACACAGGTCAGTGTCACCACATGGTTGTAGTAGACGGGGCATTGTCATAAAAAGGTTGTAGTAGACAGGTCAGTGTTACCACATGGTTGTAGTAGACAGGTCAGTGTCACCAAATGGTTGTAGTAGACAGGTCACTGTCATCAAATGGTTGTAGTAGACAGGTCAGTGTCACCACACGGTCGTAGTAGACAGGTCAGTGTCACCACATGGTTGTAGTAGACAGGTCAGTGTCACCACGCGGTTGTAGTAGACAGGTCAGTGTCACCACACGGTTGTAGTAGACAGGTCAGTGTCACCACACGGTCGTGGTGGACAGGTCAGTGTCACCACATGGTTGTAGTAGACAGTTCAGTGTCACCAGGCGGTCGTAGTAGACAGGTCAGTGTCACCACACGGTCGTGGTGGACAGGTCAGTGTCACCACATGGTTGTAGTAGACAGGTCAGTGTCACCACAGGGTCATAGTAGACAGGTCAGTGTCACCACACGGTCATAGTAGACACGTTAGTATCACCACACGGTCATAGTAGACACGTCAGTGTCACCACACGGTCATAGTAGACAGGTCAGTGTCACCACACGGTCATAGTAGACAGGTCAGTGTCACCAAGCGGTCATAGTAGACAGATCGGTGTCACCACACAGTCATAGTAGACAGGTCAGTGTCAGCATGTGGTCGTAGTAGACAGGTCATTGTCACCAGGTGGTCGTGATAGACAGGTCAGTGTCACCACACGGTCATAGTAGACAGGTCAGTGTCAGCACCTGGTTGTAGTAGACAGGTCAGTGTCACCACACGGTCGTGGTGGACTGGTCAGTGTCACCACACGGTCGTGGTGGACTGGTCAGTGTCACCACGTGGTTGTAGTAGACAGGTCAGTGTCACCAAATGGTCATAACATGTGGTCATAATAGGTGGGTCAGTATCCCCATGTGATTGTAGTAGACAGGTCATTGTTAACATGTGATTGTAGTGGACAGGTAATATTCATGGTGATTGTAGTCACTTTGTCTTGTAGGTTTGTGCCACAATGATTCCACTGACACACTTGTAGGTTTGTGTCGCGGTGACTCCACTAACACACTTTGTCTTGTAGGTTTGTGTCGTGGTGACTCCACTAACACATTTTGTCTTGTAGGTTTGTGTAGCGGTGACTCCACTAACACACTTTGTCTTGTAGGTTTGTGTCGCGGTGACTCCACTAACACACCTTGTCTTGTAGGTTTGTGTCGCAGTGACTCCACTAACACACTTTGTCTTGTAGGTTTGTGTAGCGGTGACCCCACTAACACACCTTGTCTTGTAGGTTTGTGTCACGGTGACTCCACTAACACACTTTGTCTTGTAGGTTTGTGTAGCGGTGACCCCACTAACACACCTTGTCTTGTAGGTTTGTGTTGCAGTGACTCCACTAACACACTTTGTCTTGTAGGTTTGTGTAGCGGTGACTCCACTAACACACTTTTTCTTGTAGGTTTGTGTCGCGGTGACTCCACTAACACACTTTGTCTTGTAGGTTTGTGTCGCGGTGACTCCACTAACACACTTTGTCTTGTAGGTTTGTGTCGCGGTGACTCCACTAACACACTTTGTCTTGTAGGTTTGTGTCGCGGGTGCTGTTCATCCTGCCTCAGGTCCACGGTGAGTTCAAGACGTTGTGTCTCGAGATCATCCTCAGTCGCGTCCCACACATCGACAATGTCTTCACGGAGCTGAAGAGCAAAGGCTTTGTGGCCTCTCTCTGTCACAGGTGGGTGCAGCAGGTAGGAGACTGAGAGTGATGTCACTGGGCACATCATCGAGTTGTGGGGCCACACTCACTGGTGTGGACTGAGTTATGGGTCCACACTCATTGGTGTGGACTGAGTTATGGGTCCACACTCATTGGTGTGGATTGAGTTGTGGGTCCACACTCATTGGTGTTGACTGAGTTATGGGTCCACACTCATTGGTGTGGATTGAGTTATGGGTCCACAGTCATTGGTGTGGATTGAGTTATGGGTTCACACTCATTGGTGTGGATTGAGTTGTGGGTCCACACTCATTGGTGTGGACTGAGTTATGGGTCCACACTCATTGGTGTGGATTGAGTTATGGGTCCACACTCATTGGTGTGGATTGAGTTATGGGTCCACACTCATTGGTGTGGAATGAGTTGTGGGTCCACACTCATTGGTGTGGACTGAGTTATGGGTCCACACTCATTGGTGTGGACTGAGTTCTGAGTCCACACTCATTGGTGTGGATTGAGTTATGGGTCCACAGTCATTGGTGTGGATTGAGTTATGGGTCCACACTCATTGGTGTGGAATGAGTTGTGGGTCCACACTCATTGGTGTGGACTGAGTTATGGGTCCACACTCATTGGTGTGGACTGAGTTCTGAGTCCACACTCATTGGTGTGGATTGAGTTATGGGTCCACAGTCATTGGTGTGGACTGAGTTATGGGTCCACACTCATTGGTGTGGACTGAGTTCTGAGTCCACACTCATTGGTGAACTGTGGACACATGGATGTGATATGAATATGTTAATTGAAGTTGAATCATGTTAATTTATACTGATAATTATTAATGTATGCCCACAATGGTAGTTGGTGAGATTATTGTAAATTTTTGGAGCATTAAGTGAGATTTTCTTAACAGAACATAATGACAGTAGTTCCTTGCATTTGAAGTTATTAACATTTGAAGTGTCTACAAATAGTAGCATGTCTGTCTACTGATCTGTTACCATAGAGACGAGGCCACCCAGTTGGTGTGTCTGAGGCTGGTGCAAGGCATGCTGGGACAGCTCAAGCCACCTGACCTCTTGGTCCTGATGTCATCAGTGACCGCCTTCATCGGCCACCCCAGCCCCACCTGCCGGGCCGTCATGTACGACATCCTCACCTGGACCTATGACAATTACAGGTGAGACGTAGGACTGTCAGGTAAGACATGGGACTTGCAGGTGAGATGTATGACTTACAGGTTAGATGTAAATCGTACCGGTGAGATGTATGACTTAAGGTGAGATGTATGACTTACAGGTGAGATGTATGACTTACAGATGAGATGTATGACTTACATGTGAGATGTATGACTTACATGTGAGATGTATGACTTACATGTGAGATGTATGACTTATATGTGAGATGTATGACTTACAGGTGAGATGTATGACTTACAGGTGAGATGTATGACTTACATGTGTGATGTATGACTTACAGGTGAGATGTATGACTTACATGTGAGATGTATGACTTACAAGTGAGATGTATGACTTACAAGTGAGATGTATGACTTACATGTGAGATGTATGACTTACATGTGAGATGTATGACTTACATGTGAGATGTATGACTTACATGTGAGATGTATGACTTACATGTGATATGTATGACTTACAGGTGAGATGTATGACTTACAGGTGAGATGTATGACTTACATGTGAGATGTATGACTTACAGGTGAGATGTATGACTTACAGGTGAGATGTATGACTTACAGGTGAGATGTATGACTTACATGTGAGATGTATGACTTACAGGTGAGATGTATGACTTACATGTGAGATGTATGACTTACAGGTGAGATGTATGACTTACATGTGAGATGTATGACTTACATGTGAGATGTATGACTTACAGGTTAGATGTATGACTTACAGGTGAGATGTACGACTTACAGGTGAGATGTATGACTTACAGGTGAGATGTATGACTTACAGGTGAGATATATGACTTACAGGTGAGATGTATGACTTACAGGTGAGATGTAGATCGTATAAGTGAGACGTGGGGTGAAAGAAATTACAGGTGAGATATGGAACTTACTCTCTACTTATGTTTGTGTCCTTACCTGTGGTGTTTGTGTTCTAGAACGGAGGAGTCGGACGCTGGACTTGAGATAATGACCGCTGTGAAGGACACGCTACTGCAGGGTCTCTCTGACGACGATGTCAACAACAGGTGGAGTTCTCATGTAACACTGGACAAAATTATATCTAATGGACGTTTCTGAATGTTTCTGTGCAACTGTCTTAACATTGGTTTAAATTCAAACTAGTTTTAGCAGTTTTATAATATTCCAGATTGTATATTTTATATGTGCATGGATGTTGAATGTACATTTAAATTGTTAACGACAATGCCAGCAGTTCATTGTACATTTTAATATGCTACTTGGAAAAAACAATCTGAATCTGATGACATTCTGTCAGTTGTGTTGTGGTCTTTTATGATGTCAAAACCAGTGTTTTAAATTGTAGTTTAACACCTCAGAAATTTGACAACATGGTAAAGGTTTATGTACATGTACTATCACCATCCTATTTAAATTTATGTGTATTCAATTTTTGAAATGTATATACAATTTTTTTTTACCTGTATTCATGAGGTTGATACAATTTGTTTGTGATATTCCTTAAGCCATCGTAACCATTTATGTTAATAAGTTCCAGTGTTTTTTCATATAACACCCAGTGTGACTGGTGGACATGATGCTTAAAACAAACGTAAAAATGTACTTACACATTGATATAACATTGCAGTTTGACAACTTGCAATTAGGTTAAGTTACCTCAAAGGTCACTAGGTCACTGTCACATGTTGTAGGTCAGGGGTCATATTGACATGAGGCAGTCTTAGATAATAAGAAATAAGTCATCCATAGATGATGTTGGTCAGAGCACATCAAGTAGCTTACTCTACACGATACATACGAAAGGTCATGAGAGGTCAATCAGAAACACGTGATGTAGGTCAGAGGTCATGTTCAGAGGTTGTTGCAGGTTGACGATGTTGAACTTTTGGAGTGACGAGACGCGTTTGCCGAGCAGTACGTTTGAGCGCCTGACGTCCATGTTGGAGGCGATGTACTCGCCCTCCACAGAGACACAGTACCTCAGCTACGCCTCCAACCTCCTGCTGGGGCTCACCTCCAAGAGTCCCGACTTCAACCAGGACATCTTCGACTTCCCCCTGTCTGAGTGCAAGTTCCAGGTAATTGTCACCTCTTGTCTGAGTGCAAGGTCCAAGTAATTGTCACCCCTGTCTGAGTGCAAGGTCCAAGTAATTGTCACCCCTGTCTGAGTGCAAGTTCCAGGTAATTGTCACCTCTTGTCTGAGTGCACGGTCCAAGTAATTGTCATCCCTGTCTGAGTGCAAGTTCCAGGTAATTGTCACCTCTTGTCTGAGTGCAAGTTCCAGGTAATTGTCACCCCTGTCTGAGTGCAAGTTCCAGGTAATTGTCACCCCTGTCTGAGTGCAAGTTCCAGGTAATTGTCACCCCTGTATGAATGCATGTTCCAGGTAAATGTCACCACTGTCTGAGTGCAAGTTCCAGGTAATTGTCACCCCTGTCTGTGTGTAAGTTCCAGGTAATTGTCACCCCTGTCTGAGTGTAAGTTCCAGGTAATTGTCACCTCTTGTCTGAGTGCAAGTTCCAGGTAAATGTTATAGTGTCATCATGGGGATGTGGTGACATATTTACAAGTACTTGACAAGTTATATGGTTGCCAGGACTACCCAGTGCAGTCGTCATGGCGACGCAGACACGCTGCGATGACGCCACACTTCGTGGCGACACAAGTGTCACAAACACAGTCTGGGGTCAGCCAGGAGGTTGCCATGGAAACAGGACACGTCAGAGCAACACAAGATGTACAGCAGTTCACACCCACGCAGGATGTAGGTCAGTAGGTCAGAGGTTATCAGAAATGAGTCATATTACACAGACACGCTTGTACGGGATGTAGGTCTGAGGTGACTAGAAATACGTCTTGAGACATTGTCTTGCTTAATATTAATTAATTAATATTAAAATTTAAGTAATACACACAAAATAGAATTACTTCATGTCAACTTTATATGTGCCATTTTTGATTCTCTCCAGAGACACAAACAGAACACAGTTGCGGTTTGTTTCATGGCAGCCATCTTTGTTTGTTGTAGGTGTTGCGAGGGGCCCGTACAACTGGCTCACACAGAGCAGCCTCGACACCTTCGCTGACTTCCCTGCCTCCGTGTCCCAGTCCCAGTCTTCCCTCCTGTTCACCATCGGGAGGAAACCAGCCCCTGCTGGAAGCAAGAGGCGGCTGAAGGCTCTTGGACCAGATTTTGGACGGGGTCGGCTGGGAGACGGCGGCACGGATGGGGTGGACAGTAGACAGGGTAAATACACGGGATGCAGGAGGTGCAAATGGGGAAATGAGGAGGGTGTCATGGAAAGTATGAAATGGAAAGATATTTATGTATGTTGAATTATGGCATCACCTAGTGTTTGTCTGTTATCAGTCTCTATGTCTCTGTCTCTCAGTCATTATGTCACTCTGGTATACGTCTATTGTCAGTCTCTATGTCACCCTGGTGTGTATCTGTTGTCAGTCTCTATGTCACTCTGGTGTACATATAATGTCAGTCTCTATGTCACTCTGGTGTACATCTAATGTCAGTCTCTAAGTCGCTCTGGTGTACATCTAATGTCAGTCTCTAAGTCACTCTGGTGTACATCTAATGTCAGTCTCTATGTCATCCTGGTGTGCATCTAATGTCAGTCTCTATTTCATCCTGGTGTACATCTAATGTCAGTCTCTATGTCATCCTGGTGTGCATCTAATGTCAGTCTCTATGTCATCCTGGTGTACATCTAATGTCAGTCTCTATGTCATCCTGGTGTACATCTAATGTCAGTCTCTATATCATCCTGGTGTGCATCTAATGTCAGTCTCTATGTCATCCTGGTGTGCATCTAATGTCAGTCTCTATGTCACTGCTGTACATCTAATGTCAGTCTGTATGTCACTCTGGTGTACATCTAATATCAGTCTCTATGTCACTGGTGTACATCTAATGTCAGTCTCTATGTCACTCAGGTGTACATCTAATATTAGTCTCTATGTCACTGGTGTACATCTAATGTCAGTCTCTATGTCACTGGTATACATCTAATGTCAGTCTCTCATGTCACCCTGGTGTGTATCTATTGTCAGTTTCTAAGTCACCCTGGTATATGTCTGTTGTCAGTCTCTATGGAGGAGACAGACATCCTGAGACTGAAGCGACGGTTTGTGCGGGACAAGGAGTCGACACAAGTGCACTTTGCGAGGCGCCAGGCGCGACTCAATAAACAGCGACAGGTCAGACAGAGGTGGCTGGTTGAGTTGGCCAAAGCTGGTTCCTTTGTGTCATATCAGCCATAAATTTGATGATCAAGTTTGTTCACTATCTACATACCTCATGTTTGGTCAGTAATTTGGTTTATTTATATGGGTGCAGCTGTATTAGTAAGTGCTTCTTTCATTCAGTAATAACACTGTACCTGAATGCTCAGGAATTAAGTCCAATAAGGAGACTCGCTGTAAATGAAATCCTGTCAACAGCCATAAGTTAACACGTCTGTTCAAGAAACTTTACTTCTAGCCAGCAAATTAACATCTTCAAATTAAACTGAATGCAAATGTATTTGAATCCCGCAGTAATAACCTTAGAAAGACAGTCAGTGGTAACAGCACAAAATAACATCAACACAGGCTTAAGCGTGGAGTTATGTAAAGACTCTCCTGGTGGTTGGTACAGGAACTAGAGCACGAGAGGAAACAGCAACGAGAGAACCAGGTGACGATGTATCGCCGTTACCGCATCGGGGACCTGCCGGACATCCAGATCAAACACTCGGCCATCATCGCACCTCTCCAGGCCCTCGCTCAGGTGAGTAGGCCCTCGCTCAGGTGAGTAGGCCCTCGCTCAGGTGAGTAGGCCCTCGCTCAGGTGAGTAGGCCCTCGCTCAGGTGAGTAGGCCCTCACTCAGGTGAGTAGGCCCTCGCTCAGGTGAGTAGGCCCTCACTCAGGTGAGTAGGTCCTCGCTCAGGGCAGTAGGTCCTCGCTCAGGGCAGTAGGCCCTCGCTCAGGTCAGCAGGCCCTCCCTCAGGTCAGTAGGCCCTCGCTCAGGTCAGTAGGCCCTCTCTCACATTTAGACTGCATAAATTCCTGGGTTGATAAGCATCCACGTAAGTCAGTAGGCCCTTGTTCACACCAGAAGGCCCTCTCAAGTTGATAGACCTATACTTGGGTCAGTAGACCCTCGCTCAGGTTAGTATCATCTTGCTCAAATCAATAGGCACTTGTTCAGGTTACTGTGCCTTTAATTCAGTTAGTACATGCATGTCTACTCAGAGGAACATCAGCAGGCATGAGCTATGCTGAGACTTGTATGAGACTCTGTAGGCCCTGAGTAGGCTCTCACACAGGTGAGACTGTCACCAGGCCCAGTCACATGTCACACCCAGCAGTCATTTGCTCAGGTGAGTAGCTCTAGCTTAGGACAGGACCTAATTAAGAAACCTGTCGGCACTACATTGTCATTGCTTAAACGACTTAACTGATGCAGTGTTTGTGTCCCCCACAGAGAGACAGTCCCCTCGCCCGCCTGCTCTTCAGCTCTGTCTTCAAGGCCATCTTTGCGAAGATAGAGGAGGAGAAGACAGAGAGCGAGGCCCAGGACCTGACTGACACACTCAGACACAGCCTCAACCACATGCTGGAGCAGTCGACTCAATACTTCCCTCCATTCATTGGCTGTGTCCTGGTAAGATAATATACAGTATCTGAATATATACAACAGTCATTACAAGATATTGGCTTTGTTCTAATTCGACAGTCTCAATCAAACTTTACCTTGTCGTTTATTAACAATATTGATCAAATATCGCTCCCTGCCCCATTAACTTGTGTGTAATGAGAACTACCCATGTGACTGACTATGCACTGGCCATTGCTGACTATGCACTGACTATTGCCCATTACAGGACATCGCCCACGGCAGTCCAAAGAAACTAGAGCTGGACGCAGGTGCAATGAACACGGCGTGTCTGGCCAGTCTACAGCAGCCCCTGGGTGAGTTACTATGTACAAGTCCAACACCATGTCCTTAGGTGGGTAGATAACTCCGAAATTCATGTCTTTAAATGAGTACATGGTTGTACAAGCTGTATATTGGTGCTAGGGAAAGTCTTGTTTTATTCATAAAACACATACATTATGATACGCCTGTGACACATTACTTGGGCAGTTTCGTAACGATGTGGGTTCATTCCTTGATAGTGTCCACTGAATATGCTTGTGTTAAAAGTAGTGGTAAAGTCTTTATTTCACGGTAGTGACCAATTTAATAGTGTGATTTTCAGTGAGCCACTGAAAACACACACACTCCTGTGTCCTCCTCAGTCATTCAAGCCTGACTCTCACGAAAACTGCAGAAATGTGCAATGATGAATAAAAGTTCAAATCGTGTCATTTAAAAAAACATTGTGCCGACTGAAGGCTTAACATCTCCTGGCTTCAGATATATTAAAAAGAAAATCAATAGCTAGCCTAGATGTTGTGTAGTCAGGATATTTTCTATCAATGTATATTCGTGTATCAAATGCTGAAATTGCCCACAGTTAGCATGATATAGGAATTATTTTCACAAACAAATTTTAATAAGAAAGCATTGAGCTGATAATGTTTATGTTGTTAATATTATACCAAAATACAATAACACATACAAGCTTGTTTTTCTTTGACTGGTAAATTATAAATTACAACTATTGAAAAGTGCATGTGCCTTACTCACACGCAACTCTGACACCACGCACGTGGCGTCTTTGTTACATGTGAAAGATATCTCGGACCTTTGATTCAAATTTAATTCACAAACCAATACTATTGTAACATGTCTCTGCATCGATACCAATACATGTTATTCATTTTCAAAAACGTAATGAACATTTACTCAAAAACTTATGTCATGCTGAATAAAATCATTCGGGGCGTTTGTACATAACATCAGATCGTTTTACTTCAAACTTTCGTAACTTCCAAATGGAAGCTTGCTAAACAGCAGTACCGACTATGTATGTGGGAAATGAACCCGAAAATACTTATGATGTGTTATCAGGTGTGTTATGATGTGTTATCAGGTGTGTTATGATGTGTTATCAGGTGTGTTATGATGTGTTATCAGGTGTGTTATGATGTGTTATCAGGTGTGTTATGATGTGTTATAAGATGTGTTATGATGTGTTATCATATGTGTTATGATGTGTTATCAGGTGTGTTATGATGTGTTATCAGGTGTGTTATGATGTGTTATCAGGTGTGTTATGATGTGTTATCAGATGTGTTATGATGTGTTGTCAGGTGTGTTATGATGTGTGTTATGTGTTATCAGGTGTGTTATGTGTTATCAGGTGTGTTGTTGCTGGAGGACTTACTCATCCAGACAGAGGGAGACGACGCTGCCCCGAGCAGGAAGAGGCGGGCGGGGCCAGCCGTGTTACATGACACCACCAACTGGATCGAACTGGCGCGGTGAGTGTTACTGCATTTGTCCCTAGGTGGTGCCACCATCATTACACACTGGGAATATTTTTTGTAAGTAATATGAACCATACTTTCTTTGCATACGTTCTGTGAAGTGTATGATGTAAACGATACTTATTTGGATATTTTTGGGTGGTAATTTACACAGGGTACATCATTGTTAGATCATAACTCTTTTGTAGACTCGGTCAGTAGGTGACTGTAATATTCTAAGTCAAATGTTTTATTTTTTATCAGCTTAAAATGTCAATATGTACATTTATTGTTGTACATATGTGCACACAATCCAGTTGAAATGTGCACAGAGTGTATAGTGTAAAGCTATTTAACTTCTCAGATTTCTTCCCATCCATTTACTTGTCCCCTCTAACAAGTACCCATCCACACTTCACTCAGCGAAAGGACAGTTGGACTGGTCTGTAGACACAGTTGTACAAGTCACTGGGTGACTACGATGTTCTGAGGGCAATCTTTTGTAGACTGTACAAGTCACTGGGCGACTACGATGTTCTGAGGGCAATCTTCAGCAGCAAGTGTGGGACACAAGAGTTGACGAAGCAGGCCATGGAGGCAGAGATGGGTGGAGACTACCAGACCGCGGCAAAGCTCTACACAAAGGTAGAGTGGCTTGAGTCAACGCGGGGCGGGACGGGGCGGGGCGGGCAGGGGCACAGTCCTCCTCCACTCTGTGTCTCCGTCTGTCCCAATCTCTGTCACCTCCACTGTGTCACTCTGTCATTACCCTATCATGCTCAAAGTTTCCAGTTTTATTGAATCATAACGTTGCAGCACCAAACAATGCTCTAATTTTGTGGTTACTTGAGTAATGTCAGGGATGTTTTTAAATATTGTTGCAAGCATACAAGCCGTGGATTAAAGGTCTGAGCGGACGAATACTTTCTTACATTTCGTATGCCATATTTCTTCAGTAACATTATCTTGTGTTACATATAGTTAATTGTTCTTAAAGGGAAAACAAAGGCAACGGTTTGGTGGTATGGGCCTAATAGAGCTAAGAAAAACTAACAATTTCCAACCTCAATCACATTTTTAACGTCAGCGGTTTAGCAGAAAAAAATTGTAGAACATATATCTATAGAAAGTCTATGGAAAACGCCATTTTAGAAAAACAGTGACGTATGAGACTCGCCGCCACTGATAGGCGGTTGTCGTACTACTTCTTGGCAACTCCGTCGGGTGGCGCTGTGACTTTGCGCTCACAAAAGAGCGTAAATAATAACATGGATTTTCTGATTCTTCGTCTGACGGAAATAGCACGGATTCAGAAGTGGCTGGATATAGATTTCAGCCACAAAGACAAAGGCTTTTGTTGTCAGACAGACCAGATGTGCGTGGTGGTGAAGACCCAAGGGAAATTTAAATGACGAGAAGAGAAACAACCAGTCCAGAGGCAGACACGGCATCGACTGGTGTCAACAATGACATGTACTGTCCGACCTAACCATGAAAACGACCACCAGCAGCCGCCAAACTTCTCATCACTTGTCTTACATACATATACATACACTATGTTATAAAATAAAATCACTTGCATTCCTCTAACGAAGAAAATTCACAAAAGTAACTCGATCGCAGATCCCGACGGCAACTCAGGCTCTTCGGTTACTGTAACATCGCTATAAAAGTTAGATTTACACAAAATAACGTTAGGCGGCGCGGTGGTGCACGCGAATATTTGTAAACTTTATTTACTGCATTCGCACGCGCGAAATAGTTTCATTAATCAAGTAATAATTAATTATTATCATTACAAAGATCTTCAGAAAATGTTAAGTTTTCTTATAATATAATAAAAAAAAAAAATTCTTATAGCGCCAAATCCATAATTGTTTGTGGCGCTTCACAATATGATGTTATTAAAATATATGCAATAAGAAGAATGCTACCCATAGATAATATTTAAAAAATAAAAAAATGCATGTGTTTGCATAAATTTACGTGTTGTTCGATGATGTCACATTGTTAATTTTCAGAATATTAAAAAAAAATTCTATAAACATCCCGCGTGTACTGCAAGCATGCAAGCTTATATTATATAAACGATGTTTTTAACAATGATAACGAAACAATAACATATTTTTTTTTTTTAATGCTCCAAAACCTTCTTTTTCTACCACCATATATTTCCCATATTATTTTCATATTCTGCTTAAATTTCAGTGATTTATTGTCCCGATAATTATTACAGTGTTTTGTCCAAAAATAATTATTATTACATATCTGGTGGTGGAAATATAATTCATGAGTAGAAAAATGTATAGCTTCAATTATATTTTCTTATGCATACTGTGTGTATGTGCTGAATGAAAATTATTGTTACGTCGTAATTATTTTACCATCTTAATTATTTATTACCTTTACATTAAAGGACAAACAAAGTTAACTTTTACGTGGCATACACCTAATAGAGTTAATATAAAGTAACAATTTCCACATATACTCAATTTTTTAACGCCAGCGGTTTACCAGAAAAATATTTTTTAACACCCAGCTATCCAAATTCTATGCGCTACCCCATCTTAGACGAAGAATGACGTCACGACGGTGATCGAGGCGCTCTCCACGTAGATTCCCTGCATAGGGTTTGGCTGTTGTCATGAAATGGCTGCAACTCGGCAACGTGCGTAACATGCTGATGACGGTAAATATAAAGTTGTCTATTATTGTTATCGCTGAAATCATCCCATCAACTGATGATACATGTCTACATCAAAGCATTTCTCCTCAAAATGGATCGAGCAAAGTGACAAACAGTACGCCCGCAAATCATCAACGTGAATCCATTGCTTCAATACTACCGGTTGTTTCAACTATTATTGCAACCGTATGCCGAACACGAAGGCATAATTACTAAAGTTTACCATAGATTTAACCACAGATTTAGATATACGTCTATAAGCAGCTGCTAGATGTCACGCCAACTGAATGAACTGTCGAAGACTCGAAGTTGTTGACCCTTAACGACATCGCCGGAAGCTGACCGAGATATAGAATGCCGCGTGCTGAATGGCCAAGCCAAATTAACCCTTCACCGATGGCGACGTCTAGACCATCGTGGATTTCGTTAGAATTTTAGACTTTAAAGTCACATTCTGAGTAAACCGCTGACGTTAAAAAATTGAGTATATGTGGAAATTGTTACTTTGTATAAACTCTATTAGGTATATGACACGAAGCCGTAGCCTTTTTTTGTCCTTTAATATACCACTATTGTTATGGAATTTGTATGGGTTCTTTTTAATACTGATAGGTCACTTAGTTAATTACATACACACACATATTTTCATTATTTATTTTGAAATATTATCTGTGGGTAGTATTCTTCTTATTGTATTTTTAATAGCAGTATGTTGTGAAGCGCCACAACCAATTATGGATGTAACGCTATATAAATAAAATACTATATTATAATAAAACTTATAATTTCCTGCAAATCATAGTGATGATAATAATTAATTATTACTATATTATTTACAATTAATTAAACTATTTTGCGCGTGCGAATGCAGTAAGTAAAGTTTATCAATATTCGCGCGCACAAACGTGCCGTCTAATGGCATTTTGTGTAAGGCTAACTTATTTTTGCGATTTTACGGTACCGGCGAGCGGTCATCGAAATTGCCATCGACATCAACGCGTTTGTTTTATGGATTTTCTTCGTTAGAGGAATGCAAGGGATTTTATTTTATAACGTAGTGTATGTATATGTATGTAACATACGTTAGGATAAGTTTGGCGGCTGTTGGTGGTCGTTTTGATGGTTAAGTCAATCAAATTGGGTCGTCTTGGATCGGCGCTGTGTCTGTGACTGTCCCAATGAATCCACCGAAACACTGTTTCAGTTCTGCTCGATTCAAAGGTTAACAAGAAGACATCTTAGTGATACTGTCTTTCACTGTACTGTTACCATAACCGTATGAGGAACAGTGTGGCATATTGCTGTCGCGATTTCGTGGTAAACCGACGTAAGGCAACTTTTAGCGTACCGCTTGGCTCTCTGTTATGACAGCTGAACCAGCAGACGACTCTCTGACGTATTACTTTTCCAAACTGCTGGGTTGTGATTGGTTGCAAGGTCCAAGATGGGCCGGTTCATGGTGTCAGTGATTTAGCTAGATTTTCCCACTTTAAGACCACTTTCTGAGGTAACCACTAAGGTGAAAAATTGGATTGTAGATGCAAATGATTAGCTAGTGTAAACTCTTTTAGGTGCATAACACTAAACTGTTGCCTTTTTTTTCACTTTAAGTGTGGAAAATACTTGTGTTTAGAGTTTGAGCAATGAGGATTTGAACATCGAAGGTGTTATGTTTAGGGCTTTAGTAGAGAGGGTTTGTGTTTGGGGTTTGAGCATGGAGTGTGTTGTATTTAGGGTTAGAATATGGAGAGTGTTATGTTTAGGATTTGAATACAGTGTTGTGTTTAGGGTCTGAGCATGGGGAGTGTTGTGTTTAGGGTCTGAGCATGGAGTGTTGTGTTTAGGGTCTGAGCATGGAGAGTGTTGTGTTTAGGGTCTGAGCATGGAGAGTGTTGTGTTTAGGGTCTGAGCATGGAGTGTTGAGTTTAGGGTCTGAGCATGGAGAGTGTTGTGTTTAGGGTCTGAGCATGGAGTGTTGGGTTTAGGGTCTGAGCATGGAGTGTTGTGTTTAGGGTCTGAGCATGGAGTGTTGTGTTTAGGGTCTGAGCATGGAGTGTTATGTTTAGGGTCTGAGCATGGAGTGTTGTGTTTAGGGTCTGAGCATGGAGTGTTATGTTTAGGGTCTGAGCATGGAGTGTTGTGTTTAGGGTCTGAGCATGGAATGTTGTGTTTAGGGTCTGAGCATGGAATGTTGTGTTTAGGGTCTGAGCATGGAGTGTTGTGTTTAGGGTCTGAGCATGGAGTGTTGTGTTTAGGGTCTGAGCATGGAGTGTTGTGTTTAGGGTCTGAGCATGGAGAGTGTTGTGTTTAGGGTCTGAGCATGGAGAGTGTTGTGTTTAGGGTCAGAGCATGGAGTGTTGTGTTTAGGGTCTGAGCATGGAGTGTTGTGTTTAGGGTCAGAGCATGGAGTGTTGTGTTTAGGGTCTAAGCATGGAGAGTGTTGTGTTTAGGGTCAGAGCATGGAGTGTTGTGTTTAGGGTCTGAGCATGGAGTGTTGGGTTTAGGGTCTGAGCATGGAGTGTTGTGTTTAGGGTCTGAGCATGGAGTGTTGTGTTTAGGGTCTGAGCATGGAGTGTTATGTTTAGGGTCTGAGCATGGAGTGTTGTGTTTAGGGTCTGAGCATGGAGTGTTATGTTTAGGGTCTGAGCATGGAGTGTTGTGTTTAGGGTCTGAGCATGGAATGTTGTGTTTAGGGTCTGAGCATGGAATGTTGTGTTTAGGGTCTGAGCATGGAGTGTTGTGTTTAGGGTCTGAGCATGGAGTGTTGTGTTTAGGGTCTGAGCATGGAGTGTTGTGTTTAGGGTCTGAGCATGGAGAGTGTTGTGTTTAGGGTCTGAGCATGGAGAGTGTTGTGTTTAGGGTCAGAGCATGGAGTGTTGTGTTTAGGGTCTGAGCATGGAGTGTTGTGTTTAGGGTCAGAGCATGGAGTGTTGTGTTTAGGGTCTAAGCATGGAGAGTGTTGTGTTTAGGGTCAGAGCATGGAGTGTTGTGTTTAGGGTCTGAGCGTGGAGTGTTGTGTTTAAGGTCTGAGCGTGGAGTGTTGTGTTTAGGGTCTGAGCGTGGAGTGTTGTGTTTAGGGTCTGAGCATGGAGTGTTGTGTTTAGGGTCTGAGCATGGAGTGTTGTGTTTAGGGTCTGAGCATGGAATGTTGTGTTTAGGGTCTGAGCATGTGGAGTGTTGTGTTTAGGGTCTGAGCATGGAGTGTTGTGTTTAGGGTCTGAGCACGGAGGACTGGGGTGACAGCCAGCCACTGGAGGTGGAGGTGGATCTGTGGGACGACGCGAGACTTGAGGTGAGACTTGAGACTTGAGGTGAGATGCCACATCTATGTGGGTGTGTGAGTTTGTTTATGGCTCAGTCTCACAAAAACTACAAAAATGTGACGTAATGGGTTAAAATTCAAATTGTGTCGTATTTAACAATTGTTATGCCGACTAAAAGCTGACAATTTTGATAAGAAATCACTGAGCTGATAATGTTGTATGTCGTTAATAATATGTGTGGTGTGTTTGTTGTGTACAAGGTGCAGCCTGGAATTCAGTTCACAAACCAATAATATTGTCACATGTCACTGCATCAGTAAACAATACATGTTATTCATTTTCAAAAATGTAATAACTTTGACCCTATGCTACAACTTACATCATGCTGAATAAAAACAATTCATGAAAAACGGCCTTAATTTATTTTCATGACATGGCTTCTTCCGTACCTCAACAAACCAGTTCTACTTGTGTCGCAGTGTTACGACCATCTCACCCAGTGGGACCGCCTTGAGTCGGCTGCTACGGCCAGCTGGGCCACTGGCACGGGCCACCGGGCCACTGGTAGTGTCGACCTCCTGAAGATTTGGGATGACACATACTACGAGGTACTTCTACCACAGCTCTCTGTGTGTATCCAGAATGGTGGTTCTGGTCATATTTCACCTAGGAGAGGAATATGCTGGGTTGTATAATATCTGAAATAGTAACAATTAACAAAATTAAAATGTATTCAAATATAAGTATTAGTGGTGTCAGAAATCATAACGCTACAGAATCCAGCCATGGATTACATCAGTAAATTTGCAACATCCTGCTCAGAGCTGTCACACGTCAGTTTGATACACAGACACATGTCTCTACAGCACCTCTGCTTCTACTGATGACAGGTTTCCACTTTGTTTGCTAAGTGTAAAGTCCTGGTTGTCGTACTTGCTGGTGTTTAACGTGTTCTGCAAAAGCTTTATGTTTTTCTACTGATTATAGTTCACTTGCCTTTTTATCCCTCCCAGTCTACGTGATGACTATTGGCTAACTGTCATTTCTTCCTAGGAGCATTACCTTCCATTCATGCTACGAGCAAAACTGAAACAACTTCTTGATGGGGACAAATCCCAGGATGCACTGCTGCGGTTTGTTGATGAATCAATGAAGGTGGCGGAGCGGAAGGCTTTGCTGGAGGTGAGATTGTCATTCCACAAACATGGTCTTTTATCTCAATGTGTAAGTCGATCCACAGCTTGGGTTTGTTTATTTTGGAAAACCATTTTATCGAATGGATATGTAAAGCTCAGGGTTATTATTCATTGATAAATGCTTTCAAAACCATCATGTGACCACCATTGTCTCTTCCTCTGTCCTTGTCAGCAGGTAGGTCATGTGACCATTAGGGTCTCCTCCTCAGTGTCCTGTGCTGTGCTTTGGGTCATGTGACCATAATGGAAATGTTGTCATTGTTGTCACGTACGTCACGCTGTGGTCATGTGACCACGATGAACAATTCCTCAGTGCCTTTGTGTTGTTCTCTGTGGTCATGTGACCATCGTGGTCTCTTCTTTGTGAGCTGGTCAGCGTGGTCATGTCATCATCATAAGGGTTGTGACAGTGAGAAGGGGATCATTGGCGTAAGTCGGACAGAGGGCGAGGGTGATTACTGTCTTGTGTCTTAGAGTCGTCACAGCCTGGAGGTGGCGTTGATGTACGTGTGGCAGGAGGACTACGACCGCGCCAAGTTCTACGCCGAGACAGCCACACAGACCTTCCTCCAGGTACGTCCTTGGTGACACTTGTCCTTGGTGACACTTGTCCTTGGTGACACTTGTCCTTGGTGACATTTGTCATTGGTGACACATGTCCTTGGTGACATTTCTCAGGGGTGACACGTGTCCTTGGTGACACTTGTCCTTGGTGACACTTGTCCTTGGTGACACTTGTCATTGGTGACACATGTCCTTGGTGACACTTGTCATTGGTGACACATGTCCTTGGTGACACTTGTCCTTGGTGACACGTGTCCTTGGTGACACGTGTCCTTGGTGACACTTGTCATTGGTGACACTTGTCATTGGTGACATTTGTCCTTGGTGACACTTGTCATTGGTGACACTTGTCCTTGGTGACACTTGTCATTGGTGACACTTGTCCTTTGTGACATTTGTCCTTGGTGACACTTGTCCTTGGTGACACTTGTCCTTGGTGACACTTGTCATTGGTGACACTTGTCCTTGGTGACACTTGTCCTTGGTGACACTTGTCATTGGTGACACTTGTCCTTGGTGACACTTGTCCTTGGTGACACGTGTCATTGGTGACACTTGTCATTGGTGACACTTGTCCTTTGTGACACTTGTCATTGGTGACAATTGTCCTTGGTGACACTTGTCCTTGGTGACACTTGTCCTTGGTGACACTTGTCCTTGGTGACACTTGTCCTTGGTGACACTTGTCCTTGGTGACACTTGTCCTTGGTGACACTTGTCATTGGTGACACTTGTCATTGGTGACACTTGTCTGTGGGTTCCGTAGTTGGACAGATACAGTGTCAAACAAAATGACTGTCCAGTTAGTGCCAACATGAACCCCAGAAATTATCCAGTTTTCAACTGCATCAGTTTTCATCTATGAAGTTAATTGCAGTTAACTGTGTATGTTGTTTTAGTTATTTATTGTATTTACCTTGTTTTATATTCACTTCAGATTTTTTTTTATTTATGGTATTTTAATTAAATTCAATAGCTTTATTCCAGACTCAACAGGGCACATACAACAAGTACATATGACTGAGGTCCATATGATGACGTTAGACAGACAATACGTAAAACATGCATTCTGCCCTAGTGCTGTATGCATTAGAACAATATATACAGTTGTTTTGGTCAAGTGCTCACTTAACCAGGTTGTGGTTCACTTTTAACCAGGTTGTATATTCAATTTTTACCCTAATTAATCGACTTTGTTTAATTGTTTCACAGTATTCATCAGACATGTTTAGTTGTTATAATTTCACTTATTCAGGTTATTTATTCCATTCGTAGTTTTAATGATTTACTTTATTTAATTTGGTTTATCAATTTTAATCTTCCTATTGAACTTTTCAATCACAATGGCTGCCAAGGAAAAATAAACTTAAAAATCAGTGCCCAAGTGAAGCCCAAACACTACCCTGGTTTTACGCTGCATAAATGCTGTCCAGTAATTGTCCAAGTCCTGTCCAGTGAGAGCACTAGTGAGCCCAGTGGTCATCTGCTTGCAGGAGTGGGGCAGTCTTGACCCTCTGCTGACCTCCAGTCGGGCTGCCCGACTACAGACGCTACAGACAGTGACAGAGCTGCAGGAGTTCCTGACCTTCATGAAGACAGACAGTGAGTCACTCTGCCTCAGTCAATTCAATTCACTTTATTGTCTTCTTCTTCTCTTTACTGCGCAGACCGTCCAAAACCGCCCAGTTAACTCACAGTTCGTGGACCTTTCGTTTACCGTGATCAGATCCTTCTTTTACATTAACCAGCCAGCTCAAACTGCTGATCTAAGCTCTATGTACGTCATGGAAACATGTGCCATCACCATCTTGTGAAAAATTATTTTCGTTTGCGAATTAAGTGAGATTATTTGGAAGGATGTTGAAATGCGTTCGTCTAATTGACCCTCGACATCGTGTGGCATTTGGCAGATATTACTGAGATCATTTCTCGACGATTTCGAGTCGGATATCGATGTTTGCAATGCGAATAATGTCGACAGCGATCACAGAGACCCTGTTATTGTCCATCTTGTTAATCTACGTTGTCTGTGCGACTTTTCGTTGTTGAGATACGAAGAAGACGACCTGTCGGCGGCATGTTCATTTCGCCGATATGCAGCCATTTTGTTGATCGGATCAACGTCCGTACTTCATTTGGTTTATTTATTTTAGGGTATTTTTATTAATATGCACTATGGTCACATTGCTTCTGACAAGGGAGAATCTATTTGTGAAAGGAGTGTGCTATCTTTCGTTATTCAAGTGTTGATTTTTTTCATATGAAAAGAAAATTCCATTCGACAATATGATTGGTAAACGAAAGCCATTTTGTAAATTATGGCATGATTTTTGTCTTCAGTCGCGTTGGCATTGTTTACAAATGCAATTATAATTTGAAAACTAACCGTCAAAATTGGATCAATGTTTTACTAGGATAAAACTAACATATGTGGCTACATTAGTTCCACAGGATCACTGTTGTGTGTTCTAAGATTTTTTAATATGTAGCATGATGAAGTTGCTTATTTATTTTGTCATCATAATTGTTGAAGTTTGCTTCAAGATCTGAAATGTAATTGATTGCAACACATACATTTTACTAACACATTTTATTCACACAATCATTCCATGTACAGTGCAATTAATTTCATATATTTTCATGCATCGGTTGTCGAGTTATTCGAGTTTTAATGCAGGCAACATGCAGCGTAATTCACAGATGGCTGCCATCTTAAAATTGCCTGCCCACAGCAGGGTGTAAAATAAGAAGGCTGTCTACCCAGTAAAGAGTTAATGATCATCAGTCAAGTTGCTGACCATTATTGTCATTGGTTTTCAGAGTTATCCTTCACTAGAATTAGTGAGTACACTACAGGTTACACATTTACCCCACATGTGGAATTATCGTCTGCCTCCTGTAAACAGCTGTGTTCTCTGTAGGTAACTTTGTGTCTGCTACTGCCGCCAGTGACCTCATTGACACCTGGCACAAGAGACAGCCGGACACCGTGCTCGACCCCCCGGCTGTCTGGGACGACATCACCACCAATAGGTAGGGCAGGTATCAGTCCTCTGCTGTATCAGTCGTCTGCTGTATCAGTCATCTGCTGTATCAGTCCTCGGCTGATTCAGTCCTCCGCTGTATCAGTCCTCCGCTGTATCAGTCCTTCGCTATATCAGTCCTCTGCTGTATCAGTCCTCTGCTGTATCAGTCCTTCGCTATATCAGTCCTACGTTGTATCAGTCCTCTGCTGTATCAGTCCTCCACTGTATCAGTCCTCCGCTGTATCAGTCCTCTGCTGTATCATTCCTCCGCTGTATCAGTCCTCTGCTGTATCAGTCCTCGGCTGATTCAGTCCACTGTATCAGTCCTCCGCTGTATCAGTCCTCTGCTGTATCAGTCCTCCACTGTATCAGTCCTTAACTCTATCAGTCCTCAGCTCTATCAGTCCTCGGCTGTATCAGTCCTTAACTCTATCAGTCCTTGGCTGTATCAGTCCTCTGCTGTATCAGTCCTTCGCTGTATCAGTCTCTAACTCAGTTCTGATGCAATCATCTTCTCGCTTGTAGATGTGTCTACATTGACCACATGACTAGTCGGCTGGAGAGTAGTGGACATTTGATGGACACTGGTCAGGACTTATTTGACCGACAGAAAGTGTTGCTCCATCTGTCTCAGGCGGACGCCGCCCGGAGCCAGGGAAACATCCCAGTGGCATTGAAGCAGCTCAAGAACACCAGACCGGTACGTTCACCTGGCTGGTACGTTCACCTGGCTGGTATGGTTATTTGGTTGGTATGGTTACCTGGCCGGTACGTTCACCTGGCCGGTACGTTCACCTGGCCGGTACGTTCACCTGGCTGGTACGTTCACCTGGCTGGTATGGTTATTTGGTTGGTATGGTTACCTGGCCGGTACATTCACCTGGCCGGTACGTTCACCTGGCCGGTACGTTCACCTGGCTGGTACGTTCACCTGGCTGGTATGGTTATTTGGTTGGTATGGTTACCTGGCCGGTACGTTCACTTGGCCAGTACGTTCACCTGGCCGGTACGTTCACCTGGCCGGTACGTTCACCTGGCCGGTATGGTTATTTGGTTGGTATGGTTACCTGGCCGGTACGTTCACCTGGCCGGTACATTCACCTGGCCGGTACGTTCACCTGGCCGGTACGTTCACCTGGCCGGTACGTTCACCTGGCCGGTACGTTCACCTGGCTGGTATGGTTATTTGGTTGGTATGGTTACCTGGCCGGTACGTTCACCTGGCCGGTACGTTCACCTGGCCGGTACGTTCACCTGGCCGGTACGTTCACCTGGCTGGTATGGTTATCTGGTTGATATGGTTACCTGGCCGGTACATTCACCTGGCCGGTATGGTTACCTGGCTGGTTCATTCACTTGGCCGGTATGTACACCTGGCGGGTACGTACACCTGGCCGGTACGTTCACCTGGCCGGTACGTTCACCTGGCCGGTACGTTCACCTGGCCGGTACGTTCACCTGGCCGGTACGTTCACCTGGCCGATACGTTCACCTGGCCAGTACGTTCACCTGGCCGGTATGGTTATCTGGTTGGTATGGTTACCTGGCCGGTACATTCACCTGGCCGGTATGGTTACCTGGCTGGTACGTTCATTTGGCCGGTACGTACACCTGGCCGTTACGTACACCTGGCCGGTACGTTCACCTGGCCGGTACGTTCACCTGGCCGGTACGTTCACCTGGACGGTACGTTCACCTGGCCGGTACGTTCACCTGGCCGGTACGTACACCTGGCCGGTACGTACACCTGGCCGGTATGGGTATTTGGTTGGTATGGTTACCTGGCCGGTACGTTCACCTGGCCGGTACGTTCACCTGGCTGGTACGTTCACCTGGCCGGTACGTTCACCTGGCCGGTACGTTCACCTGGCCGGTATGGTTATTTGGTTGGTATGGTTACCTGGCCGGTACGTTCACCTGGCCGGTACATTCACCTGGCCGGTACGTTCACCTGGCCGGTATGTTCACCTGGCTGGTATGGTTATTTGGTTGGTATGGTTACCTGGCCGGTACGTTCACCTGGCCGGTACGTTCACCTGGCCGGTACGTTCACCTGGCTGGTATGGTTATCTGGTTGGTATGGTTACCTGGCCGGTACATTCACCTGGCCGGTATGGTTACCTGGCTGGTTCGTTCACTTGGCCGGTATGTACACCTGGCCGGTACGTACACCTGGCCGGTACGTTCACCTGGCCGGTACGTTCACCTGGCCGGTACGTTCACCTGGCCGGTACGTTCACCTGGCCAGTTCGTTCACCTGGCCGGGATGGTTATCTGGTTGGTATGGTTACCTGGCCGGTACATACACATGGCCGGTATGGTTACCTGGCTGGTACGTTCATTTGGCCGGTACGTACACCTGGCCGTTACGTACACCTGGCCGGTACGTTCACCTGGCCGGTACGTTCACCTGGCCGGTACGTTCACCTGGCCGGTACGTTCACCTGGACGGTACGTTCACCTGGCCGGTACGTTCACCTGGCCGGTACGTACACCTGGCCGGTACGTACACCTGGCCGGTATGGGTATTTGGTTGGTATGGTTACCTGGCCGGTACGTTCACCTGGCCGGTACGTTCACCTGGCTGGTACGTTCACCTGGCCGGTACGTTCACCTGGCCGGTACGTTCACCTGGCCGGTATGGTTATTTGGTTGGTATGGTTACCTGGCCGGTACGTTCACCTGGCCGGTACATTCACCTGGCCGGTACGTTCACCTGGCCGGTATGTTCACCTGGCTGGTATGGTTATTTGGTTGGTATGGTTACCTGGCCGGTACGTTCACCTGGCCGGTACGTTCACCTGGCCGGTACGTTCACCTGGCTGGTATGGTTATCTGGTTGGTATGGTTACCTGGCCGGTACATTCACCTGGCCGGTATGGTTACCTGGCTGGTTCGTTCACTTGGCCGGTATGTACACCTGGCCGGTACGTACACCTGGCCGGTACGTTCACCTGGCCGGTACGTTCACCTGGCCGGTACGTTCACCTGGCCGGTACGTTCACCTGGCCGATACGTTCACCTGGCCAGTACGTTCACCTGGCCGGGATGGTTATCTGGTTGGTATGGTTACCTGGCCGGTACATACACATGGCCGGTATGGTTACCTGGCTGGTACGTTCATTTGGCCGGTACGTACACCTGGCCGTTACGTACACCTGGCCGGTACGTTCACCTGGCCGGTACGTTCACCTGGCCGGTACGTTCACCTGGCCGGTACGTTCACCTGGCCGGTACGTACACCTGGCCGGTACGTACACCTGGCCGGTACGTACACCTGGCCGGTATGGTTACCTGGCCGGTACGGTTACCTGGCCGGTATGGTTATGTGTAGCTATTATGAGTGGCATTTCCTATTGATATGAGTGATATGTGTGGCCAGTATGTGTGTATATGCTGCTGGTATGAGTGCCAAGTGTTGCTGGTATGAGTGACAAGTGTTGCTGTTATGTATGTACACAAACATTTCATATCTGTATATAAGATATGTGCAAAACAGATGACATTTATTCACTCAGTGCATTAAAACCTGTTCTGTAAGTGTGACACACGCGCACTACTCACACAGTCCTCCCTGTGCCCTGCGTGCCAGACACAAGACTCATCCACTGTGTCTGGCTGCAGCCTGTTGTACAGCCTGGCCCCAGCTGACATGAAGTTGTTTGAGTTCTTTGTATATATTCTTTCTCAAGGGTTTATGCGAGTTGTGACTAAGTCTTCCTGTGGTCAGATGGTCAAGGGGCTGAGGGAGACAGATGCTGACCTCCAGCTGATCTGGACACACACCTACGCTCGCACTCACCTCCGACGATCTCACATAGTGGACATGACCCCCGCCGACAGGGTCACTGCCCTTGTTGGAACCTGGGATCATCTGGGTATGTAGGATCATTTGAATATGAAGGATCATCTGGTTATGTGAGAAAAACTGAGTAATTTGAGTCATCTGTGTACGTTGAATCATCTGGACATGTTGGATTGTTTGGCTCTGTAATCATATATATGTGTAGGATCATCTGAATAGATTAGATCATGTGTTTATTTTGGATCATCTCAATATGCTGGATTACCTTGGTTTATTTGGTTATGTTGAATCATCTGGGTTTTTGGGTCATCTGGATAAGTTAGGTCATCTGGGAATATGAGATCATTTGCAAGCATGTAAGGTACTCTTGGTATGTAAGAGCATCTGGACATGTGGGATAACCTGGGTGTGTTGGATCATTTGGATATGTGGGATAATCTGGGTGTGTTGGATCATCTGGACATGTGGGATAATCTGGGTGTGTTGGATCATCTTGACATGTGGGATAATCTGGGTGTGTTGGATCATTTGGACATGTGGGATAATCTGGGTGTGTTGGATCATCTGGACATGTGGGATAATCTGGGTGTGTTGGATCATCTGGACATGTGGGATAATATGGGTGTGTTGGATCATCTTGACATGTGGGATAATCTGGGTGTGTTGGATCATTTGGACATGTGGGATAATCTGGGTGTGTTGGAACATTTGGACATGTGGGATAATCTGGGTGTGTTGGATCATCTTGACATGTGGGATAATCTGGGTGTGTTGGATCATTTGGACATGTGGGATAACCTGGGTGTGTTGGATCATTTGGACATGTGGGATAACCTGGGTGTGTTGGATCATTTGGACATGTGGGATAATCTGGGTGTGTTGGATCATCTGGACATGTGGGATAATCTGGGTGTGTTGGATCATCTTGACATGTGGGATAATCTGGGTGTGTTGGATCATTTGGACATGTGGGATAATCTGGGTGTGTTGGATCATTTGGACATGTGGGATAATCTGGGTGTGTTGGATCATCTTGACATGTGGGATAATCTGGGTGTGTTGGATCATTTGGACATGTGGGATAACCTGGGTGTGTTGGATCATTTGGACATGTGGGATAACCTGGGTGTGTTGGATCATTTGGACATGTGGGATAACCTGGTTGTGTTGGATCATTTGGACATGTGGGATAATCTGGGTGTGTTGGATCATTTGGACATGTGGGATAATCTGGGTGTGTTGGATCATTTGGACATGTGGGATAATCTGGGTGTGTTGGATCATCTGGACATGTGGGATAATCTGGGTGTGTTGGATCATCTTGACATGTGGGATAATCTGGGTGTGTTGGATCATCTGGACATGTGGGATAATCTGGGTGTGTTGGATCATCTTGACATGTGGGATAATCTGGGTGTGTTGGATCATTTGGACATGTGGGATAATCTGGGTGTGTTGGATCATTTGGACATGTGGGATAATCTGGGTGTGTTGGATCATCTTGACATGTGGGATAATCTGGGTGTGTTGGATCATTTGGACATGTGGGATAACCTGGGTGTGTTGGATCATTTGGACATGTGGGATAACCTGGGTGTGTTGGATCATTTGGATATGTGGGATAACCTGGGTGTGTTGGATCATTTGGACATGTGGGATAATCTGGGTGTGTTGGATCATTTGGACATGTGGGATAATCTGGGTGTGTTGGATCATTTGGACATGTGGGATAATCTGGGTGTGTTGGATCATTTGGACATGTGGGATAATCTGGGTGTGTTGGATCATTTGGACATGTCGGATAACCTGGGTGTGTTGGATCATTTGGACATGTCGGATAATCTGGGTGTGTAGGATCATCTGGACATGTCGGATAATCTGGGTGTGTTTGATCTGTGTTTGGGTGGTCTAGTTGTGTAGTGTACACAGGTACTGTTGGTTCCAGTCAAGCACAGCAGTGACATGACTCCTGGACATGGTCAGTGTGTCCAGCATTCCCTACTGCTGGGAGAGACTGTCCACTCTCTCATCAATGTCATTGACCACAGTGACCTTGACCCCACAACCCAGCAGAAAATGGCCACCATCGCGGAATTGTCTGATGCCACTTGCGACCAGGTTTGCAACTGATGATTCTGATTTCAGTTATTCAATAGAACATGTCTTGATTTGTGTAATTGTGATTGAGCATTTCACAAGTTGACATGTTTTTGTCTCTAGTTGGTTTAATAAAAGAGTAATTTAAAAACAATCATCAACACAACTGCTATTGCTTGTTAGCTCAGCGTGTCAGAGTGTTATGACAAATGTTTGAGCCATAACAGTCTCACTTTTCTCGCTCAAGTTTAACCGGGTCTTTTTAACAATGATGTTGTAATTCATCGAATGGTCTCCTTAGAACTGTATAAGACTTTCAAACAAACTACCAGTATGAAAATGGGATGAGCGAATGGTTCAATTGTAAAATCAGATTTAAATGTTGTTTTGTCGATTTGCCTCTTCAGACTTAGTTCAGGTGTGTTTTTTGTCAACGTAGATCCGAACCAAGCTGCTGGAGAAAGGCTACCAGCACTTGAAGTCAGCTGTCTCTGTGGCACTGGACCAGAGTGAAAGTGAAACCACAAGTGAAGCTGTCAACAGCGCTCACATGGCCCTGGTGAAGTACTGTGACGAACACCTGCGCGCTGAGGAAGGTGGGCAAGGTTGACACGACAGGTGTGAGATGGTGACATAGGACATGACAGGTGTGAGATGGTGACATAGGACAAGACAGGTGTGAGATGGTGACATAGGACATGACAAGTGTGAGATGGTGACATAGGACAAGACAGGTGTGAGATGGTGACATAGGACATGACAAGTGTGAGATGGTGACATAGGACACGACAAGTGTAAGATGGTGACATAGGACATGACAAGTGTGAGATGGTGACACAGGACATGACAAGTGTGAGATGGTGACATAGGACATGACAAGTGTGAGATGGTGACATAGGACACGACAAGTGTAAGATGGTGACATAGGACATGACAAGTGTGAGATGGTGACATAGGACATGACAAATGTGAGATGGTGACATAGGACATGACAAGTGTGAGATGGTGACATAGGACATGACAAGTGTGAGATGGTGACATAGGACATGACAAATGTGAGATGGTGACATAGGACATGACAAGTGTGAGATGGTGACATAGGACACGACAAGTGTAAGATGGTGACATAGGACATGACAAGTGTGAGATGGTGACATAGGACATGACAAGTGTGAGATGGTGACATAGGACATGACAAGTGTGAGATGGTGACATAGGACATGACAAGTGTGAGATGGTGACATAGGACATGACAAGTGTGAGATGGTGACATAGGACACAACAGGTGTGAGATGATGACATTGGACATGACAAGTGTGACATGGTGACATAGGACATGACAAGTGTGAGATGGTGACATAGGACACGACATGTTGGTGACAGTAGGTTTGCTAATTGCAAAATTGACATCAACGCAATATTCATTGTCGTCATATTAGAATTTTCTCTCACCGTATTGTGTCCGTTCACAGAGGGCGCTGCCAACAGTCACTGCGAATCGTCTGCGTCCTTCCCTGTTGCCATGGTGATATCGTTGCTGGCGGCGATGCAGAACAACGACGTGGAAGCGAGACAGAGGTTCCCGCGCCTGCTGCAGATAGTGGCCGCCCACCCAGACACTGTCCACACCTTCAGGACAAAGGTGAGGGCAGCTGCTGGAATCTTAGACCCACTGCGTCTGTTGTAGACCATCTGCATCCACTATAGACCATCAGTGTATGCTATAGACCAGTTGTGTCTGCTGTAGACTGACACTGTTAGTTGTAGACCAACTATGTCTGTTATAAACCAACTATGTCTGTTACAGACCAACTATGTCTGTTATAAACCAACTGTGTCTGTTACAAACCAACTGTGTCTGTTATAAACCAACTGTGTCTGTTATAAACCAACTGTGTCTGTTATAAACCAACTATGTCTGTTATAAACCAACTGTGTCTGTTACAAACCAACTGTGTCTGTTATAAACCAACTATGTCTGTTATAAACCAACTATGTCTGTTACAGACCAACTATGTCTGTTACAGACCAACTATGTATGTTACACACCAACTGTGTCTGTTACAAACCAACTGTGTCTGTTATAAACCAACTGTGTCTGTTACAAACCAACTGTGTCTGTTACAAACCAACTGTGTCTGTTACAAACCAACTGTGTCTGTTACAAACCAACTGTGTCTGTTATAAACCAACTGTGTCTGTTATAAACCAACTGTGTCTGTTATAAACCAACTGTGTCTGTTATAAACCAACTGTGTCTGTTATAAACCAACTAAGTCTGTTACAAACCAACTATGTCTGTTACAAACCAACTAAGTCTGTTACAAACCAACTATGTCTGTTACAAACCAACTATGTCTGTTACAAACCAACTATGTCTGTTATAAACCAACTATGTCTGTTACAGACCAACTATGTCTGTTACAGACCAACTATGTCTGTTACAAACCAACTGTGTCTGTTACAAACCAACTGTGTCTGTTATAAACCAACTGTGTCTGTTAGAAACCAACTATGTATGTTATAAACCAACTATGTCTGTTACAAACCAACTGTGTCTGTTACAAACCAACTGTGTCTGTTATAAACCAACTGTGTCTGTTACAAACCAACTGTGTCTGTTACAAACCAACTACGTCTGTTACAAACCAACTATGTCTGCTACAAACCAACTATGTCTGCTACAAACCAACTATGTCTGTTACAAACCAACTATGTCTGTTACAAACCAACTATGTCTGTTACAAACCAACTATGTCTGTTACAAACCAACTATGTATGTTACAAACCAACTATGTCTGTTACAAACCAACTATGTCTGTTACAAACCAACTATGTCTGTTACAAACCAACTATGTCTGTTACAAACCAACTATGTCTGTTACAAACCAACTATGTCTGTTATAAACCAACTATGTCTGTTATAAACCAACTATGTCTGTTATAAACCAACTATGTATGTTATAAACCAACTATGTCTGTTATAAACCAACTATGTCTGTTATAAACAAACTATGTCTGTTATAAACAAACTATGTCTGTTATAGATCAACCATGTTATGTGGACACTTCTAGAGAGCACTAATGTGTTGACACTCCTAGAGAGCACTAATATGTTGACATTTTAGAGAGCACTAATGTGTTGACACTCCTAGAGAGCACTAATGTGTTGACATTTCTGGAGAGCACTACTATGTTGACACTTCTGGTGAGCACTAATGTGTTGACACTTCAGAGAGCACTAATGTGTTGACGCTTCTAGAGAGCACTAATGTGTTGACACTTCAGAGAGCACTAATGTGTTGACACTTCAGAGAACACTAATGTGTTGACACTCCTAGAGAGCACTAATGTGTTAACACTCCTAGAGAGCACTAATGTGTTGACATTTCTGGAGAGCACTACTGTGTTGACACTTCTGGTGAGCACAAATGTGTTGACACTTCTAGAGAGCACTAATGTGTTGACACTTCAGAGAGCACTAATGTGTTGACACTTCAGAGAGCACTAATGTGTTGACACTTCAGAGAGCACTAATGTGTTGACACTCCTAGAGAGCAATAATGTGTGAACACTCCTAGAGAGCACTAATGTGTTGACATTTCTGGAGAGCACTACTGTGTTGACACTTCTGGTGAGCACAAATGTGTTGACACTTCTTGAGAGCACTAATGTGTTGACACTTCAGAGAGCACTAATGTGTTGACACTTCTAGAGAGCACTAATGTGTTGACACTTCAGAGAGCACTAATGTGTTGACACTTCAGAGAGCACTAATGTGTTGACACTTCAGAGAGCACTAATGTGTTGACACTCCTAGAGAGCACTACTGTGTTAACATTTCTGGAGAGCACTACTGTGTTGACACTTCTGGTGAGCACAAATGTGTTGACACTCCTAGAGAGCACTAATGTGTTTTATAACCACAAAAGTGTCACTGGAGTCAAAGTGCATATACATTTGGCCAACAGTTTCTGTGAAACAGATTTTATTTTCAAAGTTTTTGATGTTATTGCATTTTCACAAAGGGGGTGAATTTTGAATACCCAAAACAGGATTACCACAGGAAAGATTTGATGTTCCTGACTACCTCCCAGCAGTGAAGTACACTAGTTTATAATGCATCATTGGTTCTTCCATATTCAGTTGAATTATATTAGAATAAGGGTTATGGTTAAAACCAAACCATAACCACAGCCCTTATCTTGACCGTGGCTTTTGAGCTAATCGTAATGATTGACCGATCAGACTCGTCAGATATTTGATGCCAATCCTGTTTGGAAATTTTAATCTGGCATGAGGGAGCATACATTTACATGGACACCTGAGGGAGCATGCATTCACTGTGGTTGTAGGCAAGGGAAGTTCCGTGCTGGATGTTCATTGCGTGGACCAGTCAGATGACCGCCTTGCTGGACAAGCCTGAAGCACCTGCTGTTCATAACATTCTACTTACCATAGCGCAGGAATATCCTGAGGTAAGGTCGCAACCTTTTTATGTGATTGTTCTTATTTATTTACTTTTATTTAATGTAGTAGTATATTTTAACATCATCGTTTGGTGCATGTGAATGTATTGTCATATGAATGTACTAGTACGACGACCAATGTCATTACACATTCCAATGTTTTATTGTAACTACAATGTGAACACATGGCAATAAAGCTGTCTTATAACCCCACATTGCCTCACCCTACCGCAGAAATACCCTATGATAAGGTTGCATCAACGCCACATTGGTTCACCCTGCTACAGGAATACAGTGAGGTAAGGTCACAATCACCTCACCCTGTTGCTCCTGTAACAGGAATAGCCTAAGATAATCTGACCCTACAATGGCTCAGCATGCTTCTGTGCTGGAAATGGTTTGTTCACAAAATAATGACAATTTATTGCCTGCTTCATAAAAAAATCTAAACAACTGTTAACAAAGAAATGTAGGATTTTGCTTACCTATTTATCAATGTCTTCTGTGTCTAGGCCGTTGTGTATCCATTCAAGTTGAGCTCTGAGGGCTACAGTTTTGCCCCAACCCCGGTCGGCAGACAGAGCAAGACCTTGAAGCAGCAGTAAGTGTTTTTGTTTTGATTTATTATAATTGGGTACTGCAAAATATGAAAGAAGATGGAATCAGAAGAATTGGGGTCTGTCTATTCATCAATAAAGTAGCCAGAGAAAACATTCCCGCTGGCAGAGGACAAAATAGGTGCAGGTGTCTCCCAAGTCCAATACATGTGTTCCTTTGTGCAACCTGAATCACAAAGAGCTGCCTGTTGTAGACTGGAGGACTTGTTATCAAGGAATAAGTTGATGGAGCTGTTTGTTCATTCCCTGGAACAGTTTGGTCAGCCTACCATGGTATTCAAGGTACGTATTTGTAGACAGTTTGGTTCATTTAACATGGTCTTTAGAATAACTGACTGCAGCACTTAGACTGGGCTGGCCTCGTATACTCCAACGGTGCAGTCAGCTTGACTGACAAGACTTGTTTACTCACGTAGGATTACTTCAGCAGTTTCACTGACAGGACTGGTTCACTGACTGTGATTGACAAGACAGGTTCATCTATGTGGGTTGATAGAAATGGTTAATAATAATAGTAACTTATTTTGCGCCAATATCCTTGAAAATCAAGCTCAGTGGCGCGACAAAACCAGGGGATTAATCAATCTCATAATCGAAAGCAATGCGTGAGTCGTCAACGGATGGATGAAGAAGCTAGGAGGCTAAGGAGGATAGGCAGCATTAAAGAGATAGGTTTTTAGATGTCGGCGGAATGAAACTATATTACCTTGTGATTTGACACTGGCAGGAAGCGAATTCCACACCATTGGTGCGGCAACCAAGAAATTTTGATTGACTGACAAGATGGTTTACTAGTTTTAACCGACAGGACTGGTTCACTTACTTTGATTGACAGGACTGGTTCACTCACTTTGATTGACAGGACTGGTTCATTCACTTTGATTGACAGGACTGGTTCACTCACTTTGATTGACAGGACTGGTTCATTCAGTTTGATTGACAGGACTGATTCACTCACTTTGATTGACAGGACTGGTTCATTCACTTTGATTGACAGGACTGGTTCACTCACTTTGATTGACAGGACTGGTTCATTCACTTTGATTGACAGGACTGGTTCACTCACTTTGATTGACAGGACTGGTTCACTCACTTTGATTGACAGGACTGGTTCATTCACTTTGATTGACAGGACTGGTTCACTCACTTTGATTGACAGGACTGGTTCATTCACTTTGATTGACAGGACTGGTTCATTCAGTTAGATTGACAGGACTGGTTCACTCACTTTGATTGACAGGACTGGTTCATTCATTTTGATTGACAGGACTGATTCGCTCAATTTGATTGACAGAACTCATTAACGCACTTTGTTTGACAGGTCTGATTCACTCACATTGATTGACAGGACTGGTTCACTAACTTTGAACACTAACTTTGATTAACAAGTCTGGTTAGTTGATTGACAGAACTTATTAACGCACTTTGATTGACAGGACTGGTTCACTGACTGTGAACTGATCAAGTTGATGGAGTCGCCGAAAGAGAATGCCACCAGGATACGGCAGTTGACTCGGGAGATGTACCACGACCTTGCCGTTGTTGTCACAAGGTCACAGCAGTCTCTATACGATGACAGTGATGAGTCGGTGCCTTCCTCGCTTGTGACGGGCGACCACCGCAGAAAGTTTGCAAAGGTAATATTGTACTTCGTAACGAGTTCACTTTAAGGATACACACTTAATAACTTTTTATTATTCCACATTGCATTGCACTAACTACGAGGAGACAAGAGCTTGCATATCTTAAAAATAGTAAACATGTAGGTTTGATAATTCTTGTTTCATGCAAAGATTAAAACTAATATGTCTCTGAGAGTCAGCAGAGGACTGAGTTCTTGTTGCTGACAAATTTTTGCTGTCAGATATTCCTGAGGATGTATTTTGATTTTCACATGACTGGCTTTATTCGTCATAACAAACCAGTTGTTTTGTAGGAATTTGCTGCCGATTTGGAGACGTTATTTGGCAGAGACGGCACAAAGTTGCTGAGTATGACATCAAAGGTTGGTGGCAGTGGATGGATGGAACACAGTGTCATGTAGGAGAGTGTTGTAGGTGTAGCATTGTATGGTCGGATGACGTCATGTGACATGTCATGTGATGTGAAAGAAAGGATCAGGGGTGTTGTGTCGTATGGTGATGTGTAAGAGTTTTGTGGGTGTTGAATGGTATGGTTGGATCGTATCATGTGACAAGTCATGTGACAAGTCATGTGACACAAGAATGTGTCCTGTATTGTATGTTCCATGTATGTTCAGAGCATGTCATGTGACATATATGACATTTGTAAGAATGAGTGTGGCAGTTGGTGGTAGGATTACATTGTGTGATATCAGTGAACTTTAATTACCATATTTTGTTTGATGGTACGTGATGTCGGCTTTGGTACATGATAACAGTGTCATCAACATCAGTTGTACAGGAATGTCAATATTTCAGGTACATTATTTGTTGGATGTTAAGATGAAATAAATAACAATATACTGATGATTGTTCAGTAACCAATCCACCTGGTGGTTCCACTGTCCTCAGGTGAACTGCCTCTGTTGTGTCTCTGATGTGTCTCTGATGTGTCTCTGATGTGTCTCTGATGTGTCTCTGTTGTGTCTCTGATGTGTCTCTGATGTGTCTCTGATGTGTCTCTGATGTGTCTCTGTTGTGTCTCTCATGTGTCTCTGATGTGTCTCTGTTGTGTCTCTGATGTGTCTCTGTTGTGTCTCTGATGTGTCTCTGATGTGTCTCTGTTGTGTCTCTCATGTGTCTCTCATGTGTCTCTCATGTGTCTCTGTTGTGTCTCTGATGTGTCTCTGTTGTGTCTCTGATGTGTCTCTGATGTGTCTCTGCTGTGTCTCTGTTGTGTCTCTGATGTGTCTCTGATGTGTCTCTGATGTGTCTCCGTTGTGTCTCTGATGTGTCTCTGATGTGTCTCTGATGTGTCTCTGATGTGTCTCTGATGTGTCTCTGATGTGTCTCTGTTGTGTCTCTGATGTGTCTCTGATGTGTCTCTGTTGTGTCTCTGATGTGTCTCTCATGTGTCTCTCATATGTCTCTCATGTGTCTCTGACGAGTCTCTGACGAGTCTCTGACGAGTGTCTGATGTGTCTCTGATGTGTCTCTGATGTGTCTCTGATGAGTCTCTGATGAGTCTCTGATGAGTCTCTGATGTGTCTCTGATGAGTCTCTGATGTGTCTCTGTTGTGTCTCTGATGTGTCTCTGATGTGTCTCTGATGAGTCTCTGATGAGTCTCTGATGAGTCTCTGATGAGTCTCTGATGAGTCTGATGTGTCTCTGATGTTGTCTGTGATGAGTCTCTGATGAGTCTCTGTTGTGTCTCTGTTGTGTCTCTGTTGTGTCTCTCATGTGTCTCTGTTGTGTCTCTGTTGTGTCTCTGTTGTGTCTCTCATGTGTCTCTGTTGTGTCTCTCATGTGTCTCTGTTGTGTCTCTGTTGTGTCTCTGTTGTGTCTCTCATGTGTCTCTCATGTGTCTCTGTTGTGTCTCTCATGTGTCTCTGTTGTGTCTCTCATGTGTCTCTCATGTGTCTCTCATGTGTCTCTCATGTGTCTCTCATGTGTCTCTCATGTGTCTCTCATGTGTCTCTCATGTGTCTCTGTTGTGTCTCTGTTGTGTCTCTCATGTGTCTCTCATGTGTCTCTGTTGTGTCTCTGTTGTGTCTCTCATGTGTCTCTCATGTGTCTCTCATGTGTCTCTCATGTGTCTCTCATGTGTCTCTGTTGTGTCTCTGTTGTGTCTCTCATGTGTCTCTCATGTGTCTCTGTTGTGTCTCTCATGTGTCTCTGTTGTGTCTCTCATGTGTCTCTCATGTGTCTCTCATGTGTCTCTCATGTGTCTCTCATGTGTCTCTCATGTGTCTCTCATGTGTCTCTGTTGTGTCTCTCATGTGTCTCTCATGTGTCTCTGTTGTGTCTCTGTTGTGTCTCTCATGTGTCTCTCATGTGTCTCTCATGTGTCTCTCATGTGTCTCTCATGTGTCTCTCATGTGTCTCTGTTGTGTCTCTGTTGTGTCTCTCATGTGTCTCTCATGTGTCTCTCATGTGTCTCTGTTGTGTCTCTGTTGTGTCTCTCATGTGTCTCTGTTGTGTCTCTCATGTGTCTCTCATGTGTCTCTCATGTGTCTCTCATGTGTCTCTGTTGTGTCTCTGTTGTGCCTCTCATGTGTCTCTCATGTGTCTCTCATGTGTCTCTCATGTGTCTCTGTTGTGTCTCTGTTGTGTCTCTGTTGTGTCTCTCATGTGTCTCTCATGTGTCTCTCATGTGTCTCTGTTGTGTCTCTGTTGTGTCTCTCATGTGTCTCTCATGTGTCTCTCATGTGTCTCTCATGTGTCTCTGTTGTGTCTCTCATGTGTCTCTCATGTGTCTCTCATGTGTCTCTCATGTGGCTCTGTTGTGTCTCTGTTGTGTCTCTCATGTGTCTCTCATGTGTCTCTGTTGTGTCTCTGTTGTGTCTCTCATGTGTCTCTGTTGTGTCTCTCATGTGTCTCTGTTGTGTCTCTCATGTGTCTCTGTTGTGTCTCTCATGTGTCTCTCATGTGTCTCTCATGTGTCTCTGTTGTGTCTCTCATGTGTCTGTTGTGTCTCTCATGTGTCTCTCATGTGTCTCTCATGTGTCTCTCATGTGTCTCTCATGTGTCTCTGTTGTGTCTCTGTTGTGTCTCTCATGTGTCTCTCATGTGTCTCTCATGTGTCTCTCATGTGTCTCTGTTGTGTCTCTGTTGTGTCTCTCATGTGTCTCTCATGTGTCTCTCATGTGTCTCTGTTGTGTCTCTCATGTGTCTCTCATGTGTCTCTCATGTGTCTCTCATGTGTCTCTCATGTGTCTCTGTTGTGTCTCTGTTGTGTCTCTCATGTGTCTCTGTTGTGTCTCTCATGTGTCTCTGTTGTGTCTCTGTTGTGTCTCTCATGTGTCTCTCATGTGTCTCTCATGTGTCTCTCATGTGTCTCTCATGTGTCTCTGTTGTGTCTCTGTTGTGTCTCTCATGTGTCTCTGTTGTGTCTCTCATGTGTCTCTGTTGTGTCTCTCATGTGTCTCTGTTGTGTCTCTCATGTGTCTCTCATGTGTCTCTGTTGTGTCTCTCATGTGTCTCTCATGTGTCTCTGTTGTGTCTCTGTTGTGTCTCTCATGTGTCTCTGTTGTGTCTCTCATGTGTCTCTGTTGTGTCTCTGTTGTGTCTCTCATGTGTCTCTCATGTGTCTCTCATGTGTCTCTGTTGTGTCTCTGTTGTGTCTCTCATGTGTCTCTGTTGTGTCTCTGTTGTGTCTCACATGTGTCTCTGTTGTGTCTCTCATGAGTCTCTGTTGTGTCTCTGTTGTGTCTCTCATGTGTCTCTGTTGCTGCTGCAGATTTTCAAAGAGAAGGCCCAGAAACTGTGGCAGCAAATGGATAGGTTCACAAAGAGCAAGGACTCGGCCCCGCCCGGAACGATCAAGGAATACTCTCCATGGATGGCCGACTTCCAGGGCAGAGAACATCAGCAGCAGCTGGAGATCCCAGGTACGTACTCTCCATGCATGACTGATTTCTAGGATGGGAACAGTTAGAGATTCATTGGATCTCTGACTTCTTGGGTAATGAACAGTTAGAAATATCAGGTATATACTTTCTGTGGGTGACTAGTATCTAGGTAAGGGAATGGTTACAGACCCCAGGTATGTACTCTCCATGGATGAATGATTTCTAGGAAAGGAAACGGTTAGAGAAATCTAGTACGTACTCTATATGGATGAATGATTTCTAGGAAAGGAAATGGTTAGAAATTGTAGGTACGTATTCTCCCAGGATGACTGTTTTCTATGGCAGTGAATTATCTGTGAGTCGCTAGAATCAAAGCTCAGTGATTACAGAAGATCAAAGGTTCTATGTATATTATCAAATTGTTAGGTTCTAGTGGCCATTTACTCACATCTCAATTAATAAATCTGTACTGCCCCCCTGTGTCCTAGGTCAGTACAGTGGCACCAGCAAACCCCTGCCTGAGTACCACGCAAAGATAGCAAGCTTTGATGAACGGGTGAGTGGATTACACCTTCAAGACGTCATATAGTGTACACTGATAACTTGTTGCTTATGAGAGCTAGGATGTACGGCCTCCAGAAAACATTCACATTCTTTCCAAATATGCAGAATAATTTAAATGCAAGTAATTATTAACATCATTTGACCTACTCTGGGTGTACAACCCGATATGTGTAGTTATATACTGTCACATCTAATTACGAATAACAATTATTTATTACCTGTGCAGTTGTATTGACCTTGCATAACTCGTGCCTCCTCATTGGAGGCGGGTAGAAGTACCAGGGATGTGTAACCTTTGGCTCCCCCTAGTCCGCAGGGTGAGTAACTGTTGGCTCCCCCTAGTCCGCAGGGTGAGTAACTGTTGGCTCCCCCTAGTCCCCAGGGTGAGTAACTGTTGGCTCCCCCTAGTCCCCAGGGTGAGTAACTGTTGGCTCCCCCTAGTCCCAGGGTGAGTAACTGTTGGCTCCCCTAGTCCCAGGGTGAGTAACTGTTGGCTCCCCCTAGTCCCAGGGTGAGTAACTGTTGGCTCCCCCTAGTCCCCAGGGTGAGTAACTGTTGGCTCCCCTAAGTCCCAAGGTGAGTAACTGTTGGCTCCCCCTAGTCCGCAGGGTGAGTAACTGTTGGCTCCCCCTAGTCCCCAGGGTGAGTAACTGTTGGCTCCCCCTAGTCCCCAGGGTGAGTAACTGTTGGCTCCCCCTAGTCCCCAGGGTGAGTAACTGTTGGCTCCCCCTAGTCCCAGGGTGAGTAACTGTTGGCTCCCCTAGTCCCGGGGTGAGTAACTGTTGGCTCCCCCTAGTCCCAGGGTGAGTAACTGTTGGCTCCCCTAGTCCCGGGGTGAGTAACTGTTGGCTCCCCCTAGTCCCAGGGTGAGTAACTGTTGGCTCCCCCTAGTCCCAGGGTGAGTAACTGTTGCCTCCCCCTAGTCCCAGGGTGAGTAACTGTTGGCTCCCCCTAGTCCCAGGGTGAGTAACTGTTGGCTCCCCCTAGTCCCCAGGGTGAGTAACTGTTGGCTCCCCCTAGTCCCCAGGGTGAGTAACTTTTGGCTCCCCCTAGTCCCAGGGTGACTAACTGTTGGCTCCCCCTAGTCCCAGGGTGAGTAACTGTTGGCTCCCCCTAGTCCCAGGGTGAGTAACTGTTGGCTCCCCCTAGTCCCAGGGTGAGTAACTGTTGGCTCCCCCTAGTCCCAGGGTGAGTAACTGTTGGCTCCCCCTAGTCCCAGGGTGAGTCACATCAGTTATGAAATTGTTCTTTATTTCTTTATAACATTTCTGTCTTTAAGATGTGAAGCCACAAATGGGAGACTAACCATTTTTTCTGGGGCTGAGTAATATTTAAATGGTTCCGCTCCCCCAGGCCAGTGGGTTAAATGTTTTAATTTCTACCTGTGGTCATATCCAATGTGTTTGACCTCCATTGTTGAGGGTGTAATTTTGTTTGAACTCAAACATTCTGTAAGACCTTGTTTAACCTTCAGCATTCTGTGTGACCTTGTTTGACCTCCAGCATTTGACCTCCAGCATTCTGTGTGACATTATTTGACCTCCAGCATTCTGTATGACAGCATTTGACCTCCAGCATTCTGTGTGACATTGTTTGATTTCCAGCATTCTGTGTGACCTTGACCTCCAGCACATTGTATGACCTTGTGTGTGACCTCCAGGTGTTGGTGTTGAAATCGCTGCGTCAGCCGAAGCGTGTCACGATCCGTGGCAGTGACGAGAGGGACCACCAGTTCCTGGTGAAGTGTGGGGAGGACCTGAGGCTGGACCATCGCCTCGAGACCCTCTTCTCCGTCATGAACCAGGTCTACGCCCTCGACCCCATGTGTCGACAGCGCAAGTTGCAGCTGCGCACCTACAAGGTCATCCCCATGACAACTCGGTGAGTCAAGGTCAAGTCAGATGTATCAATGTCACTGCTGTGGTCCACGGGTTTGTTCTGTTTTTTTTGCTGACCGAAACATCTTAGGGAAACGACACTCTAATCAGAAAATATGCTTCTAATTGTTTCTAAGCAGCTGTGAAACACTCATGTCTTCTGCTTGTCCTAGTCAGAGGTTGGAGCCTGTGTGAGTCCTGCTGTGTAGTGACAGATCCTCCTCCTCCTCCTCCTCCTCCTCCTCCTCCTCCTCCTCCTCCTCCTCCTCCTCCTCCTCCTCCTCCTCCTCCTCCTCCTCCTCCTCCTCCTCATGCTCATCCTGCTACTCCTTCTCTTTCTCCCTCTTCTCTCAGATACTGGATGGGGCCCTTTGCAGGGCGTTTAAAGTCCAACGAGAATTTGTGAGTCCACTACAGGTTACACATTTACCCCCTGTGTGGGATCTTTTACTTCCCCTGGCATAGACACCAGAGGGAAGAGTCCTGATGTGTAGGAACAGTTAGAGCCTATTGCAAGGTGTCAATTAGAGCCTGTGTGCTTCTATTGTGTGTCAATTAAGGGCTGTATATTCCTATTGTGTGCTGTTGTAGCCTGGGTCTGATTGAGTGGATGCAACGGACCGTGACATTGAAGGAGTTTCTGCAACAAGCCATGACTGACTCAGAGTATAAGTTCTACTACTCAAAGTAAGTGTTGTGAGTTATGAGACAATTCATCTATCTAGACATCTGAAACAAACTCACAGAAGTGAATGTGAGAACTGCTAGAAATGGTCTGTATATTTAGTCTTATACAAATATCATTAGTATGTATTCAATGCTGAATTATTTACTCTTGTATGCCACAGCGTTGATAGAATATCAACAGAATTTAAAACAGTGTCAGTACAATCGGATTGTTGTAGTGGGTACTGTAATTTAAATTACATGTTACATCGCTAATTGTAATTTAATTTGTATGTGTAATTTTTACTTGACCTTTGGGGTTACGTGCTTTCTTTAATTTTAAATGTTATTTGAAGTTGTTGTAACAAAGATTTTGTTTACCAAACCATTGCCAACTTTGTGCAATATCCACCCTCATGTTGTGTCCACCCTCATGTTGTGTCCACCCTCATTTTGTGTCCACCCTCATGTTGTGTCCACCCTCATGTTGTATCCACCCTCGTGTTGTATCCACCCTCGTGTTGTGTCCACCCTCATGTTGTGTCCACCCTCATGTTGTGTCCACCCTCATGTTGTGTCCACCCTCATGTTGTGTCCACCCTCATGTTGTGTCCACCCTCATGTTGTGTCCACCCTCATGTTGTGTCCACCCTCATGTTGTGTCCACCCTCATGTTGTGTCCACCCTCATGTTGTGTCCACCCTCATGCTGTACCCCACTGTCGTGTTATGTCCACCCTCATGCTGTACCCCACTGTTGTGTTATGTCCACCCTCATGCTGTACCCCACTGTCATGTTATGTCCACCCTCATGCTGTACCCCACTGTTGTGTTATGTCCACCCTCATGCTGTACCCCACTGTTGTGTTATGTCCACCCTCATGCTGTACCCCACTGTTGTGTTATGTCCACCCTCATGCTGTACCCCACTGTCGTGTTATGTCCACCCTCATGCTGTACCCCACTGTCGTGTTATGTCCACCCTCATGCTGTACCCCACTGTCGTGTTATGTCCACCCCCATGCTGTACCCCACTGTCGTGTTATGTCCACCCCCATGCTGTACCCCACTGTCGTGTTGTACCCCACCTGTGTGTGATGTACAGATCCTGTCAGTTCCCACCTGTGATGTTGTGTCTGTTGCAGTCGGGGCCCGGGAGAGAGCTTCCAGCACTGGCTGCCTCCCTGTCCTCCCAAGGCTCCAATCAGTCAGAGCTATGTGGACCTGTACAAGAAGTACAGCTGGTCAGACACAGTGACAGCCTTCAAGTCCCGCGAGAACCTCGTGCCATGGGACCTACTAAGGTATGGTCACTCTCTCGCTGACCGCTTAGAATTCAAGTTCTTTCAACTAGACAGTCCAACATGTCTGTTCTTTCTTCGGCCAATGTAAAATAAATGTCCTACAGGACACTACTTCAGGCCAATGTGTGCTCATCTTCCAGCTGAATCTGATGGAAGGAGGAGGAGGCAAATTCCAAGAAACCGTAAAGGGCCATCTCTGGGGGACAACAAGGGGCCTACCTCCAGGGGACGTAAGGGTGCTACCTCCAGGGTGACATGAAGGGGCTATCTCTAGGATGACAGAAGGGGGTTACCTCGAGGTGACAAGGGGGCTACCTCCAAGGGGGCATGAAGGGTATTGCTTCCAGGGGAACATAAAGGGGCTACATTCAGGGGGAGGCTTGAAGGGGGCTACCTCCAGGGGGATAACAAGGGACTATCTCCAGGGGACATGAAGGGGTAATATCCATGGGACAGCATTTGATTTTTAACGACAATCAATAATCAATTTAAAATGTTTGACAATCTACATTTGCAAACGATACACCAAAATTGAAATACCTTGCTTGTGGCCACAGAGTCAAACTGACTCCTCTCTGTCTTAGACGGGGGTACCTGCGTCTGAGTGCTGGACCTGAGGCCTACTTCACCCTCAAGTGTAATGGGGCGACCTCTCACGCCCTCTTGTGTGTGTCGCACTACATCGCGGGCATCGGGGACCGTCACCTGTCCAACTTCATGATTGACCTCGACACCGGCAACATGGTCGGCATCGACTTTGGTCACGCCTTTGGCTCAGCCACACAGGTAAGTGTATAGCTGGGCACAGGGGAGGTAAACACAGACACACCTTGACACAGGTGAGGTAAACACAGACATACCTTGACACAGGTGAGGTAAACACAGACATACCTTGACACAGGTGAGGTAAACACAGACATACCTTGACACAGGTGAGATAAACACAGACACACCTTGACACAGGTGAGGTAAACACAGACATACCTTGACACAGGTGAGGTAAACACAGACATACCTTGACACAGGTGAGGTAAACACAGACACACCTTGACACAGGTGAGGTAAACACAGACATACCTTGACACAGGTGAGGTAAACACAGACATACCTTGACACAGGTGAGGTAAACACAGACATACCTTGACACAGGTGAGGTAAACACAGACATACCTTGACACAGGTGAGATAAACACAGACATACTTTGACACAGGTGAGATAAACACAGACATACCTTGACACAGGTGAGATAAACACAGACATACTTTGACACAGGTGAGATAAACACAGACATACCTTGACACAGGTGAGATAAACACAGACATACCTTGACACAGGTGAGATAAACACAGACATACCTTGGCACAGGTGAGATAAACACAGACATACCTTGACACAGGTGAGATAAACACAGACATACCTTGACACAGGTGAGATAAACACAGACATACCTTGACACAGGTGAGATAAACACAGACATACCTTGACACAGGTGAGGTAAACACAGACATACCTTGACACAGGTGAGATAAACAGACATACCTTGACACAGGTGAGATAAACACAGACATACCTTGACACAGGTGAGATAAACACAGACATACCCTGACACAGGTGAGGTAAACACAGACATACCTTGACACAGGTGAGATAAACACAGACATACCTTGACACAGGTGAGATAAACACAGACATACCTTGACACAGGTGAGATAAACACAGACATACCTTGACACAGGTGAGATAAACACAGACATACCTTGACACAGGTGAGATAAACACAGACATACCTTGACACAGGTGAGATAAACACAGACATACCTTGACACAGGTGAGGTAAACACAGACATACCTTGACACAGGTGAGATAAACAGACATACCTTGACACAGGTGAGATAAACACAGACATACCTTGACACAGGTGAGATAAACACAGACATACCCTGACACAGGTGAGGTAAACACAGACATACCTTGACACAGGTGAGATAAACACAGACATACCTTGACACAGGTGAGATAAACACAGACATACCTTGACACAGGTGAGATAAACACAGACATACCTTGACACAGGTGAGATAAACACAGACATACCTTGACACAGGTGAGATAAACACAGACATACCTTGACACAGGTGAGATAAACACAGACATACCTTGACACAGGTGAGGTAAACACAGACATACCTTGACACAGGTGAGATAAACAGACATACCTTGACACAGGTGAGATAAACACAGACATACCTTGACACAGGTGAGATAAACACAGACATACCCTGACACAGGTGAGGTAAACACAGACATACCTTGACACAGGTGAGGTAAACACACATAAGCTGACACAGGTGAGGTAGAGTGAAGATAGACATGGACAATGCAGACACACACTCACAGTGGCCAGCTGTATACACAGTCTTTCCCTGGTGGTTTTCAATGGTGATTATTTTTAACGTTCTCATGAAAAGTGTGACAATAGTAACGCGTTGTTAACATGTAAGTTGTTGTTAGTCCTAGTTGTCCTACCTCCACTGACTGTCTGTCCTGATGTGTTCAGTTCCTGACTGTATGTCCTGATGTGTTCAGTTCCTGACTGTCTGTCCTAATGTGTTCAGTTCCTGACTGTATGTCCTGATGTGTTCAGTTCCTGACTGTCTGTCCTGATGTGTTCAGTTCCTGACTGTCTGTCCTGATGTGTTCAGTTCCTGACTGTATGTCCTGATGTGTTCAGTTCCTGACTGTCTGTCCTGATGTGTTCAGTTCCTGCCAGTACCGGAGCTGATGCCGTTCCGCCTCACTCGTCAGATCCGCAACCTCTCCCTGCCCGTGGGGGAGAAAGGGTTAACGCAGGGTACAATGATCCACGCCCTCCACGCCCTGCGCACCAACCACGACCTCCTGCTCTGTACCATGGACGTCTTCATTAAGGAACCCTCCCTCGACTGGAAGGTGAGAGATGCAATAAGGAACTCTCCCTCCACAGGAAGTGTAGAATAATGCATTAATTATAGGGCAGGTGAAATGGTTGAACAAATACTGCCCAAACAAATGAACGTACTATTTACTGGATGATTGATGAACACGGAGCCATGGTATATTTTTAATGATTTTTCAAACTTGGACATCATCGGGACTGGGCACCACCATTAATCTCTAGCAACATGTGCTTTGACTCTTTTAATGAAGTATTTTGATTTTTTGAGTTCGCTTCATTAATAAATATTTCTGCAAAAATGAATATATGGTGCACTATTATATGTGGAAGCATTATATTGATCAACGAATCATTTGCATGCTTGTTCGAAATAAAAATACAATTACAACGATTTATAAGTAATGAAATAATTTCAAACGCTACAGATGTGATTTCGTTCAGTACATTAAAATATTACATTTGTTTAAATCACTGTCACGGATAACGGCACACTGCAATCACATGATTTGCCCTTGCTATCAAAACATGCCTCAAAACCTGTTTGTTAACTTGCCAGAAATAACTTTGCTGACAGGTCATATAATATTATGTCCGTTTGCTCATAGAGGCACGACGTATATCAGACTAATGATGTATTTAATACGGGATTCAGCTGGAAGTGTTAACATACTTATTGGTAACTAATGACAACGACTGACTTACGCATGCACAGAAACATCACTAGGCTAGCTTATAGTTATAACGTCCGGAATGTTTCAAATCGCTACGTCAAGTGATACAGTTTGCTGATGCTTGACAAAACTCATTCGATCTGTACATATGCATAACTTTGTTTAGGTTAGGTAGGAAAATGCCCATCTGTGCATTACGGTTACCATTGTGACATCCCCAGGGGTAATTGTTCTCAATCAGTTGGGTTTGTGATTTTAGAATGATTAAGGATGATCTCTGAGGATTCCAGTACTTCGCTACTTGTAATACTTGAATTCAATGTGAGTTTATAAGTTTTGCATTGTGTTTCTTTTAGCAAAATGCCATCAAGCAAACTCAGAAGCAGACCGAACAAGGTACTGTCACATTTTCTTATTGTATCATGATATCTATATCATATTTTCTAATTGTATCTTTATATCTGTGTCACATTTTCTTATTGTGTATAATGTTGGTGGTTGTGTAATATCTGAATCACAGTTTATTTTATATGTTTGATTGATATACAGTACACGTTTCTGCCTGCCAGAGGGGAAATGGCCACTACAGCTAACAATAACGCTGTAATACTATCATTTGATTTCTGAAGTTCTTATCGTGTTTGTGAGTTGAACAGCAGCTTTGATGTGTGTTACAGATGAATTGAACAATAGCATTGATGTGTGTTACAGATGAGTTGAGCAACAGTTTTGATGTTCCAGATGAGTTGAGCAACAGTTTTGATGTGTTACAGATGAGTTGAGCAACAGTTTTGATGTGTTACAGATGAGTTGAGCAACAGTTTTGATGTGTTACAGATGAGTTGAGCAACAGTTTTGCTGTTACAGATGAGTTGAGCAACAGTTTTGCTGTTACAGATGAGTTGAGCAACAGTTTTGCTGTTACAGATGAGTTGAGCAACAGTTTTGCTGTTACAGATGAGTTGAGCAACAGTTTTGCTGTTACAGATGAGTTGAGCAACAGTTTTGCTGTTACAGATGAGTTGAGCAACAGTTTTGCTGTTACAGATGAGTTGAGCAACAGTTTTGCTGTTACAGATGAGTTGAGCAACAGTTTTGCTGTTACAGATGAGTTGAGCAACAGTTTTGCTGTTACAGATGAGTTGAGCAACAGTTTTGCTGTTACAGATGAGTTGAGCAACAGTTTTGCTGTTACAGATGAGTTGAGCAACAGTTTTGCTGTTACAGATGAGTTGAGCAACAGTTTTGCTGTTACAGATGAGTTGAGCAACAGTTTTGCTGTTACAGATGAGTTGAGCAACCATTTTGCTGTTACAGATGAGCTGCAGTTGGACCAGGCGTGGTACCCGAAGCAGAAGATAGCTTACGCCAGACGCAAGTTGGAGGGACACAACCCCGCCTTTATAACCAGGTGAGATGTTCTCATACACACCTGTAGATAAACCAGACGAGACATTGTTCTATTCACATCACCCTCCTCATCACCCACCCCACACATCTCCCTTACAACTAGGGTGGCTAATACAGTGGTAATTTCCCTGACCTTTTAGGGTATTATAAATGTATAATATTTATGTTAATTAGTCTGCTTTTATATTGAACATTTTAGTTAATAATGTTTGTTTGTGTTATCTGCTATTGTCAACACAGTTTTTCCAAATCCACCTGTAGATATTTCTGATTTAAACATCTGATTAGTTTGTATTGTTTTTGGGTTGAATAAACACTTCCAATTCTGATCCCAACCCCCCCACCATCTCCATCTTTCTACCCACCTACCTCACCATCTCCTTTGCCATCTACTGTCTAATCTACCTCATCATCCCCCTCTCATGTCTCTTCTCATCTCCGTCTCTACCAATTTCCTCATTTCCATCTCTTTTCCTAACTCCTTCCCCATCTCTCTCTCTGTCCTCTTCAATCTCTCACACCATCTCCATCTACATCTCTCTTGCCATCTCCCATCCCATTTTCCTTCCCATCATTCTTATCACTCTTCATTCTCTTACTCTTATACACACTTAAATGTCTCCTTGTCACATGCATCAATCTATTCCATTATTCAGACTAATAAAAACATTATAAATAAACAAATAAATATAGAAGGTTAAAAAACATAAATACAAAAGGTTATTTAAGGTTGAAGTAATGTTCTCTTCGACGCATTCCCACAATTTCTCTTCATTTAATTATCGCTACATCACTTAAAATATTGTATAAAACATAGCGTCTTTAAGGCATTCCTAAAAGAGTCCTCATTGTAATGAGAACGGTAATGAGAACGGTCGTCTGTTCCACAGGTCTGGAGCAGCTGCGGGGAAACTCGCATCTCCAGCTTTGCAATTTGTTTTAGGTCTTTTACGCCGTTTCCTTTGCCTTCCACGCCCTCTCTCTGTCCTCATCCCCACATAGCACTCCCACCCTCCCTCTCTCCCCCAGATATACAACCATGTTCACTTGACACATCTTCCTGTGCTGCCCTCTGTAGGGATGAGCTGAAGCTGGGTCACAGTCGTTCGAAGGGATTCGACCACTTCGTGCGTGTGGTGATGGGAGACGCCAAGCACGACATCCGCGCTCAGCTCGGACCGAGTGGTTTGACAGTTGACCAGCAGGTGGCGTGTCTACTGAACCAAGCGACAGACCCAAACTTGTTGGGGCGGGTCTGGGTCGGATGGGAGGCGTGGATGTGAGCCTCCCTGCCTTGGATGGGAATCTCATATATGATCCTCCTTCCTTAGCATGGATGTGGTCATTCTTGCAAGGCACAGAGATGATAAAACGTCAACTCATTTGCTTGTCATGACAACACAGTTGTCATGAAGTGTCTGCAATGTATTATGATGTTTCCCCTGTTTAATTGTTTAAGTAGGTTAGTTAGATCATACATATAGTGTCAGTGACCTTTCTTACAGTGTCAGTGACCTTACTTATAGTATCAGTGATTTTACTTACAGTGTCAGTGACATACACACTACACAACTGGCCAGTCGCTTCATTCTGGTAGTAGCAGCAACAATCATCTACTTGTTGACGTACAGAACGTTGTTTGCCTTCCAACCTTTTGTATATATATGCTTTACTCAAACTGAATTCAAATTTGTATATGTACACTGTCTTTGTAGAGAAATAAACCAGTTTTCATGGGCTGTCTGGTGTTTGCGTATGTTTTTAATTTATGTGACAGCAATGTGGCCAACAGCCAGGAAAAGCGTCCTCAGTTATAGCAGATTATATTTTTGATGGTACCATCACATGCCATTAGAAACAGAGCTGATACAAAATGTTGACTTAACCATACTGGTAGTGTTTGAGATTGTTGAAGTTCGGTGGGTAAATAAAATTATATAAAATAATTTTCAAACAAGTTTAGGTTAGAACGATTGTTTTGGTACACGTGTTGAAAATAGATATTCTTTTGATACTGCATGTTGACATAATACAAACATGTCGGTGCAAGTGTGTATATTGTAACCCTAATATACACTGTACATAGTTGGTTCAAAGTAAGGTGAAACTTTTGCCATTTATTGATTACATTTTAAATAATCACTATCCACTGTTCACAGGTATAGAGATGTATTTTGCTTATTTCATACTGTTATTGACTGATGAACTTTGCGGGTGAAATTTGATGGTTTAGACTACTCTAGCCTAGGTTACATAGACTCAAGAAGGCAAGTGGAACTGTGGTAAATGAGAATAGGTTTATTGACTTGTGAGGTTATGCACGGGTGGCTTGATACGTTGGGCTAAAGGTAATTTTGAGTAAAAATCCATCGCTTTTTGTATCCATTTAGGTTCCCGTGAGGTGGCGTTGCGTATGGCATGATTGTAATCATTATTGTTTGGGTGGCGAAAATAAGATTAGGCAGTGAGACACTGAAGATGAGTGATGCTGTAGCTCCAGCTCAGCCTGATTTCATCCTGGCGCCGATGACTGGCTCTATGACGTACACACTGCGAGGGGAATTCGAAGTACAGGAACAAGCTGGAACGAACGCTTACTGCCGTCAGGTGGCAGCACTTTTGAGCTCCACACTACGGCCTGGAGGAAACTGGTTCTGCATATGTGACCGCCAGGGGCAGGGCGGCCTTAACCAAGAATAGGTTACAGACTATGATTGGCTCTGAAACGTGTTACGCTCAGAAACATGTCTTGCACAGATAAACATAAATAGATATGTAAATGTTTTATAATTTAGTACATTAATTATTATGTGAATTAATCTCAAACGGTGATGGCATCGCTGCTCGTGCGAGAGAAGTGGACAAGACAGTGGAGACACCAAGTGACCAGTAGCTACACTATTTTCACTTCTGCGGCGCTCTCGACTATTCTAGTCTTCAGTTCTGTCCCCGTTCCGACGTTCCATTAGCAACCGTGTTCATCGTGTAGACAACTTGATTGCACCATTAGCCTGTGAGCTTGTGGCTACGCGTGCATGTACGTGGGGGCGTCTGTCTGTCCGCGCGTGCGAACGTGCGTGCGTGCGTGTGTGCGTGCGTGTGTACTCTTGTATATAGACCTGCATGTCTAGCACAGATTGTATCCAGTCACCTAGCCTGGCACCGAAGAAAGATGTGTCCCAGTTGTGTATGCTATGTGCAATTGTGATTTATTTTAGACATTGCTTTGTATTTTTGATGGATCATACAACCATTTTGTTATTCACGATTCGCAATATTACATAGGCATACTGGCTAATCACGGCCAATGTTGTATACAGGCGGCACATATTTGTGGCAAAAAACGCGAAGAACATACTGAAATGTAGCACAACTTGAACAAAAACATTCTGACAGGCAAACGATTGTTTTCTTACAATTGTAGGCCTATAGATACTCTCCACCGAACAGACGTTCCCATGTTTACATTTATACGAGATATCCATACACGATGAAGAAAACAAAAAGCTACGGTTCCATAGGGACTTTGTTTCGGGTTCACACACCGAACTGCATACATTCGAGGGACAGATATAACGCTGTCGCTTAGAAAACGAACTATTCATACTATTTATTCACGACTCACACTATACCCGTCTCTCTTTGAAGAGACTCGATGGGGCGCATTGACTACCGATCTCGATCAAATACAGCCGTAGACCGGTTTTTCAATATGGAATTCCACGCGTCGGCGTGCGGCTTTCAAAGACACTGGCGTGGATCTTAGCCGTCTGCCGCTGTCTGTCGCGTATAACGGGGTAACTGATCACAGCGAGCTGGCACATTCCCATGGCGCACATGTCAGGTCGACCTGTTTTGGTAGTCTGCATGCGGAACTCTCGGATGACATTCAACTAGAGCGCACGACTGAGTTACCTACATTGTGGTGTCACCATCAAGAACGCTGCTTTTAGAACGACGGGAATATGTTAACGATGTCTGCCTGCTTGACGTCACTGCGGTGCGCGATCGGTAAGTCAGAAAGTGTGTCACCTGTCACTAGCGTTCCGGCTGGAGTCATAAGCTAAATGATCGCAGAAATGTTTACTCTTTTGTTGGCTACCGGCTATAGCGATAGCAGAACATGCGGGCGTTGCTTTGACAAATGGCTTTCATAGGACTGGATCGTTGTTTGTACGGTATCGGGTACAAGAGGGGCGACTTGTTGCAGCATCGAACTGCCACTGAACCCATGTCAATGATGTATAGGTATACAGACAGCTTGTATTCGTGATTGGCAGATCAGTTGAACGAAAAATGGCCCCACAAGTTTGTTAATCACGATGTAAACAGTAGGAACCTAACGCGAAGCTTTAAGTACGACAGTGCATATTATATATATATATATATATATATATATATATATATATATATATATATATAATTATATGCAGACGGGGAGGGGGTGTGCGTGTTTGATGTTATTGGGATGTAGGCCCACTATTGCATGTTAGTGAACTCGTATGTATGTCACACATGTCGTATGTCGTCTGTACCCGTCTGTGCCGTGATTTGGCGTACCACAAAATACCATTGGATACTATACTGTACCATTGAACCATTTAATGGTAAATCAGTAAGAACCGATGTTATTTAAATGGTATTTTAAAAAATCACTACCATTAGGTCTCAGTGAGTCAGTGGTACTTGAACATGGCATTACAATTATTCAAACACCCTTCAAATGCTTCCTAATACCAATAAATTAAATTTGAGTGTGTTTATTTAGTAGGCAATAGACTAAGACGCCCACAAGGCGTTTCACGTTTGCGCATTACAAACCATGCGAAGTGGGGTAAGAGCTAATTAAGGCAGTCAGTGGGCCAGTTTCGGTAGTCCGGACTGCGCGAGTGAGCGGGCAATTATAATAGGCCATTATTACTCTGAATATAACGACCCTCTATGGGATCTAGGTGTAAAAATGCATAGCAATTACGCGTATAGACGAAGTTACCCAGCGCGTCACACGGTCTGTCAATCCATTGCCAGTGTCATGATCTCCGCGGGTCATTAAAAAGCATTTGAGTGGGGGTGCAGCCGAAGGTCACAAGCCCCTGCCATTGATACGGGCATTCAATAAAAACTATACCCTGATCTAGGGATACATTTCAGAAAGGCACAATTTAAACAACAAAAGGTTTCACGAAAACTGCCCACAGTAGGTGCCAATAAATATGCGCTAGGTAACCGTGAATGCTGTGGTAAAAACTAGCCTCGTTCTAGGGAGGGTTCCTCAACATTATACCATTGTCTTGGGAACTTACGTGTTAAATTGATCTTTATTCTAGTAAGAACATGTGAAACACAGACCCTTGTTTAGGGAGTCTCGGTCAAAAAACGACCCTTGAAGTCGGCATATCCACATTTCACAGAACTGATAGATAGGCAGTGTTCATGATCATCATTCTCAGTTTATTTTCGTTGCTATTTTGATGTACGCAACATATACAATGCTATAATAATATTGATGGGAGATATGGCGAATTTATAATGCGGCTATACGGCCGATGACACTGGGCCGGAAACCGGAAAACTATCGCCTGACCATTGTCACTCTATACACACACACGCACGCACGCACGCACGCACGCACGCACGCACGCACGCACGCACGCACACACGCACGCACGCATGTACGCATACATACACACATACATGCATGCATGCATACATTCGAACCCATATTCGAACAGGATTTGAACCCAGGTTCGAATCCTATGCTGCGATATTAAAACATTGGGCATTTTCACTCTGCATTACTCCAGTTCACTCAGTTATATATACGAGTACCTGGCTATTGACAATGGTGAACATGTGTACGAGCAGCCTTGGCGTATTGATTGTAGCATATGGCTGGATATTTCCAGGAGAACTTGAGGCGGTGTTTGATTGAACAGGTCTGCCAGGGAAGTGAAGTGTAAAGCTCTTCGTTTTCCTCTGTTTCTTCTTCGTTTGTTTCTTGCACTTATTCATCTCCCTTTCTTCTTCCTAGACTTTTATTTGTCGTCTTCTCCTATCAATCGCTGTATGTCGTGTCGTCTGCCATTCCAGTCCTCGGTCTACTCGGGTGGTGTCAGGGCGGCCCCAGCGCCTCCTATGCGTCGATATTTGCGCACAAGCAGCCGCTGGTGATGGTCCACGGCCTGCGAGACTTCCCGCCAGGGCTGGGAGGTCGCAGTCTCATCACCAACCGCATGGTGGCGCCCCAGTGTCACATGGACGTCTTCAAGTACTACATGGCCAGTGTGGCGGGACAGCTGTGGTCGGTCGCAAGTGAGTGAGCTATTCCAAAAATCATACTAATTCCTGAAATGAATTAAGAAGATTATTACGCTGGGCAATCTGTTTTTTGATTTGTTTTACAATAAATTTTGTTCCCGTCGCGCTAATTCGATTCATGTGTGACTCGGTCAGCGTGTGTCTATCCAATAATGATTTGGTCAGTATTTATCTGTCCAATATTGACTTGGTCAGTGTGTGTTTGTTTGTCTAATACTGTCTCGGTCAGTATATGTTTGTTACGACTGACTTGGTGAGTGTGCGCATGTACTCCAGGAGACAGATCGCAGTGGCTAAAACGTATGACATGAACTAAATGTAGATGCACAGATACATAAACATACACACATGCACGCACACACACATAAACACACACACAAACACATACACAGCAACACACACACACACACTCACGAACGCACGCATTCACACACACGCGCGCACGCACAAACGCACGCACGCACACGCACTCACACACACACACACACACACACACGGCGAACATTATGTTAATTGATAACTCAAACACTGGCTATTATCAGTCAAGATCATTTTAAAAGCCGAAGAATAGTACGTTTTCGGCAGTAGGGTATGCACATGGCAGAATACGGTTTTAAGTATATGTTTGTATTTGTCTCATTCGTTGATTATTAGTGTTGGACTCGGACGGACAAATACCGCCGGGGCTGCTTGAAGGGAACGTGAACTGGATAGGGAACTATGAGCAGTGTCTCTCCGTCAAAGCTTCCGGTAAGAACATTTCCAGTCTCGGAGCAGCCAAGCATGACTTCGACGGAAGATACTGCAGGGCTTACTTCAAAGCAGACGTAAGTACACTATCAGAAAATTACTGGGGTTAAATGTTGCATACATATTCCAGGGTCCTTTATGTGATTCGTACTTTTTATGAACTTCCCCCGGTGGGTTCCGATGCGCGTTACTGGTGGCTTACATTTTAAATGGCTGTTGCTAATATGGTAACTCAGGAATTGTTAAGAGCTGCCACATTATTCCAGCTTGAAAACATCACCCTACATACCTATTTTGATATAATCAGAAATATAACAATGTAATTAGTAAATACATATTACTAGGTGTAATATGTTACTATGTTATATGTTTATATATAATTTGTAATAAAATTTTACCGAACATTATATTCTTATTATCCATTAATTCCTTCTTGTGTTCAGTGATAGTAAATAACATTGTTGTCTCCAATAAATAATGCATCGGTCTCTGTCTGTCTGTCTGTGTGTCTGTCTGTCTGTCTGTCTGTCTGTCTGTCTGTCTGTCTGTCTGTCTCTCTCTCTCTCTCTCTCTCTGTTTCTTTGTCTTTCTCTCTGTCTTTCTTTATGTCTTTCTTTCTGTCTATGTGTATCTGTCTCCCCCCCCTCTCTCATTCTGTGTGTGTGTGTGTGTGCGTGTGCGTGTGTGTGTGTGTGTGTGTGTGTGTGTGTGTGTGTGCGTGTGTGTGTGTGTGCGTGCATGTGCGTATGCGTGTTTGTCTGTCGCTATCTGTGTGTCTCTGTGTCCGTGCAAGAGCGTCTGTGTCCGTGCAAGAGCGTCTGTGTCCGTGCAAGAGCGTCTGTGTCCGTGCAAGAGCGTCTGTGTGCGTGTGTGCTTTTGTGTGCTGTGGTGGATGTGTGAATGAATGCAGATTAATATGTCCCTTGTATTAAATCAGTTCCCAGCATGTGTATTCCATTCTTGCTGCAGAAAACCGTCTTCTCTGTCGCCGTCTGCGTCCCGAGCACTTGCACCAACAGCGACGTCCAAACCTTAATCTCAAGTACGACTTAAACCTATTTTTTAGAGGCTTTATTTGCCCTATCAGCCGGGGTAACCTTTTGCTGTATTCCCGAGACTGAAAACATTCCCTTAAGAACGATATTTTTATCTTCCAGGGATTAAAGTGTAAAACGCGGTGAGCCGTCCTACAGGCTGGACACAGCGTTCCTGCTTTTTCACTATTCGTGATTATATTATTTATTACGACATAAATTGGTTATTACGTTTGCAGCCGGGAACACTTCGCTGCCGGTTTTTCAAGTGGAATGTTCAAGGAAGATGCACTTCTGGAGAGACGGACGTGCGGTGACTGTCACGTGAGTAGGATACATCACATTACATCTGTGAGCTACAAAGCTCCTGGACCCAGTCCCCGTGGTTCTCTCTCCTGTGTGACACATCTGGGTTAACAGTGAAGAGTGTCGCAAAAGCATAATGTTTATTATCATTGTTAAGTACGAATTAGTTTGGTCCGTTGTAGCTATTAATGTGATAAGTAAAGGCATGTTAGTTAATTTTAAAGGAATTGTTCGTCTTTGATTAATGTAATACAAGAAAGCAGCTAGGTTTCGTTAGCGGCAGTGTCCTGCCATTGACTAATGTTGTCATATCCTAGCTGTATATAGGGCCCATTCAAAACTGATTTCCAATTTGAAGTCTCTCGTCAACCACCACCCGTTGTCTCGTCTCAGGTAGCAATTTGTATAATCACGCCATCATAGGAGTTATGGTATTGACGCGCGTTTTGTTTAAGCAGTTAAACCTTTATGTAAATGTAAGTAGCTAATAACATGTATAATACATGGGTCTACACCGCTGGAGGCAACATCACAATCACCAACACTATTGGATGGTTTCTGTAACAGAGTTGTTCTCATCGTCTTCGGGACTCTCATTCTGATCGCTACGGCAGCCGACTACCTGAAGTCCCGAAGGAAACAGCCACCAGCGCCATCTGTCGCCGAAGCCGACGTACATGCGGTAGCGACCTCTATCGGCGGACAGAACGGTGATGATAAACCGAATACATCACGGACCGATGATGAACTTAGTAGTCGCCAGTATGACGACGGTGGCGCCACAGTGCACCGGTCACTGCAACTAGTGACAATTGAGCGTATAGATGCAACGCCAAGCAAGACAGAAGGTGAGTCCAGTCGATGTAGTATTATTTGATGACGATGCGTCTATAACCAATAACTTTGGTTGGCGCATCGCCAGGGAATCTTCCTCGACTAGGCGGAATACGTCAAACAGATTTAACAAGATTTAACAAGATTTAACAAGATTTAACAAGACTGCCACCTAGAGATTCAACTCTAGATGGCAGGTGGACAAGGAAGCCCTTTGGCTTATCGAGAGTCCAATCTATCACTATCTAAACACAGTAGGCCCAGTAATTAGTCGCATGTTTTAACTAAGTGTCTGATGTAACGTATATTGTGAATGCAATGGGCAATTATGCACACTCGTTAGGTATTCCTTTCCACAATAAATTTAAATAGAAAGATGAAAATCTAAATTAAAAACAAGACTAGTATGACATATTCATCAGATCGGCAACGACAGGAACCTGACGAATAAGGCCTACTCGCTGTCAGAGTCGCACAAGTGACACAGATATATGTCGTCGCCTGTGGTGCTTTCAGTGTGTGCCCATCTGAGGCACATCTGACACTGGATCCACTGTTCATGCGACCTGCTGTCGGCGTAATTCTCGTCACATTCTAAGCAGAACCATTCCACTGATTTTGTTTTCTTGACGAGAGCTTTGCCTTTGCCTTTCGTGAGTGGCAGTTTTCGCTTACTACTGCATCCTGTAGCTCGCGCTGCTCTAGTGGCCTGTCTGTTTTCGAGCATTTTCTCCCTTGGCATGCACAGTCAAAAGGTGACGTTGACTCGCTTCATAATTACTGGTGATACTGCTTATTCCAGCAGAATATGTACCAGAACCTGATATAGACTTGAACCACTTCATAGCTGTCTCTTCTATTGTTTTATCAGTGTGGCAGCGGATAGTGCGATCTGGCAACACTGATAGCCTCAGCACGCAGCAGGTTCTCTGAACCAGGGTGCGTTTTCTCAATGTGTTCTAGAAAGTAGCCGTAATATGTGAGAAATCAAGCATAATTCTGCTGATTTGCAAGCATGTGGCTTATGCAGACTTGTACCTGTCGTAGTCATTCGTTTTGATTGCGTTGTTCAATGACAAGACGAGCCAGATGCAATCCAAATATTCCAGCCAGAAGCGCCCAGTTTCTCCCAGTTCTCCATTTCTCACTGAACGGACCATGCTACCTACACATTTGAAACCAACTGATCGAAATTGTCCCAATCACTATGGAAAACTGCTCCTTCGGGTTGCCTCTTCACCACATCAGAATTGCTAATCACTGTAGCACATTAACTATTTCGCATAATTCCGTGGTCGCTAATTTGGCAGATATAGCCGAGGGGGGGGGGCAGTATTACATTCAGGGGCCTCCTTTACGATCAGGGTATCCTGCTTGATTGTATGACGAGACAAAGTCTAGAATCGACATCTAGATGTGCAGGGCTTCAGAACGAGGTACTACATGCCACATGGTTAAGCATAGTTTGATTTCTGCGCCCACACAGTCCATGCGTGGGGGTAAAATCAATTGACCTTGAACCTTTATCGTTGACTTTGACCTTATGTAGAATTCAGATATGCACAGTAAACTTGAACAACACTGATAACCATGAAATCAACTTAAAGATGAAGGTAATTGTCCAAAAATTAAAGATGGTAACACATTAGAAGACCCGAAATCCGATAACTGAAATTTCAGTCATATAGGGGGTACGTTAGGCTTTTCACCCGCAGCGGGCACAATTTTCAAGATAGAGAGGTCATCGTGGTACCAAATAGAAGCTTATGGCCTTGGAGAGTTTCGTATTTGGAAAAGAGTCCATGTTGTTCATTTCGAAAGGCTTGTAAATATTAATTTCTGACATGAACGTGTCAGGCGGAGGACAATTTTTCATCATTTTTGGGACGCAATGGCTCAAATTATGGAATGGCTTTATGGAAAGCCCCTAAATCATATATGGTAGCCTTCCCTACTATATAATGATGCTTTCTGCCAAATATGGTTTTTCTATGTCTATTTCTGACGTCACACTGACGCAATATTTGAATATACCTAATTTTAGGCCCGAAAAGGGGGTTTTGGCCCCCTGAAGGCAAAAGGCCCCGAGTTGGGAGTGGTCATTACAAACTTGTGATGGCCCATGGCATAGGTTAACAGGAAATGGCAGAATAAAAAAAACTTAGCAGAAAACATCCTGAGACCTGGACCTGGCTCCCGGCCTAAACGGTGTTACAACTTGCCCCGAGATGAATGTTACAACTTGCCCCAACCCGTCTTTTTCATAAAACACGATATTGCATAAAATATTCTTCAAATCCTGTTTAAAAGCTTATGTCAGAGTTACAATAATATACTCGTAAATGAAAAGGCAGAAAATATGAATTATGGATAACCATACACTTAACTTGAACATATTGAAACAAATCAGAATAGTACGTGTTTTCTTTAAAAACGGCATAAATTAATGCCGTGTCGACGGATTCGTGTGATATTACACATGACATGCTCAAATATATTGATGAACATGCTGTATTCTTGCAGAATAATTTGCATTAGTAGTTTTGTCTGCAAGCCCTCTGTTACAACTAACCCCTGTTACAACTAGCCCCGGTCTCCCCTATGTCGATTTTATTTTTAAATATATTAACGCTACTAGCACCTACACAATCAGCTGATAACCTGTTCCATTCGTTTACTAATCTTTGTGAAAATTAAAATGTTCTAATATCTAGTCTACACTGCTTCTTTGCTAATGTAACTCGATGTCCTCTAGTCCTTCTCTCTTCCTTCCTAGTCGTTCCCGACTGCAAAACAATACGACATCATCTGTGATACCGCACAGCATTGTGCATGCATCGCTCTTTATCGCCATTTCAATTAAGTAGGACCATACATGTGTTATCGTATATCTGCTAAAACAAATCTATCCTTCATTTTCATGCATGCATAAGTATAAGTACTAATACTTAAAAGACGTCGTGTTAATATCAACACTTTTTTGCAACGCATTTATGGACAGATACGTTTTATTTCTGCATTAAAATATTCCACAAAATTCGCCATGTTGCAAGTGTTACCGTGAATGTTGCGAGTACGAACTTAAACGTCCCGAGCTATTTCGTCCATAGCTTAAATATACTCGGAGAAATCGCAGAAAAATCGCATAGCTTTGCGAACAATAGATTACCATTCGGGTAACATTGCATATGTACCGTTAAATAATAATAGTAAACCTTTGCCTACGGCGACTCTCAAGACTGGTTACATGTCCATGTTTAAATGTTCATTTTATAATTTAGAATAAAATTGTCTTGGTATTTTCCACTTGGAAATAAAGAAATACGACTGCCCGAAAATAATAATGAATAATAATACGTATTACTGTTTGTTATTATTTCCGGGCAGTCGTATTTAAAGCGCACTCACACACGCACGCACGCACACACGCACGCACGCACGCACGCTCGCTCGCACGCGCACACACACACACACACACACACACACACACACACACACACACACACCACACGCTTGAATTAAAGGTTGACTTTCCATTTGCTACAGGAGGCCCGGCCTGGCAGCGGGCACTGTTCGCCTTCTCCCTCTACCGCAACGTTCCCCGACTCCTGAGCGCGCGGCACACTCCCGGCAGCTACACGTGTCTGTACGGCCTACGTGTCATACTCGCCGGCTGGATTGTGCTTGGCCACACGTTCGACCTAGGCCTAACCTTACCCGTGACGAAGTACGACAGCGTATTAGGTAAGGATGAGAATAATTAATTTGAAACCGCTGTTGTTGTTGTTAATGTTGTTGTTAATGTTGGCGGCTCTTGCTTACTGTTGCAGGTTCTCACTGTTAAAACATTTGGCGGCCATTTTTCACGATGTCCGCGAGAGTAAACTTAGCAGGGAACCCTAGATCATTGACAATATATCTAGCAGGTCAAACCTTTGCGTTGCGTATTCTACGAAAGTAAAAATTGGTGGATTTGCCCACCACACTACTGTGAATCTATGTAATGAGTTTCCATCGATAGATATGTTTTAATTCTGCATTAAAATATTCCAGAAAATTCGGTTGGACATCAGAAATTAAGGAAGGATTTTCAAGACCAACCTCTCGCCACGTACAGCCTGGCAGTCGATGGATTCTTCGTTCTCAGGTGAACTGTGTGTGTGTGTGTGTGTGTGTGTGTGTGTGTGCGTGCGTGCGTGCGTGCGTGCGTGCGTGCGTGGGTGTGTGTGCTTGCGTGGGTTTCTATTCATGTATGCGTGCATGCATATATGTATGTGCTTGTATTATTCTTAGTAGATGCGTAGTCATATATAATCAATCCACATATGCAACCAATATAAAATCAAACCATATGTGCTATCTCATATATATTTTAGTTGATATTATCTGCGAAGTAGACAAACTCATCTACATAAATATCAAATTGTAAACTGTGGTTTCCTGGTGCCAATATCTATGCTCTACCGTTATCGGTGGTTAAGGTAATGCACCTCAGTAATCCAAGATGGAGGATACCCAGACATGGGAAGGCACATGAACCGCTGGGTCGAGTAATACATTGAGCTGTGCGGAGTCCAGAACGCGGTGACGGGTACAGCTATGCACGCTGTTCCAGACCTTTTAGTCATGAAGTAGCTAGATACAACACAGGAAGAGCTCAGCCAAGCTATTGACTGTCTCGCCTGCGGAAAGTTTCCCGGGAACAACGGTATTCCGTGGATCATGAAGATCCGAACACTTATGTTGCTGCTACACCTCGTGTTGGGTGAAAAGCCACATTCTGCAGGAATGTGACATGCCAGCGTCACCAGCTTATACAAGAACAAGGGCGACCGACGTGATTGTAATACTTGTAGCGGCATCTTCCTCCTCAGCATAGTAGGCAGGTGTTCTTTCCAGTTGCCCTAGCACGCTTGCATCATGCGTCTACCCAGAGTCGCAGTGTGGTTTCAGGGCCGGCCGATCCGATCTACAATGGACATAATCTTCGCTTTACGCCAGTTGAAAGAAAAGTGTCGAGAGCAGCAAAGCTCACGTCATCACATTGATAACACAAATAAAAACATTTGACCTGGTCAGTAGAAGCTGATTCTTCACAATACTGCAGAAGATAGGTTACCCCAAGACTGCTAGATATCATCACATCTTTCCACACATGGCATGCATAATACATTCTAATTCAAGGGAGCAACATCTGAGGCCTTCCCAGTTGGCAGTGGAGTGAAGTACGGCTGCATCCTGGCCACGACACTCTGCGGGATCTTTTTGTGCCTGCTCCTCCGGTATACCTTCGAATACTGTGCTGACAATGTCTACAAGTACACCAGATATGATATCAGACATTTCGACATCGCTAGGAGCAAAATCAGAGATGTCCTTATTCCTGACTCTATGCTGAAGTTGCCGCTGTGGTGGTCCCAGTTTCGACTCAGTCCAGGATTCGACTAAACGCATATCGCGCATGCGCGCGCATGCGCAGTGACCGCTTTTAGCTGTTTTTTTACGCGCTGCGACGTAGTGGCAACGGCATACGTCATGCCCGGGCCGAGATTGCGCATGCGCAATGTACGTCATAGATTCGGCTAAACAGACATTGCGCATGCGCAATGTATGTCAGAGCCCGTTATGACGCAAGCTTGTTGCAACGACATTTCCCAAAGGGCAGAGGCTATTCACACAGATGCTCAGCGCATACTGGTATAACTAATATTCGCTTTACCTAGGCAAAACCACTTTATTGGTACTACACAAAACAGAACAATCTTTCACAGTATATCAGTGTGCTATGTCTGTAATTCCATGATTGTTGTTCATAAACAATATTTTAAAACATTCTTTGGAGTGATGTACTTATACGAATATAAAACAGTAAAAATGAAGATGTTGTAATATATGCTTGCTCTCTAAAACCGTGTATCTTGTTTATACTGTGTAACCAGGAAAAGTCATGTGACATGTGTATGAGTAATGAGGATTTCATCCTAGGTAATTGTATAACAAGTATGAGTACTTTTGAAAGTAGTTATATTTGTGATTGATATGAGGATATTGTAAAAATAAAACATAACACTTTTGGACTCAAGCTCTTAATATAAGATTGTTTTTATTTTTATTTTTATACCTACTTGATGAAAATGTTATTGTTATTGTTATTGTCGGAACATACTTTCCAGTTTACTTATTCCATAACAACAATAATAGTTTGTTCTCGGTTAACCACGAATACTAATAGTATTAACAAGTACTTCAGCCCCCAAGCATGAACACAATCAGACACTGTATTAGTAAATACTTTATTAACTAAAATAAAATATCATGCACATATTCATAATTTTGTCTTCTTTTCTGTATGTATGTTTCACTTATTAAAAACAGAAATCTGTTATTGATAATTGTGTTGTGAAATAGTAAAAAATGAGTGTACTGTAGAGCGCAGTGGCTCAGGGGTAGAGCTTCGGACTCTCGACTACGAGAACCCGGGTTCGAATCCTGGCTGCGGCGTTAAAACCTTGGGCAAGTTTTTTCACTCTACATTGCTCCAGTTCACTCAGCTGTTTAAATGAGTACCTGACTATAGACAGTGGTGGAAATGTGTACGAGCAGCCTTCGCGCATTAATTGTAGCATATGGCTGGATGCTTCCCAGAGAAGCCGAGATGGTATTTGAGTGAACAGGTCTGTCAGGGAAGTAAAGTGTAAAGCACTTTGAGCGGTCCTGAGGACTGGATACTGCGCTATATAAGAACTGCCTTTTTTTTACTGATGCTTTACTGGCTTTAATAATAAAGGCATGAAAATGCTATGTTGCGAATTTTCTTATTTTTAACAACTTGTTGTTTAATTGTCTGATGGACTTCCTGCAGAGAATATAATCATTATGTAGTTGTTAACTTGTTTTTTCGTTATATCTTCTACCTGTTGTAAGTCACCAGTACTGTTTCACCAACCTGGACAAAGGGGAGCCAAGAGAGAAGTGGGCATGCATTCACAAAATAAAGTAGTTTTACAAAGACGATTAACTTGTCATGTGGATTAATCAATTGAATTATATATTTGCATTGTAATTAAGAGTAAGTACTAATGTCTCGGTTTCACTTGTTGGCTCAATTCCAACTTGTATGCAAAATATGGGTTTATTGACCGAAACATTGCATTCCCCTTGTAATTATGCTGATATTCATGTGAAAGTTGTATTAAATCAGTAAAACCTGTAGCCAAATTCCGCCATTAGTTAAAGCCACGCCTTCATAACCACCATAGATCCCTGTCGTATATATAAATTTGTTGATATATTAAATGGTTTTTATCGATTTTTATATTGACCAGCATAATTTCTAAGGATTTAGGCACAATAGAAGTTATATATTATTTACTAGTATTAATATCAGCATTTAATGGGACACTCAACAGAGGGTTTTCGTCCTCGATGGTGGAATCTGTTATACTAACATATTACAAGAACCTCTTGTGCATGGCAGCATCTATATATGTTTTGTCATAATGCTTGTATGGGCATTGATTGGTGGGGGATGAGGGTGACCCCCCCACTTTTTAGCTTTAGTGGGACAGCATAGGAAATGTCCCCTTCACCTCTTCATTCCAGAAAAAAACTGTCTCCCTCTCACCTATCTCATAAGCCCCTACATAGATCTAGTAGCTGAAAATAATAAACTCACAATATGAAATTCCCACTACCCAGAGGAAACATCGACTAGATAAATTGCTTGGTTGAAAACATAATGCAACTTGATATACTTCAGTATATTAACAGGATGCTTATCACGTGTGGCTAAAGCAGTGGATTCCTGCACATTGTGTAACTTAGTGCTATTTGAGTGATGTAAAATGTCTTTGTCAAAAGACAGGATTGGGAAGTCCTAGACAGGCACCCCTGTAGCCTCTGCACCTTGTCACTCTATGCATCAGGCAACCATAGGTCCTCAGTCTACATTTTCTGTGATTGAGGGCAGGCCATGATCCTCGAGGCTCCCCTCTGCTACTCGAATGTTATTTACAATTATAAAATTGTGTTGATCATTCAATTTGTTTCACAGTCACAATATTCAAATACACGTAGCCAACATGACTATTTTAAATAACATACAATATAGTCATGTAGTCAACATAAGCATACAATAAACACCTTTGTTTATTTTATGATTAGTAAAGACCAACAATAAATGATTATATATATTATTTTACTAAAAACAATGTGATATGCATTCAGCTGATGCTTATATATATATATATATATATATATATATATATATATATATATATATATACATGTATATATACATACACAACATCTGAATGCATAACATTGTTTTTAGTAATATAACATATATATATATATATAATATATTTTAGTAATATTATATATGTTATATTACTAAAAACAATGTTATGCATTCAGTTGTTGTGTATGTA